>JAJPUD010000452.1:522884-575953 GCA_023553655.1 Myrmecobius fasciatus | reverse complement strand
CTCCTCTTCTTCCTCCTCCTCTTCTTCCTCCTCCTCTTCTTCCTCCTTCTCTTCTTCCTACTCCTTATCTTCCCTCCTCCTCCTCCTCTTCTTCTTCCCTCCTCCCTCTCCTCTTCCTCCTCTTCTTCCCTCCTCCCTCTCCTCTTCCTCCTCTTCTTCTTCCCTGCTCCTTCTCCTTCTCCTCTTCTTCCCTCCTCCTTCTTCTTCTCCTCTTCTTCCCTCCTCCTTCTCCTTCTCCTCTTCTTCCCTCCTCCTTCTCCTTCTCCTCTTCTTCCCTCCTCCTTCTCCTCTTCTTCCCTCCTCCTTCTCCTCTTCTTCCCTCCTCCTTCTCCTTCTCTTTCTCCTCTTCTCCTCCTCCTCTTCTTCCTTCTCTTCTTCCCTGCTCCTTCTTCTCCTCCTCTTCTTCCCTCCTCCTCTTCTTCCTCATCCTCCTCCTCCTCCTCCTCCTCCTCCTTTTCCTCCTCCTTTTCCTCCCCTATAGTTCTGCTTTCTGGCCCAGCCCAAGGCAGTCTCTCTGGCTTGCCTCCTGACATTTTATAGCAGTTTTCAAAGAACAGGTGTGGGAGCTATAAGGCAGCATCAATCACTTGCTTGGAAAAGCTGAGGCTCTGCTCACCCCTAATGTGGCTTTGGATAAGTTGCAGCTGGTTGCTAATAAGCTTGGATCTGAAACCTCAGAGACAACAGAGGCCCTTGGCCAATCGGGGAGCAATGGAAAAGCTAGAAGGGGCCATTTGGGCACTTCCACTACTCAGTTTTGGGGAATGGGAATGGTTATCCACTTGAAGAAAGTGATGATAAATTTGCCTCACCCCCCTTCTCCCAACAGCTCCCCACACAAGGAAGCCTGGTTGGGTGGCCTCGGTCACTGAGGCTGCTACCTTTCAAATCTGCTTTGTGATGTATTTATTATTTGGATAACCTAAGAGGTCCTTGACTCTGCCCAGGAGTCTTCAGTGAAATGAATTCATTACCTCTTCATGGTCAATTATTCTCTAATTCTATTACACCCTTTGTCTTTGAATGCCATCCAATGACTTCAAATTTCAATGAGCCATCAGAGAAAGGCTTTAGTTAAGGTTTTATTATGAATAATTAATAATACCAACAATAGAAGAGTGAGGAGAGGATAATGCACCAACTTTTTGCCCTTTTCCGGATCCCCAAGTACCTGGAATACAAGGAGTATAATTAAGTAGAAAAAGCCCTGAATCTTTCAAGTCTTTGAGTCCAACTCCGGCATTTTTCCTGATGAGAAAACAAAGGGACAGAGTAATAGAAAATCACGTTTGCTGTCACACAGGTAGTAGGATTCAAACTTAAAGTCTTTCTGACTCTTAAAGCCAGTGCTCTCTGCACCATGGTAGGATATAGGTCCTAATCAACATCTTACTATTTTACTCTCTTCAAGCAAATTGATTCTCTTTTTTTGCCCTTGGTTTGCTGATGTTTAAAATGAGAAGATGGACCAGCGGTCTCTAAGATTACCTGCCAATCCTCCATCTATGAGACCAAGCATAAGAGAAAGGCATCATGAGTTTCAGAGTTAAGAAGATCTAGGTTCAAATCCTGCATCTAGCATATAGTAGTTGTAAAACTGTGGCCAAAATGTTTAATCTCTTAATTGCCCCTCAGGCTGTGTCCTTCCTTCCTTTTTTTTTCTTTTTCTCTTCCTTTATTCCTTTATTTCCTTATGTATATCGTCTTTCCTTCTCTCTCTTCTTTCTTTCATCCTGCCTGCCTTCTCTGTTCCTCCTTTTCCTCTGCCTTTTCTGCCAACACAACTACCACTCACTCTTCATGGAAGCCCAACCTACATGTTGAGGCTGCTGTCTCCATCTTCTCCGCCCTGGTCTGCTTTTTGGGGGAGTGACTGCCAAGAACAGGATCAACAAGCAACCCATCAAGTGAGGAGCTCCCCAGCAGAGTAGTGGTCTCCAAGGAAGCTCCATCCAACAGTAACAGAGCAGATGGCTTCAAGGGGCTTCTTCTGGCCGTCTCACACAATTAAACTTCCACCGAGACGTTTCCAAGTTAACCTTGTTATGTTTGCTTTATATCAACTTCCAGTATAGCCTAAGGAGTTTTGGTAAGCTTCTGGCTTCAAAAACTAATAACATTTTTCATTTAAAAAAAATACAAAAACAAACAAAAACACGTTCAAGGTTTTGTGAAATATGCAACTGTCCACTGACAAGACTTATACACCATATGGATTGAAAAAGCAAATTTGGTCATGAAAGGAAGTAATTACAGCCTGATAATGAAGTGTAAAGCTCCCTCCCTAAATGCCTATACAGTGCACTTTCCCACTGAGAGCTGTCCATCCTTGCATTCCGGTAAGAGGAAGAATAAGAACCTACCTTTCAGCCCAACCTCCACAGCTGCCTGGTGATGTCATCCAATAGAACAGATAGCCATTAAGAGCTGGAAGAAACCTTAGAGATCTTGGCCAAGCCCCTAATTTGACAGATGGAGACATTAAGGCCCAGAGAGAGAAAGGGACTTGTACTCAGTTAAATAATGAATCAAGACTAAGTTTTCATCCTGCCATGGACTTCCAGTCCTATGCTTTTTCAGCCATCCCCTGCTGCCTCTCAGGGGAATAGAGCAAATTATAAGATGTGAGAACTGGAAAAGAAAGATCTTAGAGATCATCTAGTCCCCCCTCCTTATTTTTATAAGGGAGTAAATTGAGGCTCAAACTGGATAGCAAATTTCCAGACACATGAGAGACATTTGACATAGCTTTTCCTATTTGATGGCTTCCTTTTTCACCCTAGTCCCATTTATTTTATTCACATAAAAGCTTTTCAATTTCATGCCATTAAAACTATATATTTTTTCTTTTGTAATTGTCTCTATCCATTGTTTGATTAAGACTTTACCTCCTGCTCACAGATGGGAAAGATATATGATCTGATCCTCTTCTGATTTTTTCCATGATAAGATCTTTAATATGCAGATTACATAATCATTTTCAATTTATTTTGGAATAGAGTACAAGAAGTCTAATTTCTGCCAGACTGCTTTCCAGTTTTCCCAGCAGTTTTTATCAAATGGGGAGTTCTTTCCCAAATAATTTGTGTTTTCAAATTCATCAAATACTGAATTATTGAGGTCAGTTACTTCTGATTCTTCCTTGTCTAGTCTGTTTCATTGATCTACTTCTCTATGTTTTAACCACATGCCAAGAAGCTGATGATTACTGTTTTAAAATAGTTTGAGGTCTGGAAGTGATATTCCCCATCATTACTTACTAACTTTTTTTTTATCATCTCCCTGATATTCAAGATCTTTTGTTCTTCTAAATGAATTATGTCATTATTTTGTCTAACTCTGTAAAGTAGTTCTTTGAAATTTCTATTGATATAGCCCTAAATCAGTAAATTAACTTTAATAGTATATTAATTCTATTGAAACAGATCAGGCATGTGTAGTGAAAATTCTTCCAGTTTTTCTGTGATTCTTTAATAAGTATTTTGTAATTATAAGAAGATGAGAAACATTTTAGTAGATTGACTTCCAGATGTTTTATGTATTCTGCACTTATTTTGAAGGCTACCTTTCTTTTATTGTTATGTAAAATTGTTCTGTAAAATGTTATGTAAAATCTGCTAATTAATGCAGATTGATCTTTAAGTTATATAACCCCAGGCAAATCATTTAACTGTTTGCCTCAGTTTCCTCATCTGGAAAATGAACTGGAGAAGGAAATGGCAAAACATTCCAGTATCTTTGCCAAAAAAAAAGAAAAAAAAAAGTGAAGAGTCAGTCACAACTGAACAACTGAAAAAAACTGAAAAGTTTTGTTTTGTTTTGCTAATTTACTAGGGTTTTTCTAAATAAACTATCATATTCTCAAGAGATTTTATCTTCTCTCTTTGCCTGTCTATATGCCTTTAATAGTCTTCCTTTATCCTATTGCTATTGCTAATGTTTCTACAACTACCATAGGTGATAGTGGGAAAAGAGGGACATCCTTTAACTACTCTACCAACTGGAAAAGTTTCTAGTGTATTCCCACAACATATACTACTAGTATTTGTTATTAATTAGACAATTTTTATCATATTAAAAAGTTTTTAAATCAATACTTTGTAGGCTTTCATAAATACACTTAGTAGGATTTCAATATAAATTAATGTTATACTTATTCAAGGATTTTTCTGTATCAATGGAGATAATTGTGTGTTTTTATTGTGATTTTTGTTTTTATTATTATTAATTATGCTAATTTTCTTCCTGGTGTTAAACTATCCTTGCATCTCTGATATTAATCCAGCTCTCATACTGAATGCTTCCTCAGCTAAAATGAAGTTGCTAGGTTTTATTTTGGTGTTTGGCAGAGGTAGGGGGAAGAGAAAATTTTGTTTAAATTTTTTTTAATCTTCTTTAATTTGATGTAATTCATCCATAGTTCTTTCTTTACTTTATTCTCTTATAGTTTAGGTATCAGATTATATTTTAAACATTTATGAAAAACTGATTTTTGTGCCATGCCCAGGAGATACAAAGACAAAAAGACATTCTCATAAAAGAACTTTATATATGGTATTTTATTCTATATTTTACTATATAGCATAATAATATAATATAATATTATAATTTATATCATAAAAGTACTCTAATAATTTTAAAATACATATTTATAAAATGTGTTTTAATTATTCCTTAAAAGTTTAATGGAATTCATCTGTAAATCCATTAGCCAAGAGTTTCTCTTCTCCCTTTGGTAGTTCTTTCACAACTAGATCAATTTACTTTTCTGAGATTAGATTATTTAAGATCCTTATCTGACATTCTGTTGATTGGTGTATTTTACCATTTTACAAATAAGCTTTTCTTTTTTAAAATAAATTTTTATTGATGTCTTTTGTTTTTTACATCATCACACTTTAGTTTATATATCCTCCCTTCTCCCAGAGAGCCATTCCATGTAATAAATAGTATTTATAAAGACAGAAAAATAAAATGAAAATGAAGGAAAAAATCAGCACAAATGATAAATACAGTGGAAAATACTTTCATGTGGTTATAAATACTTTGCAATTCTTCTCTGGAGAACTATTCATATCATTGAATATTAGCTATTAGAGAATAGCTATTAGTCACACACACACATATATATGTACATACATATGTGTATGCATAGTAATTGCTCATATGTCTTGGGTATAGTCAGAGAAAAATTTTTTTTTTCTCTTTCTCTTATTTCTCTTTCTATTATTCCTTCTTTGATTTTGTTATTATTATAGAAAAATACTCTTGGGATATAGAGACAAGACTGCAGAGAAAAGTAAGGACTTGCCTAAACTCTGTCCCAAATTTTCCTCCAAACAACTTTAAATAATGCCTCAAAATGAATTCTGGAATGGCAAAACCCACAAAAGAATGAGATGAAACAATTTTCCAGCCCAAGATAACATGAAAAGTTAGCAGGAAAGATCTGATACTCTACAATGAGAGTGGGGAAGAGTATAATTTCAGAGCAATCTGTAGCCAAGTCAGGCCATGCCCCAAAATACTTGCAGCCAGACTTGAGGACAACACAATCACTGGGTGCAATGATGGTTTTTATAACTCTCAATCTATAGACAGCAAAAATGTCTGAAAAGTGATCAGGAAGATATTACAAGGGTTTCTTTGCTAGCACCAGGATGAGAACCCTATTGTACAGTTTGATTGCAATCCTAGGTCACAGTCCCTTGGTGAGGAGGAGCACTAGCACAACAGAGTTTGTGGCTTCAGGAGCAAGGACAATAGTCAAAGTACCAGGGCTTATACAATCCAGAAGAGTAATTAAAACACCTCTTTTTTGATCATACCACCTTGCAAGAACAGATCCTCAGAATTAGTTCTAAAAACAGTTGCCAAAAATAAATAAACACCTTAAGCTTTGAACATAGCCCCTCCACATGGGAAACAGAGCCCAACTTTAACACAAAGCTAACACTTAATGAATAGTCTGAAAAATAAGCAAAGAAACAAAAAGTACTTGACTTTAGCAAGTTACTGTGATGATAGGGAATATCAAAACACAAACTCAGAAAAAGACAATAAAGTCAAAAACTGCTACTTCCAAAGTCTAAAGAATATGTGGATTGGTCTTGAGTAATGGAAGAGCTCCAAAAGAATTTTAAAAATAAATAAGAGAGGTAGGAGGAAAACTGGGGAAAGAAATGATACTGATGCAAGAAAATCATGAAAAAAGAAAAAAATAATTAAAACCAGAATAGACCAAGTGGTAAAAGAGGCACAAAAATAAAAACATCTTTAAAATCTGACCACAGGGAAAAAGATATACCAAAAATTCACAGAAGAAAAGAACTTGTCAAAAATAGAATTTGTTAAGTGTAACACTTACTTGCTATGTAACCCTGGGCAAGTAATTTAACCCTAATTGCCTTATCAAAAGAAAAAAGAAAGAAAGAAAGGAAAGGAAAATAGAATTTGTCAAATGGAAAAGGTGGTACAAAATTCACTGAAGAAAATAATTTCTTAAAAATTTGAATTGGGCAAGTAGAAGCCAATGATTCCTTGAGACATCAAGAAACAATAAAACAAAATCAAAAGAATGAAAAAAAAACAGAAGAAAATGTGAAATATCTCATTTAAAAAACAACTGACCTGGAAAATATATAATTTGAAAATTACTAGAATACCTGAAAGTCATGATGAAAAAAAGAGTGTAGATATCATCTTTCAAAAAATTATCATGGAGGACAACCCTAATATTTTATTTTTATGCTTTTTGCTGAGGCAATTGGGGTTAAGTGACTTGCCCAGGGTCACACAGCTAGGGAATGTTAAGTGTCTGAGAACAGATTTGAACTCAGGTCCTCCTGACTTCAGGGCTGGTGCTCTATCCACTACATCACCTAGCTGCCCCAACCCTAATATTTTAGAACCAGAGGTTATAATAGAATTTGAAAGAATCTATCATTTGCTTTCTGAAAGAGATCCTAAAATGAAAATTCCCAAGAGTTTAATAGCCAAATTCCAAGGTTAAGGAGAAAATATTGCAAATAGCCACAAAAAAAAAATCAAACATGATGAAGCCATAATGAGAATAACACAAGATTTAGCAACTTCTACATTAAAGGACTGGAAGATTTAGAATATTATATTCTAAAGGGCAAAGGATTTATGAATAACTAAGTATCAACTATCCTGCAAAGCTGAGCATAATTTTTCAGGGGGGAAATGGATATTCAATTAAATACATAATTTTCAAACATTCCTGAAAAAAAGATCAGAGCTGAATAGAAAGTTTGACTTTCAAACACAAGATTCAAATGAAGCTTATCTTTTCAACAAGGAGGTGGTTCAGACCAATTCCAATGGAAGAGCCATTAACATCCAGAGAGAAGACTATGGGGACTGAATGTGGATCCCAAGATAGTAAAACAACCTTTTGTAAACAACCTTTGTTGTTGTCGTTGTTGCTTACTTGCTTGTTTTTTTTTTCTTTGTCTTTTTTTCCCTTTTTGATCTTTTTTTTTCTTGTGCAGCATGATAAATGTGGAAATACAAAAGAGAGAGGGAGAGACAGAGGCAGAGACAGAGAGAAAGGAGAGAAGGAGAGAGGAGAGGAGAGGGGAAAGGAAGGAGGGGGGAAAAGAATGGGGGAGGAAGGGAAAGACAGAGACAGAGACAGAGAATCTATTGGATAAATGAGGAGGAAATAGTGTAGAGGGAAAAAAAGTAATCATAACTTTGAAAAGTTATAGCATGTTTCTTTGATTAAAGGCCTCATTTCTCAAATATATAGAGAACTAAAAATAAGATAAAAATAAGGATATGAACAGGCAGTTTTCAAATATTCAAAGTTACCTATAATCATATTTTAAATGCTCTAAATCACTACTGATTATAAAAATTCAAATTAAAATGATTCTGGTGTACCTACCACCTCACACCTATCAGATTGACTAATGCAATAGAAAAGGAAAATTACAAATTGTGGCATTGTGGGGAAATTGAAACACTAATGCACTTTCTTGATTCCTTAGTATTTACCTTTTTTTTTTTTTCTTTTTGCTGAGGCAATTGGGGTTAAGTGACTTGCCCAGGGTCACACAGCTAGGAAGTGTCTGAGACCAGATTTGAACTCAGGTCTTCCTGACTTCAGGGCTGGTGTTCTAACCACTGTGACACCTAGCTGCCCCTTAATACTTACCTTTAAAACACCTTTAAATCATCAGCAAATAGGGATAGTTTTATCTTCTCCTTATCTATATTTTTACTTTTAATTTATTTCTCTTGTGCTCTCTCAGAGCTAGATAGATAAAACCACAAAATAAATAAGAAAGAAATTAAAGTCATAAACAGAATACTATAAAGTTGCATAAGATAGCTCTTTGGCGAAAATTGAATGGAGAAAGAAAGGAGTACACTTTCTTCTTTGCAGTTCACGGAATCTATACAAAAATTGACCACATATTAAGACATAAAGACCCCAAAATCAAATGCAGAAAGGTAGAAATAGTAAATACATTTTTTCAGATTATTATACAATAAAAATTACATTCAATAAAAGGCCAGGGGAAAATAGACCAAAAAAATAATTGGAAACTAAATAATCTCATCCTAAAGAATGAATGGGTGAAACAGCAAATCATAGACACAATTAATAATTTCATTCAAGAGGAGGACAATAATGAGATAATGTACCAAAATTTGTGGGATGCAGCCAAAGCAGTAATAAGGAGAAATTTTATATTTCTAGATGCTTACTTGCATAAAATGGAGAAAGAGAAAATCAATGAATTGGGCATGCAACTGAAAAAGTTAGGAAAAAAAAACAAATTAAAAACCTCCAATCAAATACCAAATTTGAAATTCTAAAAGTAAAATAAGTTAATACAATTGAAAGCAAAAAAAAACATGAATTAATAAATAAAACTAAGAATTGATTTTATGAAAAAACCAACAAAATAGATAAATCTTTAGTTAATTTGATTAGAAAAAGCTAAGAGAAAAATCAAATTGTTAGTCTCAAAAATGACAAGGGAGAACTTTCCACCAGTGAAGAGGAAATTAGAGCAATAATTAGGAGTTACTTTGCCCCACTTTATGCCAATAAATTTGATAACCTAAGTGAAATGGAGGAATATCTACAAAAATATAGATTGCCCAGATTAACAGAAGAAGAAATAAATTACTTAAATAGTCCCATTTTAGAAAAAGAAATAGAACAAGCTATTAATCAACTCCCTAGGAAAAAAATCCCCAGGACCAGATGGATTTACATGTGAATTCTACCAAACATTTAAAGAACAATTAGCTCCAATACTATATAAACTATCTGAAAAAAGTAGGGAACGAATGATTCTTACCAAATTCCTTTTATGACACAGACATGGTACTGATGCCTAAACCAGGTAGGATGAAACACAGAGAAAGAAAATTATAGACCAATCTTCCTAATGAATATTGATGCAAAAATCTAAAATAAAATATTAGCAAAGAGATTACAGAAAATCATCCCCAGGATAATACATCATGACCAAGTAGGATTTATACCAGGAATGCAGGGCTGATTCAATATTAGGAAAACCATTAGCATAATTGACTATATCAATAACCAAATTAACAAAAAAATATGATTATCTCAATAGATGCAGAAAAGGCATTTGATAAAATCTAACATCCATTCCTATTAAAAACACTAGAGAGTATAGGAATAAGTGAACTTTTCCTGAAAAGTCAATAGCATCTATTTAAAACCATCAGCAAGCATCATATGTAATGGGGATAAACTGGAACCATTCCCAATAAGATCAGGGGTGAAACAAGGTTGCCCACTGTCACCATTACTATTCAATATTGTATTAGAAATGCTAGTTTTGGCAATAAGAGAAGAAAAAGGGATTAAAGGAATTAGAGCAGGTCATGAGGAAATTAAAATATCACTCTTTGCAGATGATATGATGGTATACTTAGAGAACCCTAGAGATTCAACTAAATTAGAAATAATCCACAACTTTAGCAAAGTTGCAGGATACAGAATAAATCCACATAAATCATCGGCATTTTTATACATAACTAACAAAATCCAACAGCAAGAGAATACAAAGAGAAGTTCCATTTAAAATAACTGTCACTAGTATGAAATATTTGGGAATCTATCTGCCAAGGGAAAGTCAGGAACTATATGAGCAAAACTACAAAACACTTTCCACATAAATAAAGTAGACCTAAACAATGGAAAAACGTAAAGTGCTCTTGGATAGGTTGAGCAAATATAATGAAGATGACAATACTACCTAAACTAATCTATTTATTTATTGCTATACCAATGAAACTCCCAAGAAACTATTTTACTGACCTAGAAAAATTCATCCGTAAGAACAAAAGGTTAAGAATTTCAAGGGAATTAATGAAAAAAAGCAAATGAAGATGGCTTAGCTATACCAGATCTAAAGCTATATTATAAAGCAGCAGTGATCAAAACCATTTGGTACTGCTTAAGAAAGAGAGTAGTTCATCAGTGGAATAGGTTAGGTTCACAGAACAAAATAGTCAATGACTATAGTAATCTAGTGTTTGACAAACCCAAAGACCCCAGCTTTGGGGATAAGAATTCACTAGTTGACAAAAACTGCTGGGAAAATTGGAATCTAGTATGGAAGAAACTAGGCACTGGCCTATACCTAAGGTCGAAATGGGTTCATGATCTAGATATAAAGAGTAATAATATAAACAAATTAAAAGAACAAAGGATAGTTTACCTCTTTGATCTATGGAGGAGGGAGAAATTTGTGACCAGAGAAGAACTAGAGATCATTATTAATCACAAAAGAGATAATTTTGATTATATTAAGTTAAAAAGGTTTTGTACAAACAAAACTAATGCAGACAAGATTAGAAGGGAAGCAATAAATTGGGAAAACATTTTTACATTCAAAGGTTCTAACAAAGGCCTCATTTCTAAAATATATAGAGAATTGACTCAAATTTATAAGAAATCAAGCCATTCTTCTTTTGATAAATGGTCAAAGGATATAAACAGACAACTTTCAGATGAATAAATTGAAACTATTTCTAGTCATAAGAAAAGGTGCTCCAAATCACTATTGATCAGAAATGCAAATTAAGACAACTCTGAGATACCATTACACACCTCTCAGATTGGCTAAGATGACAGCAAAAATAATGACGAATGTTGGAGGGGATGTGGGAAAACTGGGACACTGATACATTGTTGGTGGAACTGTGAAAGGATCCAACCATTCTGGAGAGCAATTTGGAACTATGCTCAAAAAATTATCAAATTGTGCATACCCTTTGACCCAGCAGTGTTTCTATTGGGCCTATATCCCAAAGAGATCTTAAAGGAAGGAAAGGGACGCACATGTGCAAAAATGTTTGTAGCAGCCCTTTTTGTAGTGGCTAGAAACTGGAAACTGAGTAGATGCCCATCAGTTGGAGAATGGCTGAATAAGTTATGGTGTATGAATGTTATGGAATATTATTGTTCTGTAAGAAATGATCAACAGGATGATTTTAGAGAGACCTGGAGAGACTGATATGAACTGATGCTGAGTGAAGTGAGCAGAACCAGGATATCATTATACACAGCAACAACAATAATGTTTGATGATCAATTCTGATGGATGTGGCTCTCTTCAACAATGAGATGATTCAAACCAGTTCCAACTTTCAGTAATGAGGAAAGCCATCTGTACCCAGAGAGAGGACTGTGGGAACTGTGTGGACCACAGCATAGCACTCTCACTCTTTCTATTGTTGTTTGTTTGCATTTTGTTTTCTTAGTTTTTTTTTTTCCTTCTTGATCCGATTTTTCTTGTACAGCAAGATAACTTTATAAATATGTATACATGTATTCCATTTGTCAAGTATTTTAACATATTTAACATGTATTGGATTACCTGCCATCTAGGGGAGGGGATGAGGGGGATGAGGGGATAATTTGGAACAGAAGGTTTTGCAAGGGCCAATGTTGAAAAATTACCCATGCATATGTTTTTTAAATAAAAAGTTTAATAAAAAATTATTTCTCTTGTCTTATTGATATTGTTATCACTCCCAAAACTTTATTAATTATTGAAGTGAAGAGTAGATAATATTGTTTAATTCACATATTTATAACAAGCATATGATGCTTGATTTTGGTTTTAGAAAGTCATTTTCAATGATTTTAATGTCCCTTTTGCTTATTGTTTGTAGAGTTTTTAGCATAAAATGCTATTTGTCAAAGACTTTTTTCCACATTTATTGAAATAATCATGCAGTTCAAATGTTTTAGTTTTTAATATTAATTATGTTGATTATTTTTGTAATGTTGAATCATTTTTGCATGCCTGGCAAAAATTCCACTTGGTCATAAAAAAATGCTTTCTTAGATGAATCCCCATAGTCTGTGTGATAGAATTTTGTTTATAAAAATTACTCAGTATCCATTAATGATACTGCCTATAGTTTTCTTCCTGTGTTCTATTCTTTACTGTTTTGGATATTGGGACTATTTTTATCTTGTAAAAGTATTCTGGTAGGATGCTTTCTTTCTTAATTTTTCAGAATAATTTGTGAACTGTGTTATAATTTTCCTGTGAATCCATCAAAACCAAGAGTTTTTTTTAATAGTTCTATTTCTATTTCCTTTTCTGAGACTAAGATATTTATGATCTCTAGATAGTCTTCTGATAGTTTAGATGTTTTATATCTTTGAAGGTATTCTATTTCTTATGTTCCCAGTTTTGTTAGCAAATGGCTACAAACCTCAATAAACATAGGTTTTTTGACTTATTATTTTCTTCTGGAAGGCCTATAAACCTTAGGTTGTCTTTACATATCCTGTTTTCAAGATCAGTATGTTTTTTTTCTTGAGTAAAGCACATATTTTCTTTTAATATTAATATTTTTCCTTGCTTTGTTTCTTCTAAATTCTATTTCACTTCATTGTATTTGCTTTCCAAACCAATTTTGTCCTTTCTTTTGATTCTTTATTTAGATTTGTTGCCACTGACTTAAGTTTTTCTATTCTGCCAATTATTTCTGCTGTGTAGGCCATAAATTCTGATCTCATAATTCCTTTTTCTCTTTTAAACCACTGAAAAAAAGAGAATGTTCCATGTTCTCTTCACCTTCCACAGGGTCCTCCATCTCATCAACTGTTGGATCATTTTCCTTCATTTTGTGGTATTTATTCATAAATGCCAGGACTCATTTACTAGATCTGGAGGCCATATTTTCTTCTGCCATTAATGTTCCCCTATTGATTTACCTGTTTATGTTTTCTTTTTTCCAGAAATCTTTGGTAATTTCAGTCCTTTTCCCCTTATTTCCCTTTACTGTTCACTTTCTGATTCCCTCCTGTTAGATGTTGTTTCTCTGGGAATTAGGTCTCAAAACACCTCAACCTCCTTCCATGCTGGATAATTTACAGTTCATCAGCCTCTGTCTCTGTCCTTTCTGTCCGGATTTATTTGACTGTTACCCAGCCCTCCATGGCACCCCAACTCAGAATACCCTGCACCATTTCTTTGGTTTTCTAGCTTCAGTGGTTCAGAGCAACTGCCCCAGTAGATTTCTACAGGTTGGAGCCTGGATGTCCATGGCATCGAAAAGAGAGAGGAGGTACCAGGAGGTTGTGTTTTGTTGCAAGCCAGTTTGTTGCATCTTTGTGTTGGCTCATCCAGCTTTGCTGACTATAATGTAGTAGAAGGAGGGGTGCTAAGTGAGCTCAAGGTCAGCATTAGTTCATGGTTTGTTTTGTTTCTTTGGCTTCTTTTGGGTTCCTGTTGTCCTAGACCATAGAGACAGCTGGATTTGCTTTATCTTTGTTGAAAATTTTCTAATTTTAAGAGGTTCAAGAGGTCATGGGGATCAGAGAAAATGTGTCATCTGCCATCTTGGTCACATGGTCCAGAAATCCTTACTTTTAAAAGTTCTTTCTTTTGTTCATATACAATTATCTATAATAGTGTCTAATTTTTTTTTAGTTTTCCTTTGAATTTCTTAAAATTTCACCTTGTTCATTTTTATATTGTTAATGGTATTTTCTTCTCTATTTTTTAAAATCAGATTGGCTAAGAGCTTGTTAATTTTGTCAGTGTTTTCAAAGAAACAGCTCTTACTTTTATTTGTCATGTCTGTAGTTGGTTAGGTTCCAATTTATCTATTTCTCCTCAAATTTTCAATATTTCTTTGGGATTTATTTTGCCTTTGTTTGTGTGTTAGCTTTCCAATTTTGAAATGTATATTCATTTCTTTAATCATCTGTTATTATTTTGCTAACATATGTTCCTAGGGATATAATTTTACCTCTGAGAGTGATGTTAGCTGCATCCCAGAAATTTTTATATATTTTCCCACTGTTATAATTTGTTCTTCAACATACTCTATATTTAGGATTTAATTACAGACTTTAAGTCTGTATCTTTTGTTTGTGCAAAATGGTTCAAAGTCAATAAATATTTATTAAATGTTCACTGTGTGCCAGGTACTGTGTTAAGTGCTGGAAATACAAAGAAAAGAAAAAGATGAAATAAAAATGCATAGTTCATGACCTCAAGACATATATATATATATATATATATTTATAATTAGTTGTCTTCTCTATTAAAATGTGAGATTTTCATGATACGAGTCAAGAATCATAAGGCACATGCCGTAACTTTCAAGATTTGGAGCTGGATGAACCTTCGAGCACACCTCCTTATTTAGAGAGCAGGAAACTGAGGCCCACAAATGATAACAATGCCCACTTTAAAGGGAGATTATAAAGAATAAAGTACTTTGCATCTCTTAGGGACTCTAGAAATGTGGTCCACATGTATTATCACCCAATAAGCATCATCCTTTAGTCCTTCAGAGCACAGTTCATTTCAATGGGAGCCCAGAGAAGAGACAAGTCAGAGTGAAAAATTATATGGAGGAAAGTATAAGATTTTGATATGTACTCAGATTACACTGAGATCATTGTGTCCAATTCTGGGCAACATATTTTAGGAAAGACATAAATAAACTCAAGACTGTATAAAAATTGGTAAATAGAATCTGCATCCTTTATTTGCCCATTAACATGCTGTCTCCTCCAATGGAACATAAGTTCCCTGGGGACAAAGCCTCCTTTTTTATTTTTTATTTTTTGTATTGTCAGCAAGTAGTAAGCACTTAACAAATGCTTGCTGATTGATGATTAGAGACATTATTTGCCCATGTGACCATATTAATAATGCTGAGGAACTTAGACATATTTAGCCTGGAGAAGTCATAAATAATGTCTTCAAAGATTTGAAAGACTGGTGTGTGAAATAGAAATTAGACTTATTTTTTCTAAAAAAAAAGGGAGCATAGGAACAATTGGGGAAAATTTCAAAAAAAAAAGATTAGGCTTGATATAAGTGGGGTGAATATGGGAGGATATTTAAAAAGTGCCTGGCTAGGAGAGATAGTCCAAAGTGGAATGACAAACCTCAAATGATGGTGGGTTTGGAGGGGAGGGCTGAGCTGGCTTAAATGGTAGCCAGGGTTCCTTCCAATTCTGAAATTCTCTGATTCCAAAATTCCATGGTTCCTATGACCCTAGATTCTGATTTCAATTATGAGTTGTTGGGTGAATTTTGTGTCTATTGTCCAAAGTCAGCCTAGTAAATTTTGAAAAATCTCAATTAATATGAGAAGGTAAACCACCAGGGGATGATTTTAATTGATTTGTTTACTTGTTTATTTTGTAGTCATCATGACAGAGAAAACACCATCTACTACATAAAGAAAGGATTGTCTTGAAGGAATCGTTGACAGTAAGATCCCAGTAAAACCCAAATTTCTTGAAATATTAAAGAAAAGAAACCAAAAAATCACCCAGAAGATTTATGAATTTTAAATGTATTTTTGCTCATATGGTGCTTACTTTCCAAATTTCCTCTTAAGGTAATCTCTCATCTGGGTTATTGCCTTAGGAAAAATGGTATTGGCTAATGGTTGGTGAAATTAAGCTCCCTGACAGTCTGCATTGATTTAGATAACCAGGTCGTTTGTCTTCCTCTTAATCTCATCACCATATAATGTTTCATCGTTATTTCATCAGTGAACAATTTTCCTATAATCATTAGGGTTGTATTCCTCTCCAATTATATGCCCCCTAATTAGAACCTGCCTGTCTTGTCCAGATTGGAAAATTCAGATTCTTTTGCTGGTCTGGCCTGATTTTGTTTAATGAAAGACATATTTTTTAAGGATGAAGTTGGGCTTTGAATTCATATTTTGGGGAGAATGAGTTGGATTGGGGGGATTTCTGCAAAAGAAGCTAAATCATTTTATTATGAATTCATCAGTGCTGGGCCATTTGGTTTGTAAAAAAGGCAGACTTAAAACAAGTCTTTCCAGAATGAGGGTGATCTTATGAAGAAATCATTCTGAACTTTTCTTCCAGCACCACCATCAAAAAATTCTGTTCCAAGTATTAAGAGTTTGATCCAATGGTTGTCCTTGTTACCAAGTTGAGATCACAACACAATGATTGATTGTGTTGTTTTGTTCCCCACCCAATTCTACCATGTGGCATCAGGGCAGGATCCGCTCTGATATTAAAGGAACCCCAGAGAAATGGGGTGCTGATAATGTGCGAGTTCCAGGGCTGCTGTGAGTTTGATGCAGATCCAAAAGAGAGCAGCCAGGTGGGACATGAAGAGACGGCTCCCTTCAATCAAAGAGCCCTCCAATCAAAAAGAGAAGAGCTGGGGGCAGGAGAGACTGATGAGGTCCAGGGCAAAAGTGACCTGGCAGGAAGAGGAGAATCATGGGTTCTGATGGAAAAGTCCAAAGGAGTAAAGCTGGGTGGGGGAAAACATTAGCGGCCAACTAAGAGAGTGGTCAGCCTGATGCCTGTGTCCGATTGCCAGCTTGTGAAAGGGACACAATTCTCTCCTCTTGGCTTGATTCTCACCGATCCAACCCAAGAAGCAGATCTCCAGGGAGCAAGGCGAGGATGGCTCATTAAAACACCCAGTGCATGCCTTCCTCCTCCTTTCCTCCTCCTAGAATGTCTTTCCTCCCTTCCTCTGCCCACTGAATATCTCCTCAGCGGCTAATTCCAACACCCCCTCCTCCCCACACATGCCCCTGATCGGCCTTGCTGAAATAACTTCCCCCACAGCATTTACCTTTGTCCTGTTCTGGTGCATTTTCCATGCCATCATAGCATCTTTTTTGTACTTCATCCCCCTCTACACTGGGGGCTGTATCAGGATGGGGTTCTTCTCTGCTTAGTTTATTGAAATTTCATGTCTTTCCTAGTCCTGGGGACAATGCTCTGGATCTGTTTGGTGAGCCTAGTAGTGTTCCTGGTGAGGAAAGTCTCTCTACCAATGCAGATCTATACCTACTCTGCAACTAAGAGACTTAATGTGTGTGTCCTGAGAGATTAAGTGACTTATCCAGGGTCCCACAATCTGCAGTCTAAGACAGCACTTAGATCTGTGTTTTCCTGATTCAGAGACCACCTTACTCTCTTCTGTACCACACTGCTATCTCTCTCTTTGCACAGTCATCAGCTAGCAATTGGTATTATTGTTTTTGAGGACATAAGATATGGGCTGCTGCCAGAAAAGTTCTGTACCTGGCACACAGTAGGTGTGAGGTGAGGCACATAGTAGGTATGTGAATCCTGCTCTTGACACTGATTAGCTGTGTGACAATGGACAAATTACTTAATCTCTCTGCCTTCCAGTTTCCTATTCTGTAACATGGGGGGAATAAAATCACCCACCTGATAGGATTATTGCAAGGATCAAAGGAAGTAATAAATGGCAGGTGTTTTGCAAACCTTAAATAATTAGTAGCTATAGATGTTAGTTGTTATTGATAATAATTCATTTTATTGCTTAATTTATAATTGTAATCAAATCATTTAATTAAAAACTCAGTTTTAGTTATATTAAATATTATCATTAACAATAATTCATTCATTAATTTAATTAATAATTCAAATTATTATTAATAATAATTGAAATATTAAGCTGGGAAAAACTAAGTATTTTTACTCAAATGACAGTTTGGTTTCTTCCTGCCCCTCTTCTGTGGAACTAGAAATGGCCAATGCAAGCTGTTGGGAAGGAGCAATGGCCACCAAACTCTCCTGATAATAGCATCCTAAGGAAAATAATAGCAGGAAGCTTTCTGCTTCCTGAACCACTCAACATGTCACCTTTTCAATGCTTTTCACATTTCATACTAAACTCAATCCATTTCTATTCTGTGCATGTTCAGTAAGTAGTTAATGTGTTAGACATGGGGAAAGACACAAAATTTAGAAACAAAAGACAGAAATGATGTGGCCAACCCAATGTCATGTAGGTAGAAAGTGTCAGCAGTGTCATAAGGTTAGGATGAGATCAGGTCTCTGGGGGATCTAAGTCTAGCACTTTTCCCTGTACCCCACTTCCTCCAAGAGGTGCTCCAGGTCCTCAGGGAATTCTTGCTCTAGCAGATATAAACACAGGAATACTTGAGCATCCAGCCCAATGGATCCTCTCCATGACGACCTTCTGCCCTGCTGTCTGTCTCTAAGGTGAGGATCCATCACTCTAGGCTAGAGAAGCCTGGAAACAAATATGTGACTAGTCCAGTTCTGACCAGGTACTAGGTAACTGCTCATCTTTTTCAGATAAGACAACTTACTAAGCTCTTCAATAGTTTAATTGGGCCATAGATAGAAAGAAAAAGTCAGAAAGACCTGAGTTCAAATCCAGTCTCACTCACTGTGTGACCCTGGGCAAGTCCCTACAACCTTTTTGCCTCAGTTTCCTTCATCCATAAAAAAAAGGCATTTAAATACTTCACGCCTTCATATTCAATGTTCCACAGAATAGTACAGAAGTAATTAAGACAACTGCTATAATTAAATGAAAATATTAAGAGATGGACTAATGTTCTCTAGGCTTACCAATGCTCAAGAAACAAACAGGGTGGTGGGAATGAATATATATATATGCATATATATATAATTTTTATTTATTCTTATCTTTTTGGATGGATTTCAGATAGAAATAATTTTGGAATAAGTGGCTATTCTGATATTATTCCTTTGCATTTAATATTCTGCAGACTTTTTCACAAGTAGATAAAAGTGCTTTATATAGTTGAATAACAGCATTGCAGGTGTAAACTCATCCTCTGTGGGCTTCTGAAAGCATCCTGGGTACCCTTCCAGTAGTACACCCAAAGGAGTGATTTATCCTGTTCACACATGAGTTTTATTTATTCTGTTTACTGTCTCTATCTGGAAATGTTTCATTCCACATAACTTAGAGATTAAGAGGATTTGGTAAGGTAACATCTGTTAGATTCATTCTTAAATATTGAAGATCAATGGGACATATGGACAATTGAGGACAACAGTTTTGTCTCTGATAATCCTCCAGTTAAAGCACAATTTATTTGTTGACTTCTCAAGGATTATTTAGGTTCTTTATTTATAATCATCAAAGAGTGATATGGTAGTAAGGGAAGAGAGGCTGGTCACTTGATGAGTGAGGGCAATGACAGATTGCCAGTGCACTCCTTTAGTATATATAACAGTATATACTGTGATGTCAGGAGAAAGTGAGGAAGGCCTCCAGCACTTTGAATGGATCCCACATAATAAAATTATGAGAACATGTGCAAGAATCATGCAAGTAAGCAGAGACAGATGGTTCCAATCCACATTACTGGGTATAGTAAATGAGACCAAACTAAGTAAGATTAAAGATCCATATCAGTACTTACAGCATGGGGATTGATTGTTTTCTATTAATATGTGAAAGATAGCAAAAAAGATATACAATTCTAGCCACTAAGGCTGTTTTACTCAATATTCCTCACATACTAAAGCTTTTCATTTTGAAGTGATCTATTTTCATTTTCTCCTTTTTTGAGGTTTTTTGCATAACTTGAATTGATCATTATGTCAACTTCACTGGGGGATAATTGATCTATTATCTTTTGGTGGTATGTAACTAGTGCTGAATCAACATCATGAACCCCTCTGTTTCTATAAACAATTCTACAACGCATCCACATGAACACAATGAATAATATGTCAAGCAACAAATAAATGGCTATCACTCATGGAGGGCTTTTTGATTCCCCTCTTAGATCCTAACTATTTTAGAGGCACCATCTGATAGAAAACTAATGTCATTTCCATTCAACTATTGCAGTATCATGTACGTTTTTCAGCCTTTCTCCTATACTCAGTGACCTGATGCATACTTCTCCCAAAGGGAGGAAGGAAAAAAGGCAGGAAGGAAGAGAGGGAGGGAGGAAAGGAAGGAAAGGAGGGAGGTAAAGAAGGACGGAAACAAGGAAGCAAAGAAGGAAGGAAGGAAGGAACAAGCAAATGAATGAAGGGAGGGAGGGAAGGAAGGGGAAAACAGAGGGAGAAAGAGGGAGGAAGGAAGGAAAGAAATAGGATCCAATTGTATTCTTATAACAACCCTATCAAATGGGTGCTATTGTCATTCCCATTTTACACAAGAGGAAACTGAGGCTAGGAAAGGTTAAGTTGCTTTCTCAGAGTAACACAACTAGTAAGTCTCTTGAATGGAATTTGAACTCAAATCTTCCACATCTATCACCCATTGTATCAAAGAGTCAAAGAGCTAGAACCTGAGAAAAAATCTTTTAGAGCCATCAAGTTTAGCAGATTCTAATCTGTTCTACAGATGAGGCCCAGTGGCTTGCTCGGAATCATATAGCTAGTGTTTGAAGTAGAATTTGAATTCAGATCTCTTTGACTAATGATCCAACATTCTGTCTAGTATTCTATTCTACCACCTACTTGTCCTAATTAAAGCTTGATCTTCTCATCTATTAGTTAAGTACAATTTTACTTAGCACATATTATATCAACAGCAAAAATCTCTTTGTATCTTGTCATTCTTATTTTCTCTGAAACCAATCCAACTGTTATTGTCTAGCTCAGATTTCCCCATTTTTTCACAAAAAAATGAAATGAGATTTTTTTTCAAACAGTTTTCTGAGATCTGCCTAAATCACACCTAGATCATGTAGGTATATTGACTAGTATATTATATATTGACTACATACTATATAGTATATTGACTAGTATAGTCACCTTGGCAGAAACAGAAGTGAGCTGAGCTTAACAAGAACTGTTCTTGGTGACTCCCAGCTGACTCTTTGCAATCACTCCTTCTCTTGATGAGCATCAAACATCCCTTTAATAATGCAGTTGAGAATTATATCCAGGATGGAACTTAAACTCATTGGGCTACAGTTTGCTGATTCCATTCTCCTCTCTGTTGAGAATCTAGACATTTACCCTTTTTCCAGTGCTGAAATACTATGTTAATTTTCTTAGATTGAGGAAATATCACCAATAATAAAATTTTTTTTCTATGAATTACTTTTTTTTAAACAACATCTCTGTGACTTAGTTTTCTTCCCTGGTGCTATTTTCTCCCTATTTCACAGATGAGAAAGCTGAGGCTCATGGCCACACAGCTAATAAAAGTCAAGGTCAGAACCAAGTTTCTTTCCACTGCACCATGTTCACTTTAGATAACTGAGTAAGTATTTTCTTTCTTTCTTTTTTTTTTTTTTTTTTTGCTGAGGCAATTGGGGTTAAGTGACTTGCCCAGGGTCACACAGCTAGGGAATGTTAAGTGTCTGAGACCAGATTTGAACTCAGGTCCTCCTGACTTCAGGGCTGGTGCTCTATCCACTGCACCACCTAGCTGCCCTGTAAGTATTTTCGAAGACAAGTTTTCCTTGCTAACATATGATGTGTTTATTTGCTCTTTCATTCTAAAGAATGCCCCTCAGAAGCAGCAGCTCCTGGTAACTGATGTTTTTATTTAACTTAGTGTGACTTGGAGGTCATCCATTTAGTAAAGGGCAATGTTTACTTTTGGAGGGAGAGAAGGGAGCTGGAACTTGGCTGAATGAGGATTTTTTTTTCCTTTTTTTGTCTCCTGCTGTAGCATAAACCTATGTGGTGGCTCCTAGCCCCAGAGGTCAAGGACTATCTATCAAGTATATTCCTCTCTGGGTCAACGACTTGAGCTAGAAAGTAGATTACAGTAAATAAATTGCAGCTGGTGTCATAGAAAGAGTACCGGACAGGGGGCCAGGAGACCCAGGTTATAATTCTCCTCTCTGTCACTAGCTCACATTGCAGTGAGAGTGCTACATCACACTAAGTTTAATAAAGATGGGCTTCGAGTCATCACCAAAGAAGTAAAGAAAAAGAGACGCTTGCTCTTTGCTCATTTATCTCAATCTGAGCCATTGGGCACAGTGGTTCAGGGAAGGGCAGAACTGAAGTCCTGAATACCTGGGTTCAAAATTGGCTCATATACTAGAGTCCCAGCAAGCCACATAATCTCTCATTTTTCCCTCTTTGAAAAGAGGGAAAAATAGAATCCACCTCACTATGGCCATGGCATTACCTTCCTGATGGCACGGTGCCCTTTGAGAAGGAAGGGCAAACAACAAGTACTAGAACAACAAGTACAAGGTGTTGTGGAAATAGAGTGCAACTATTGCATGGAAAGCAAGCATTTGTTTGAGGTTTATAGGGGACACTAGGTTAGGGATCATAGCTAGAGTAAAATCTGAGCTTTGCCCCTCAAGGTCATGGACCATAGAACTGGAAGGTGTCTTAGAAACATGCTAATTTTATTGAAAGGGGAGCTAGAAGCCAGAGAGATTAAATAAGCAGCTAATTCCACATAAATAGTTGGAAATAAGTCTAAGATTTGAACTTGGGTCTTCTGAATTCATAGTCCACCATGGCAGGCTTCTTCACTTTATTTATAGAGCATATAACCATGTCTTCCTTTTGGATATTCTTTCCCCTGATACAATGAAAAATAAAAACAAACAAAAACAGCCAAGCACTTTTTATTGTTTTCATCACTCCACGTAAGCTCTGTTTTTCTGTAACTTGGATTTCTAGTTTTTATTCCTATAGTAAAATACTTCACTTTTGTGCTCGTCCTCCACTCTAAGTAGTGAAGTGGATAGAAGAGTGGGTCTGAGTCAGAAAGAACTGAATTCTAATCTAGCCTTAGATGCTTACTAGCTGTATGATTTTGGGCAAGTCACTCAATCCTGTTTGCCTCAATTTCTCCTCTATAAAATAGTACCCCAAGGATTGTTGGGAGGATCAAATGAGATAATGTATGTACAGAAGACCCTAAATTATTATTGTTTATTAGTCATGTCAACTCGTCATAAACCCATTTAGGGTTTTCTTGGCAAAGATACTGGAAAGATTTCCTTCTCCGGCTCATAAGGAAACTAAGGCAAACAGTATTAACTGACTTGCCCAGGGTCACACAGCTAGTGAATGAAGCCAGATTAGAAGTCATGAAGATGAGCCTACCTGACCAGGCCTGGTACACTATCCATTAGCTGCCCCTAATTTATTATCATCTGTAATTCAATGATCACAGTTAGCAGATGAGTTTCCTGTGGATCCACATCAATCACTTCAAAAAAGTCTCCCTTGCCCTCATAAGAATGGCTCACATACACAGTAATGACTGGTGATTTAAATGGAATTGTATATTCATCCCTCTATTAAGCTCCATCAAACCTAACATCATTCTCCTCCAAGAATAAGAATGTTTTTTTCATCTTGCAGAGTTTTCTTGAGGAATAAAATGTAAAGAGAAGTTAGTCAATAAACATTAAGTGTTTCCAATGCCCCAGGCACCTCTCTAAGTGCTGGATCTACAAAGAAAGGCAAAAGACATTCCTTGGTCTGAAAGAAGGGAGGAAATATACTTAAAAAGAAGTGGAAAGGCAGAAGGTGGGACAAGATGAAGTCCAGGCCAGGATAACCAGAGCAACATACTAAACTAGCTGCCCTGAGGGTCCCCCTTAAAGGGAAGAGCTTACCATTCTTCAACCACGATACTATTGAATTAGTCTGATGGAGCTCAGAAGTGCATGATGAGGTGGGATGAAGAAGGGAAGCAGGTTATTTGGGGAGGGGGGGAAGGTATGATTGAAGGGACACTGATGTGGTTCTATTCAAGGATGAAAACTCTGGGTCTGTCTTGTTGCCCTAATCTAGTATGGAGAATATATAGACCCTTTCTTAAGAACAGCAAAGTTTGGGGGCAGCTAGTTGGTGTAGTGTATAGAGTACCAGCCCTGAAGTCAGGAGGACCTGAGTTCAAATCTAGTCTCACACACTTAATTCTTCCTAGCTATATGCCTTAGCCAAATAAATAAATAAATAAATCAAAAAGAACAGCAAAGCTTGCTGAGTGAAATGAGCAGAATCAGATCATTGTATATGGCAACAGCAAGATTATACAATGATCAATTCTGATGGACGTGGCTCTTTTCAACAATGATATGATTCTGACTAGTTCCAATGGTCTTGTGATGGAGCAAGCCAGTTACACGCAGAGAGAAGGGACTGAGTGTGGATCACAACATAGCATTCTCATTCTTTTTGTTCTTGTTTACTTGCATTTTGTTTTCTTACTCATTTTCTTTCCTTTTTGTTCTAATTTTTCTTATGCAGCAAGATCACTGTATAAATATGTTGACACATATTGGATTTAACATGTATTGTAACATATATAACATATATTGGATTGTTTGCCAAATAGGAGAAGGGGCGGGGGGAAGGAGGAGAAAATTTGGAACACAAGGCTATGCGAAGGTCAATGTTGAAAAAATATCCATGCATATGTTTAATTTTTTTTTTTTAAAAAGCAGTAAAGCTGAGTGGACCGTACAAAAGGTGCGCTCTTGCTCTTGGTAAATCTTCAGTCCCCTTTTGCACTCAGTCCCTCTAGGAAGAGATGCTTTAGCTGCAAGTCTGCAGTGGCAGTAGCACTGTGCAGCATCCAGCATCAAAGGCTAGACAAGCTACCTTAGGCTGCTTCTGACCAGTAACCAGGTCCTTTGAGTCACGGCCAGCCACCCTTCCCCTTCTGTTTGCTGAGCCGTGACTGCTATTGTGGATGGGTGAGAATGGATCATAACCAAAGCTCATTTAGAGCCCCTAGAATCTGATCAATGGAAAACATCAGAGTCTGGTGGTCGCCTACCTAAAGAGATGGAAAAAACAAGATGCTATCGTGTCTGACCTGGACATGAATTCTCTCTGTAACGTGCTCAACAAGCACTCATCCAGTCTGTGCTGGAAGGGGGGAACCCACTGAAGGGTTCTAATTTCTAAGTCAGAGGACACTGCTGGTGGTCAGTTGTGTCCTATTCTTTGTGATCCATTTTGGGTTTTCTTGGCCAAAAACATGAGCGTTGGCCATTTCCTTCTCCAGCTCATTTTACAGATGAGGAAACTGAGGTTCTGAAAGGTGAATTTCCTTGCAGAAAATCCCACAGAAAGTTGATGTCGGTGCTGGAGATTCAATTTGGTCTCTCTAGCCCCTGATGTAGCACAGTAGAAATCACACTGGCTTTGGAGCCAGACCAGGGAGGTTTCACTCTAGATCTCCCCTCGCTGTTGGATGATTGACTATGGGAGATTCAATCTGTCCCTCCCCTGCAAAGCAAAAATGTTGGACCTGGTGAGGTCTCAGGTCCTTCCCATCAGCACTAAACTCTTTGAACTTTAGTTTTCCTCCATCTAAAATGAGGCTACAGAAAAGTACTTTCGAAGCCTGCAGAAATAGGGGAAATTATTATCATTTCAGATCTGCCATCATTGAGCGACTTTGAAAAATGTGTCTTTCCCCCCTTCTTCATTTGGAGCCAGCTGTTATTATTGTGTGTTTGTATGTGTGTATGCGTGTGTGTGTCTTGTTTATTCTAGCCAAAGACAATTGTCTTTGGACAGCCCAGCACAGCTGTGGGTTGCTGCACACTGTTGGACCCCTGAGGATGAAACTTCAGGGCCTTGGATGCCTTTCCTGGAATGGAAATAGAAACAGCTAAGTCCCTTTGCCTCGGAGCCAGATCCACAGCAGGCTGGACCCCACCCGGCTCTACCATATCCCTCCTTCCCCCTTCTGCCCATGCTCGGCTCTGATTAAGAAATAATTAAAGCCACGGGCCAGGAAATTGCAGCAAAGTTCAACTCTCAGTCCATGGGGGGACCGCTGGGCAAATGGAAGAAGCCACCTGGGTCATTGCCTCTGCTCTGACCACAGTTCCACTTCAGGAAGTGAACCGCTCCCCCAGGAGGGCCATTGGGAAGCTAGGAAATAGTTGTGAGCCCCCCAGCCTGGGCCTGAAGGCGGCACTGGGCCTTCTGCTTCGCTGCATCCGGCCCTCTGGCAGGGCCTTCCAAAGGGACGGTCTCCCCAAAGCTGCACTTTTGTACGTAGGATAATTTTTGCATCATAAAATCATGGGATTTATATAATAAGTCTGTTTTCTATAGCACAGGGAAATACACAAAGCACTTTTCTCCCAACAACCCCGAGAGGTGGAAACATGAGTGTTATCATTTATGTTTTATGGGGGAATAAACTGAGGCTCAGGAAGGGAAAGGCACATGCCAGAATTTATAAAGGATATCGGCCGGCCGAGCCAGGACTGTAATTTAATAGAAGAGATCCAGAGTTAGAAAGGTCCAGATGGTCCAGGAGGCCGGAGGGCATGTCTCAAAGCCACAGGTCCTCCAAATGTGGGCCAGAAAGCAGGAAGGGCTGTGGTCTGTGCTGAAGGAAAGACTCTGCAGAACAATTAAAACCCCAAATCCTTGAGCTATTTGAGGGCACTCCAGCACCCCAGAGAACAACCTGAGAGATGAGGGCTTCCAGTTGAAGGTACATGAGGATTGATCCAATTATTCAGTCTGGAAAAAGGGAAGAAAAGGGGAAGGAATAAGCATTTATTAAGTGCCTAGTGTGTACCTGGATAAGTGTAGATATCATGGATACTTGGGGTAACATTTGTTAAATGGCAATTATTATCATTATTATTATTTTAGAAGCATCTGGGGTTAAGAGATTTGGTCAGTATCACATAGCTAATAAGTGCTAAGTATCTGAAGCTGCATTTGATCGCAGGTCCTCCTGACTCCAGGGCTGGTGCTCTATCCATTGGGCTACCTAACTGCCCCTTGAGTGGTAGTTATTGAAGTGAGTCAGAGCTACCACTCCCTCCATGAAATGCTTCTGAATGCACCCTATCTAGGTTCCAAGGTACTTCATCTGTAGAGAAAAGGGCTTCATATCCATGTCCTTGGGATGGTGAATCTTAGCAGTATTGGGTAGGACACAAGCCCCATCCTAGAGACAAACAAGCATCATGGTCAGTCTGACTCCTTTGCTGTGGGACCGTGTACACACCTCAGATGTCCTTCTCTCAGGTTCAGCCTGATGTTTCTCTCTATGGGAATATTATAAGAACAGAGCTCCTCTCTATTGGTCAGAGGGATGAGCTAATCCCCCCACCACAGGCAGCCATAGAAAGGACCAGATCACATTGGGCACTTGAGCCCAACTCTGCTGGTGAGTATGTGCTTGAGATGTGTCCGTCAGAGCCTTTCCTTCCTACTCCCATTGAGGAAGCAGGGGATGATCTCACACTGTCCCAGTCCTTTGACCTTTTCTTTATCTCTGTATTTCTGCACAATTTATTCTTCTTGTCTAGAATGCTCTCCCTTCCTACTTCTGCCCCCAATCCCCTTCATTCATTTCCTAGCACCCTTAAGTGCTAGTGTCTTTTCCAATGAAATTACCCTCTATCCACTCTGTAAATATCTTGTATATCCCAATATGACTATATACCCTTTAAACAAATGCTTATTGACTGGCTGACTCTTCTCTGTCCTAATCTGTTTTCATGCATCATTTGCATCAAGGACATTTCCAGCTGGACATCCTATAGGTGTCTCCAAATCAAATTGTCCAAAGAGAAACTTCCAATATTCTCTCTTCTTGACAGTGTTCCTGTTACTGTCAAGAATACTTGAAGCCCAGATGTCAATTCTTTTTTTCTTAGCTTGTGATCTTATTTAATATCATTGTTTTCCCAGTTACATGTAAAACAATTTTTTACATTTGTTTTTAAAACTTTGAGTTCCAGATTCTCTCCTTTCCTCCTCACACCCACCCTCCATTAAGAAGGGACATATAAAGTTATATAAAATATTTCCATAAAAGTCATGTTGTAAAAGAAAACATAGATAACCTCTCCCAAATAATTCAGAAACAATCAGTTCTTTCTTAGGGTATGGATAGCATTTTTCATCCTAAGAACTTCAGAGTAGTCATAGATCATTGTATTGATGAGAATAGAAAAGTCATTCACAGCTGATCATCCCCCCAAAAATGCTATTACTATGTACATTGTACATTTCATTTTGCTTGAGTTCATGGAGGAGTTTCCAGGTTTTTCTGAGAGCATCCTGCTCCTCATTTCCCATAAAACAATAATATTCCATCATAAATACATACCACACTTTCTTCAACCATCCCCCCAACTGATAAGCATCCCCTCAATTTTCAATTCATTGCCCAGAGAAAAGAGCTGCTATAAATATTTTTGTACATTTAGGTCCTTTCCCTTTTTAAAAATCTCTTTGGAGATCCATGTTTAGCAGTGGTATTATCGGCCAAAGGACATGCATGATTTTATAGCTCTTTGGGCAAAGACAATCCTTTACCCACATTAACTTACATATCCAATCTGTTGTCAGGTTTCATTGGTTCTACATTTACATCATTTTTTATATACTGTCTTCACTCACATGGCCACCACGTTGGTAGGGAGCCTTAATGCTTCTCACTTTTTTTGTCATTGTTTAGTCATTTCAATAATATCTGACTCTACATAACTTTATTTTCTTGGCAGAGATACTGGAGCGGTTTGCCATTTCCTTCTCCTGCTCAATTTACAGATGAGACAAATGGGATTAAGTGACTTGCCCAGGGTCACATAGCTAGTATTTGAGGCTGAATTTGAACTCAGGAAATTGAGTTTCCTTGACTCCAATCCCTGTGCTCTATTCACTATGGTACTACCTAGTCACCCTTAGATGATTGCAATGGTCTTGTTGGTCTCCATCTCTGAAATATTCCAAATCCATTTCATTCTTCACTTAATTTCTAGAGCACAGCTCTAATCATGTTTTCCCCATTCTCAATAAATTTCACTGGCTTCCTATTTACTTCTTTGAACAAATATGAAATCCTTGATTTGGCATTCAAAGCCCTTCACCACCTGGTCCCTTCCTTGCTTTTTTAACTTCTGAAATTTCCCTTTCATGCACTCCATGAGGCAGCTATCTTGTCTTAATTACAGTTCCTTAAAAACATATGATATCCTATCTCTGCAAAGTTCTTCCACCCTTGCCTCCTGCCTTCCTTGACTTTTTTAAGCTTCATCTCAAATCCTGTTTTCTGTAGGAAGTCTTTTCTCTTCCCCAGTATCTTCCCTCTGAGAGTACCTCCATTTAACCCATATATATTTTGCATGCACATAGTTGTTTGCCTGCTGCCTCATTCATTAAACTGTGAACTTCTTGAAGACAGGACTGTGGTTTTGGGGGTTTTTTTGCCTCCTTTTGTTTTTTAGCGTTAGCACAGTTTCTTACAGAAAGTAAATGTGTAATAAATGCTTTCTGGCTGACTCACAAAATTTCCATAGTTGGGCTATCTTGCTTCTTCATGTCCTTTGCAACTCTGAAACCATGATTCTCTGAATGTGAGCCCATATCCAAATGTCTGGGGCCAACCAAGTTCCTTAGCTCCTCTCACTCCACCCCTGAATCCCTCATACATTTCCTAATGGTGACAGGTCAGCAGAAAAAGCTGGAAAACAACCTTGATTTATGCTCATCTTCTTTTCCCTGGAAAAAAAAGTCATTCATCCATTTCCCTTTGCATCATTCTCTGCATTCTTCCCATTCATTGGTCTCCCAGATAAATCTTCTTTAAAATTCCAGGGTTGATCAGCTACATATCCATGTCAGCCTCTTGATATCTCCCAGGGGCCAGAGGCAAATGCCCAAGGAGAGACTCTTGCCCATAGGATTTTCCCTGGAGTCTGTGCCTTTCTTACTGAGCATTCAGAATGAATCTGTCATTTTAATGGATTCATATATAAGAGTTCTTTTCAAGTCAACAAGTCTTTATTGAAAGACCATCTTCTTCTTGCTCTGACAATAGCAATAGCTCCACCACTGCTTCTGGAGAGTTTGTGCCAATGGCTGCCCTGATCTACAGATCCATCACCAGCCCTGGATCTTGATATTTCCCTGGGTACCAATACCTTTCACATCTTGTCTTCTCTCATTAAAATGTGGGTGGGATGATCTCTCTTTTGCATTTCTACCCCCAAATCTTAGCACAGTTCCTGGTCCATAGAAAGGGCTTAATATATGCCTTAATTATTTCCCATTTTCCCTGTATGTAGTTGATTTTTTTACATAGTTGTTTTCATGTAATCTGCCCATTAGACTGAGTTCTTCAAGGACAAATTTTTTTTTTGAATTCCGTTAGTGATTAGCACATAGTAGGCACTTAATAAATGTTACCAACTGATTGATCATCAGAATTCAGAGGTTACCCAAAGTGAGTGTATTAAGAGAGAAAAGCAGAGTAGAAGGACCTCAAACCCTTCTGACACCATGCTTTCCCCTCTTGCTCTCCAGTCCCAGACAGAGTTAACAGACATCCAATTTCAAGCCAGTCCTTCCTCCTCATTTTGACAAATTGTTTACTGCAGAAAGATCAAAAAACAATTGTAATCATTTCCAGCCAGTTTTGTGACCTCAAGTCCTGCAGTCCAGGTTCCAAACTCTCAGTCCCCCTCAGATTTCAGCAGGGCATCCTCTTGTCTCTCATGCATCCCTCTGGCCCTGGGCCTTTCCTTTTAACTCTGACACTGTATTAAACTTTGCAGAGTCAAGCAAATAATTGCAGATTTTCTGTTTCACTGACTTTGGCTGAAATTTAAAGCTGATTCCAGGAAAAGGCTCAAGAATGCATCCAGGAAAGGGGAAGATGAGCCTGAGAGATAAGCTTAATCACCTTAGGGGCTGCCTTAAAGTTACCTAGAAACATTCTCCATGTCTTAAGGCTAGAAATAGGAAAAGAATCTGTTACATCCATGTAGAATCCCAGAGGACTTTGGAAGTGAAGAGAACCTGGATTATGTGGGCATCCAAACCAGGAAATGAGAATTATAAAACATTCTCCTAGACTGGATTCAAAACTTTTCATTTCTGGTGTTAGCAAGTGGGAGCCTGCCCAGAAGGGTTGAAGTTGAAGGTCAATGTCAGGAAATAATGATCACTGTGATGGCCACACCCCGGAAGGATCTGAGAGTCCCCCACCCAACAAGGGATCCCAGCAGCCTTCTTCCCATCTTCTGCCAGAGAGATGCCCACATGAGCCTACAACTCTGCCCTCCGGTCTCTTCCTTTGGCTATGCTTTCCTCCATCAAGTTCTTGCTCAGGGGCTTAAACCAAAGTGCAAGTTAAAGTTGACTCCATCTCCCAAGTTTTATCAAACATCATCAACAGCATCATATAACATGTTTTGATAATACTAGTTTTCTTTTTAATTATTCTTTGATATTTAATGTCCTCCAGACTATTTCAACAAAGAGTAAAATCACTGATTTCTTTAGACCACATCTTGTACTCTGTCTCCTTAGCACAGCTCCAGTCACAGAAAGGACAAGAGAAATGATATTATTTTAAGTTTTACTCTTCTTCCTTCTTTTCTAAATCTCACTCTTTTGTTCTTCCTCTCCTCTTCCTCCTCCTCCTCTTCTTCCTCCTCTTTTTCTTCTTTTTCCTCTTCTTCCTCCTCCTCCTTCTTGTTCTTCATCTTCTCCTTCTCCTCTTCTTTCTCTTCTTCCTTTTCTTCTTCCTCCTCCTTCTCCTCCTTCTTCTTCATCCTTACCCCATCACCATCTTTCTTTCCTTCTTCCCCTTCTTATTTCTCTTCTCTTTTCCTTCCTGTGTTTCTTCCTTCTCCTTCCTGCTCTTCTTCTCTTTCATTTTAGCTTTACTGCTAATCTTCCTTTTATTGTTTATCCTTTTCTTCTTCCTGTTTTATTTTATTAACTGTACTTCCCTATACATAGTCACAAATTTGTTAAATTTAACTGTATTTAACAAATGTGTTGCTATGTCTGGGGAAACAAAGCTAATAAAAAATAAAGCAGGCATCTTCTATCTTAATGAAGTCCTTCCTGATACCCAGGCCATCAGGATATCTTCCTTTCAGTTATAGACTTATTATCTATATCCTTTTTTAGGATCCTAAGTTGAGGCCATCTTGTCAAATATCCTGTTACAGTAATTGTCTATAGCATATATCATCTTCAGGACATAAGGCACTAGAGAGGGAACTGGAGCTGAAAGGAATATTAATGGCCCTCAAAATCAACTCCATAATTAATCTTTAATTTTTAAATTGTATTTTTAATTTATAGAATAAAACAAGCATTTGCCTAAAAGTATAAATTTTAAAAGATGACTATTCATAAAACTGCAAATCTTTTACGTGCAACTGGCTATTTCTTTTCAATATGTAAAAGTTATCATTTTCCATGTAACACTGTTATAGTAATTAGCTCATTTTAAGTTGAGGAGCAATAAAATGGCTCCTAAAGTCCACTTTTAGGGAGTCTAATTTAAATGAAGAATTATGAGTTCAGTTACAATTGATTCCACCCCTAGGTAGGAAAATCCCTCATATTTAGACAGAAGTTATGTTTTCTGCCTAACTCTGTATTTATATCTGGAATCTTTGTGGTTATGACAAATTCAGTTTACTGGGGTTCTGAAAAGCAAATTAGACTTTTATAGGATCTGTGAAAAGATAAGCTTTGGCAAAGAAAGTTGGAGAAAAACCTCATCTTTTCTTGGGACTTCCCTCAACAAGGTTTTTCTGCTCCAAGATCCCTATAGAAGCGCTAACACTCCCCATTAACCCCCTTCTCTGCCACAGCTCAGTTTTACCTTGGAAAGTCCTTGGAGGTAAGCTTTCTTTGCTCCAACTTCCCAAATGTGACCCTTCTCAATTTAGCTGATAATTTACAGATTGCTCCTGGGATAGGGCCAAGTTTCCTCAGCCCATCCCACCACAAATTCTGTGAATGTCATTCCAATTTAAAGGGCTCTTCCCTCTTTGTCTAAGGTGCATGATATTGATTCATTGGGCATTTCCCCATGTATTTTAAATGGGATTGGATTAAGAAAATCAATCATCCCTCCCTATATAAAGATAAGGAAACTGAGACTTGGATATTAAGTGAGTCACACAGCTGAGAAGTGATTTGAATCCAGTCCCTCTGGGTTCTGAGTCTAGGATCCAGCCCAGGCTGCCAGGCTGCCTTTCACAGCATTGCTCCCCAAAGGAGGAGACCCTCAAATAAAGACTCGTTGATTCTCTAGACAATAGAGGTCTTGCCTTTTTCCCAGCCTCTTCCCCAGAGATCAGGTAAGGAAATGCTGCATCAAAACCCTCCCTGAGTTTCCTGATAAACATCCATGTAAGAATGGGAGTGTTTGTGGCAGGAAGGAAAGTCATACCATTGATTTCCGAGTTTCTGAAACCTAGTCCTTTGGATCTCTCTCCAAAGCATTGGCTTTGTGGTGGTAAATGGCAAGTGAACTCCTTCTGATACTTGGAACCCTCCCACCTTCAGGCAGGGCAGTTTTACCAGGCCAGCCCTCTGACTCAAGGGTCTTCCCTTCTTGGCCAAAGGCCCCAACTTTGAGACCAGAGGCTCTCCTGGCAGGTCTCTGGGGCAGATTAGGTCTTGCTGACAGGCTAGCCCAAGGGATTGCTTCTTTGAATTTTGTGGCTGCAGCCAAGCTCACTATTTCCACCACAGGAGCTTGCTCTGAGGGCTTTATGGGCAGTGGGTACTTTGGGATATGACTCTGTAGACCTGGTGCAGGCCCTAATACCTGCACAGATGGGATAACTGCTGTTTCTGCTTGCCTCAAGCATCTCTCCACGGCCATCCATTCTCCACTCAGCAGAAAAGGACTTTGCTAGAACTCAGAGCTCACTCTGGCACTCTCTCTCCTTTCAGTCAGTGCCAAAATCTCCCTGGTCTCTCAGGGAGAAAATCTTGTTTTGCTTTATCACCTGCTCCCTGCCCCACCTTTCTGGTGTTCTTACATCTTACAGCCCAACATGAACCCTTGGGTCCAATGGCACTAGCCTGCTGACCGTTTTCCTCATGCAAAACACCTTGTCTCTCAGCTCTGAGCTTGTTCATTGGCTCTCCCTCAAGCCTAGGACCCTCTCCTTCCTCATCTCTGCCTCCCTAGCTTCCTTGACTTTCTTCAAATCTCAGGTAATTCCCTTCTTGTGGAAACAAAAAGCTTTTCCCAGTCCTCCTTATTATTAAGTCCTTTCCTCAGAGTTTATCTGTATATGTGAGTTTGTGTATTTACACACACATACTGAGAGAGAGAGAGAGACAGAGAGACAGAAAGAGAGGCAGAGAGGCAGAGAGACAGAGATAGAGAGAGACAGGGAGAGACAGACAGAGACAGGGAATGTAGAAAATTCCCTCTTCTTTCTGGAGACATTGAGTCTCCCTCTCTCTTCTCTTCCATCTTTCCTCTGAAGCTATGTAATCTACTTGATCTCCTTGACAATAAGAAAGATATGAAAACCCAACATAAGAATGATTGAAAATAAAAGTTAATTTCTGAAGTAAATTTGTATTTGTAAAAAGCAGCAGCAGAAGGAGGAGGAAGAGGAGGAAGAATTAAAATTTTAGGGGAAAGGATAGTAGGAATCCAGAAAAGACCTTAAATTAGAAAGGTCAAGGTTTCCCACTGCATCCTGGGCCATCACCAGTCATCTTGACCTTTGTCCTATCACTAGACTCTAATAACTCTGGAAGAGAGACTGAGGCTGATGGCTTTGCCCAGCTCTGCCTCATTTAAATCCAATTCCCATGCAAATCATCACGCTTGTGTTGTTATTGGTCCCCTTTGAGAAGGAAGGAGGAACAGCCACAACAACAATACAGCCTACATTACTCACAATACCAGCAAAGAATTAGGAAAAGGCTGTTCCTCACTCAGTTCTATGTCCTCAGAACTTAGTCATTTTCTCAGAGAGAATGTTTCTGTGCATATTTGCATTACATAAAAAGGTGGAAATAACACCAAAAAGAAATAAAAATAAGAAAAACTTCACAATCTAGTACTGTGATATTGTTGTTATTGCTGCTGGTCCTTCCTTCTCAAAGTGGACCAATGTTAGAATGCAAACGTGGAGGCTAAAGTGTCCTTGATGATGAAACCTGGTTTGTTTACAAATTTTCAATTTAATTAGTTTGCAATCCTTTGTCCCATTTCAACCTTAAATGAAGCTTGACTTTGCTTATTTGGGTCAATTGCCAAGGCTTCTATAAACTTATTTTCCTTCTATTGTTTTTTCACTGTTCAAAAACTGTTCTTTACTGTTCTTATACTGAGTTTCCATATCTTTCTCATTGTCAAGGAGATCAAGTATTTGCTGGCAAAGATGGTTTTTGGTCTTTTCATTATGATAGTTGATGCTGGCTAGTCTTATGGAAATAATGATAGTCTATGTCAGTTCTTTTATTCTCTTTTTTTTATTTTCAACATCATCATTCTATTTAAAAATGTCCACTAATAGAAACCACAATAAAATTTTCTGTACCAAAGTAAAATTTCTGAAGATTCATTGTTCTTGGTTGGACTATTCTAATGTAATAAAAATGTCAAATACTACATAAGTTACAACCTTTGTGACTTACCAATCCAATTACTGAGGTTTTTTAGAATTGGATAAAACTATAACTAAATTTAAAGGAACCAAAGATCTATACTCTCAAGAAAAAAATATGGCAGCAGGAGGAGTAAAAATGTGGCTAGAATTAGAACCCAGAGAGTGAAAGGGGACCTTTTCATCAAATATGTTCCTATATATCTTAGATATCAAGCTTTTTATTGGAAATAAGTCCAAAAATTATTCCTCCATTAAAAAAGGTCTCTGAGGACATAGTTTTCAGCAGAAAAAATACAAAATATCATAAAAAAATTGTCCACAACTCTAATATTAAGAGAAATAAATAGATCCAGGGAAAGGGATCTTGTGGTTTCTTTGATATAAGGAACTTCTAGATGCAGAAACTCTTTGTACCAATGTAAATCAGTCAAGTCAATGAGTAAACTAATAGTTTTTAAGAATTTAGTAAATGTCAAAGACTTGAGCTAAGTATTTGAAATGCAAAGAAAGACACTTTTCAACTTTTCAAATTAGAATATTATTAACAAGAGATTTTTTTTATTTGTTCAATTAGAAAAGCATTTTGAAACTACATAGCATTTCCCAGGCACAAATTTGAGTCAATCTTTGCTGTCTACTATTTTACAATTTTCAGGAGATGTAATCCAAGGAGTCAGTGACAAAAAGCAAGGTTCCATAGGTAACGAAGTATCTGTGGAAGCATATTTTATGGTAACATAACAAAAAAAAAGAACCTGAAAAGAAAATGAACGCCCATTAGTTGGAAAAAGGTTGGATTATTTTTTGATTTAATGTGATAGAATCTTAACATGCTGTAAGAAGGAAGTTACATGCAGAATTCAAATAAAGATGAGAAGACATCCTTGAAATGATGCAGAGAAAAGAAAATGGAACTAGGGGGACAATACTCTCCGGCTACAGTCATGCGATGAAGGGAACACTTAAAATCAGCTGAGAACAGAGAACAGAGGGTGAAATATGTATTCTTCTTTCCATGGAGACATGGGGAATTACTAGTGCAGAGTGTTATTTATGGCTGCTTTGTCACTTCTTTTTATTTAATAACTTTTCATTACTATAAGGAAGGGTTCAGTAGGAAAGATGTGATGAAGGAAACAAGAATAACTTTAATGAGGGAACCATGAACAAATCTTGGACTAATGTCGATTGCATGTCATATCTTCACATAGAATATCCTCCTTTGGTATTGATTGTTATGTCTGTTTCAATAATTTTATGGTCTACAGACATGGGCACATAATATAGAAAGGGCTTCCCTATATTTCTTTAATATCTTTATTGATAAAATAGAATTGATTTTTCTTTTTGCGTGTTATTTGGTGGTCACCATGCCTACTGCCCCTCCCAGTACTTTTTCTGTGTCTTGTAGATCGTTTCTTGGAAAGCAAAGAATGAAGGCACTCATCACCAACAGACTGACTTACTGAGGAATTCTTTGGTTGTGACAATCCACAAAACAAAGAAAAATAAAGCAAGTTACCCACTCTCGTGTGGCTTTGGTCCAATTCTGCTCTGGCATTAACAAAGCAGTAGAAAATAGGGCAGAATATGTTGAGAATCACCCAGTCTTTAGACAACTTATAAACATGAACTTTGCTATTGCAGCACTAAATATAAGATGCTTGCCCAGTGAACAATGAGCAGACGTCTTCCTAGAGTTGCTATATCGTGTCAATCTTGACATTCACATTATGAAGGAAACCAGAAGATGAAAGGAAGCTGTGGCCAAATGGAACGGTGACTTTGCGGAGGAAAATTAAGGATTTGGCAGAATTATTTTATCATGCTTCCAAAGACAAGAAGAAATACCATGCCATTGGACATTTAATTATCTCATCTCACAGGGCTGATGTGAAACAAGATTATCACGCAGTTAATCCATTAGCATCAGTTGTTAAGGGGAAGAGAAAATATTCAACATTAAATCAATATATTCTCTACTCCTGAGAGACTTCATTGTAAAGATGGCATGAAGCAGAATGGAACAAATCTGTTGGAGAATAGGATTCAGGAGTAAGAAATGACAGAGGTTCTTCTTTGTTATCTCTGCCTCTTCTCTCCACTCCCTTCTCATTTTTCTTCTTCTTCCCCTTGTTTGCCTCCTTTCTCTTCCCTTCTCCTTTCCCTTCTTCCCTTCTTCTCCTCCTTCTTTTCTATCTCCTCTTCTTCCTCCTCTTCCTCTTCCTTTTTCTTCTTTCTCTCTGTCTGTCTCTCTAATATTACATGTGTGTATAAATATGTACATATACATCCTAAGTGAATAAACTATGGCTTTTAAAGAGAATAAATCCTCCAGACGCTCTTATAAACAGATGCTGCTCTCCTGGTGATCACAAGTCCTAGAACACTGCAAAATCTCATGGAACCAGGTCAACAAGCACTCAAAATTCATCTGGGAAAAACCAAGGGGATCAACAATGACTTTTGTCCAGATTATGACACAAACAAATGAGTAGCCTATAGCTCATATTCATCAATATTTAGGTGACTGCACACATATATATTTGATAGTGGCTATAGAGATGAAGTCGATATTTAAATAGACAGATGATACATAGACACTATGTATATATGTGTGTGTGTATATATATATATATATATACCATATATGTATTTGTATATATGTATATATATATATATATATTTACCATACCTCTCTATTACCATGTATGTATGTATATATATATGTACACATACATACATATATACATGGTTAATAGAGAGAGAGGTATGGTAAATATCTAGATAGAGAGATGATTTATCTCCATAAGACAGTATACATGAGTGTGTTCAGGAGGGCTAATACCTCTGGTGTGAGGGCTTACCATGCCATTTTCAACAACATAAGGACAAATAACAACAACAACATATGGACAAGGAGCTGGGCATAGAAATAAAAGAGGTAGAGTGCAGGGTGGATTTCCTTTGAAAAGCTGCAAAGTTTATTAAGTGACAAGATTCTCAAGGAAACAAAGGTTAACCTATTATCTGAGTGTTTGCACATGACCAAAAGACACAGAACACAAATGTGTTAAATTTAATAAATTCCAAACGATTAAAGGTGAATATCACTCAATAAGCATTGGGCACATACCGATCTCAGCAGAACAAATAAGGGACTGCCAAAGGAATGAAGTTCAGGATATCACTGCAGAATCTGTGTCAGGAAAACAAGAGGACTCGTCATATAGATAGAAGCAGTGGGCAGCTCTATGGCATCCCTGTGAGGTCAGGAGGATGGACTTTCTGCAGCAAATTTATGAAAGATTATACACAAGAGTCAAACAGAACAGGAAGGCTTGGACGGGTTGGGGACCAGAGAATTGGTGGAAACTGGCCAGTGATGAGATCCAAGATCTATTAGCAAATCTGAACAATAATGACAGTGACAGACTATAAGATCTCAAGGTAGGAGAGACTTCAGAAATCACCTTGCCCAATCTCTTCATCTTACAAATGATCAAACAGGTCCAGAGAAGTTAAAGATAAGCGAGTTGTTTTTATCTTTTTGACAGAGCAATGATTTGAACATAGATCCTGACATTCTAAATCTAGTGCTTTTTCCATTGAGCCCTACTCCCTAGTTACCTCTGTATCTATACCCAGTGTCAAACACAGTGACCTACAAATGACAGGGACACTCTGATATTTATTGACCTAAATTGCATGATCTTTGTCCATGTCTCCCCATGAGATGAGGTACCATGTGGTTATCTGATGCACACATAGACAGTGTTTAGAAGCTGTTAGCAATTATGTCCCTGAAAATAATAAATTCCACACTGAGATTCTAGCTTGCTTTCTTTTTTTTCCTACTTGAAGCAGCTGGAAGCTAAAAATACCCACGTTTTTAAGAGTCCCAAGTTGTGTTAATGTTACCATCACCATGAGGTATCACTTGCCTGTCTTTGGTCTTATTGACTTTGTAAAGCCCAGGACCAGCAGAGACCCTTCACACCAGGCAGGTCTCCTGGGGGCTGTCTGCTGTTAGAAGGAGGGACATGGTGGCAAGTTCCTATTGTTACCATAACCCGGAAAAACTGTCCAGAGGCCCCACGGGGCTGCCCTCTCCTTGGGCCCACCAGCCTGGGGTTTATTATTCCAGATGATGAACCACACCATCCCAAAGAGTTCAAAGTCAGACAGACCCCCAACTGTCCCACAGGCAGGAAAATGATCTTTTCTGATTTCCTAGAGGAAAGAGTTGGAATAGCAAAAAAATATGATTTTTGACTCTTCTCCTGGAGAGAGCTGGAGGAGGAAGATGGGAAAAAGGGAAAGAGAGAGGGGGGAGAAAAAGAGGAGGGGAGAGAGAAGGAAGGAGGGAGGGAAAGAGAGGGAGGGAGGGAAGGAAGGAGAGATTCATGGTAGGACCACTAGATTTCTTTCCAGATCTGGATTTTCTACTAGTGAAATGTGGGACCCTAAATAAATCATTTTGCTTTTCCAATCTCAACTTAGTAACCTGTAGAATGAGGTGCTTAGAAATCAGAGCTAAAAGACCCCAAAGAACACAAATGGTGAGAGAAGCAAAGGACTTTTAGAATGCTAGAACAAAGAACATTCAAATGTAGTAGCTTGTTAGGTCAGCCAAGAGACCACAAGGTCCCTACCACTGCCACGTTCTAGCGTTATACATTCTCTGTTCTAAAGCCCCATGAAGCTCTGACATTCTCTGTACTAAGGTCCTCCCTTTATTTTCTTGCTCATATTCAGCCATTTCAATCATTTTTGACTCTGCATGATTCCATTTGAGGTTTTCTTAAAAAAGATAATGGAATGGTTTCCATTCCTCCTCCAGCCCATTGTACAGATGAGGAAAATGAGGTCAAGAGAGTTAGGTGACTTGTCCAGGATCACACAGCTAGTAAATGCCTTAAGGCCAGATTTGCGGGAAGGTCTTACTATATGTGTGTTTATAGGCACACACACTATTTATTTATAAAATAGTCTAGATAATCTCTCTGATTCCTCCTAGAACTAAAGTTTTATAGTGAGAAGCTTCTCCCTCCTCCCCATTTTCAAAGGAGGAACAGGTCTTAGAAGTACCTAGATAAGGAAGTAGAAGTTTCCCAGCTGAGAGAGCACAGAGCTCTGAAGGTCAGTAGCCTTAAGAGCTATGTCACCATCCAGACTGAGGAACATAGGATGGCTTGAGATAATGAGTGAGCCAGGAGGATGTGAGGAAAATATTGACCCAGCCTGAGCCAAGGGACTGCACTGCTTGTCCTAAGAAGTCTGGGAGCTGACCAACAAAACTATCCACTCTGAAGATGAAAGGCTGCATTTCCCCAGAGTCACAGGATATTTACACTGGTCATAGCATCAGTCAGAACTGGAGGAGGAGAAGCAGAGAGTAGCCTGGAGATGCTGATCATTCAGGAAAGACTTCCGATTCATTGAGTGTGAGCTTTTGACTTTGCATCTTTATGATAACCCAACTAAAGGAAAAGTGGAGGTGTCTCATAGCATCTCTCATATATTGACTATAATAAAAGATCTTTGATTCAGCAAAGAAAGAAGGATCCATTTTAAAGGTCCTTCCCTCATGATAGTTTTATATAAAAATTGCTAAGTTCCCAAATAAGAAAGCAATTGTTGATATTCTCATAACCACCCTTTGGGACTTTACTTCCAGAATCTGCTCTTCCTTCCAAGACCCCAATCCCTTGGTGCTCTCAAAATTGTGCTCCAGAACAAGCACCTCTATATACTTGGTCTGTTGTTTTTCAGTATTTTCAGTCATCTCCCCATTTGGGGTTTTATAAAGAGATTCTGGAGTATCTCATTTCCTTTTCCAGTTCATTTTGCAAAGGAAAATTATGAGGAAACTGTGGCAAAAAGGGTTAAGTGACTTGGCCAGGATCATACAGACAATAAATATCTGAGGCCAAATTAGAATTCAGGAAGATGAATATTCCTGACATCGGGTGCAGAAGTCTATCCACCTCAACGCCACTGGCTGCCTTCATCCTTGATCTAATCCAATTGTTTTTCTCATTTTTGGTTTCTTCAATTCAGACTCTCCTTCTGTCAGCATATCTGGGACCGTGACATCAAAGTCCCAACATGCTTGTTCCATAGCCCCGATGGTGAAAACAGCTTATAACAGAAGGAACTGCAGATCGTTTCCATTTTTCTTTCATTTTTTTTTTGTCTTCTTGATTCCAATATACACCTGGAATCAGGGAGACCTGAGTGCAAATTCTACTTCACTTTCCCTCATTGGTAAAAATCAGTAGACTATGTCTCTGTTTTTCATGATAATCTACATTTTTTGCCCTGGACCCCTTAGTCAGGCAGGCTGGGAAAGCCTATGGACTTCTCCGAATTATGTCTTTAAATACACAAAATAAAATGCATAGGATTACAAAGAAGACCAGTTCTATTGAAATATACTTCTCAAATATTTTTTGAAGTTCAGAGACTTCTGAACCTGCTGAAGTTCAGCTGGTCAAGAAGCTCCCCTTTGGATCTGTGATTCTGTGATGTTATTTTTGAAGTGGTAGATCAGAACATTGACTTACAGGCAGCTGAAGCCAGATTATGAGATGCTTTTAAATACAGAAGAGCCTGTATTTCATTCTAGAGGCAAAGCTTTCTTGAGCTAGGAAGCGATGTCGTCAAATCTGGACTACCAGAACATCATTTTTTTTGCAGCTGGATTAAGTGTATCAGGGTTTTGGAAATTGGTCAGCATCTTAGATTTTGTGGTTCATATAGATAAATAATAGATAAGTCATATGTCTTTCTCAGATTTAAGAGCGATTTAATTGATATTTTTCTCAATTTGCATATACATATAAATTTCTGGGTTTGAACCCTTCTTTGTGGAAATCCTTGGTGAGTCTCTATGTGACTCTAGGATGATGGGTTGGACCTGACTTCCTCCCAGATCCTTTGCAGCTCTAAATCTATGATCATTTTTGTCTTTGTACCCCAGTACCTAGCACAAGACCTGACCCATAGTAGATGTTTGTTGACAGTGATCGACGTGTGAACAGATTTCCATAGGAGAGTTTTCTCACTTTCTCACTAGAGTGGGTGTGGAAGAATTGGATAAAAAAGCCCCCCAGTAACCCCAATGCCTTTAAAACTAGATTGTGCAATAGATCTAGGCTGCATGACTTTTTTGAATGTCTTCATCTTGCTTCTGTGCTCAAGGTGACTTCATTTCTACACTGCCCGCCATGCTGGACAAACCCAGACTAAACAAGGCTCTCCATCACTGTCTCCTCATGGATTTCCTAGGCTCTGGCCATAACTGTTGAAGATGTCTCCGGGGCACAGTCCATAGGTCCTGACCCACCTCACCTCCATTTCTGAAGCCACTGAGCTGTCATCTTCCAATCAGCATTGCCTGAGTAGGTTTTGGCCAAATCCCCCACCTCATCCCAGAGGCCGGCCATCAAGCGAGATTCTCCACTTTGCCATCCAACTTCCCAGCTCCTCCTCGGGCTCTAGGGCCTTCACCAGCTCACTACATCCGCTTCTAAGTCAGGAATGTATGCTCCCCAGAGGGCTTACTCCAAGAGTGTTGATGATCGCCTCCCAACTCCCTCAATTATTTCTCACAAGGAACATTTATGAGGTAACTCTTGGCATCTGGAGGACTTCTTGTCCAAGCCAGCAACTTGTTGAAGGGAAACATCATGAACCTGAAAAAGAGACAGAAAAACAAACCCCAGGAACTGAAAGTTATTGTGCTTTTCTTCCAAAGAGAACAAGCTATTAGATCAGGAATGACAAGGAGGCAGAAAATATGGAGATGGAGGGATGCTGCTTGTAACTTGGAATGGATCTTCAGTCCCTGCCTTCTCTTCTTCAGGCTTCAGTTTGTTTCTCTAGAATGGACATGTTGATCTAGACTGGCTAACTCACAGAGCCTCCAACTTGGGGCTCCATTGCTTGTGTCTATACCCCTGCACCGGCTGTCCCAGAGGTGCTCCATCTCTTCACTTCTTCCTCATAACTTTCTTGACTTCCATCAAGATTCAGCTCAAAGTCTCTTGGGATTTGCCCAGCTGTTCTCCTGCCAGATCCCCCTTGGGGACACCTTTTGTGTCTTGTATGTGTCTCCATCCTTACAAGTTGTCTCCCCAGCAGGATGTCCACTCGGTGAGGTCAAAAACAGAGCTTGTTGCTGCTGGTTTTGTTTGTTTATTTGTTCACTTTCTCTGTATCCTCAGCACTCAGCACAGAGACTGCCATCTATTAGGTTTTTTTATAAATGCAGCAGCCTGGCTATCTAAGCCCCCTCCCAGCTCTCACATCCCCTGTTCTAAGCTCCTTCCCAGCTCTGAAACTCCAGTGAAGGAGAATGTCAGAATGAGTATCTCTAGACAGTTATTCTCCCTGTGGTCAATGGTTTACACCTCTGTGGGTCTGAGGACCATTGCATGATGGGAACCTGGAGTATTTGTAACATGCAAGCATGCATGTGTGCTTGTGTATGCATGTGTATGTTGTGTGGGCAGCATGGGGGGGGGGGGCAGATGTGCTCCCTGTCTCTGCCGGCACCTCCCTGACCAGTGGCTCTGACTCAGGTAAAGCTCCAGTCTCTCAGCTCAGAGCCCTCTGCCCATGGATTGCCTGACCTCGGTCTCCCTGGGAGGCTCAGGGTCCTCCTGCATTTCCATGGCCCTCTTCCCTTGGCTGACTGAGGGGACTTGGAAGAAGCAGAGTATCCATCCTAAGAACCAAATTAAAATCATTTAATAAAACTCCTTGCTTTCCTTGGGCCTCAGCCCATTTTTAACAACTCTAGGCCAGCCAGCAAGCTTGTTTAAATGGACCTTGGTGCATTATTGGGGCCACTGAGGCAAGACTGCTCCCTACAATAAATCTGAGAAGCTTGTAGCTGAGAGAATCTCTATTCTATGGGATCCAAGGCCCATTGCCACAGCCCTGGCCCATTCCAACGAGAATGAAAACTCCTGGAGGACAATAATCAGCCTCATTTTTGTCTTAACATCACCAGGACCTGGCGCTGCTCCTCCCGGTCAGAATTGTTATTGTTATTGTTATTGTCTAATTCCCCATAACCCCCTTTGGGGTATTCTTGGCAAAGATCCGGGAGTCTTTGGCCATTTCCTTCTCCAGGTCATTTTACAGATGAGGAAACTGAGGCAAACTGTGGTAAGTGACTTGTTCACACAGCTGGTAAGTGTCTGAGGCCAAATTGGAACTCATGAAGATGAGTCTTCTTGACTCTAGACCCCATGCTTTATTCACTGAGCCATTTAGCTGCCTCCAGACCAGGCACTCTGGTAATTAATAAATCCTCATTCATGAAACAAATAATCATTAATAACAGCTACCATATAACTACATGTATATATATGTAAGTACACATTTGCTCTATACATGTGTATATATGTAGCAATATATAATATATATTATAATTATAGTGTTTTATGCAAATTGTATCTGTACTATACCTATATTTGCATATACTTTACACATAGACATATATAGAGACATATATTTACATATATTGCTTTAAAGTTTGCAATTTATTATCTTCTTTAATTGTCACAGCAACTCTGGGAGGTAGGTACTACTATTATCCTACTGCCATTATCCCCACTTAACAGGTGAGGAAACTGAGGCAGATAGAGGTTACATTAAGAGAGAGGGTAGCAACAGAGAGAGGAAGGGAGAACATAAGAGAGAGAGACAGAAGATTCCATTCCTCTGGAAAACTGGATCTTTTTCTCTGTTGAGGCACCTTTCAGGAGAAGGAGATGGACACCCTCAAAGTCCTCCGCTTCTGTGATCCTCCAGTCACAGAGATGAAAGGCTGCTCAGGACCCAGGATGCCTCTGAACCTCCATCCTACCAAGTGAGCACAGGACAAATACAAGGGAGCTGTTGACAGGTGTGGCAACCTCTCCATGCAGGGGGCTTTGGCTGAGGACCGGAGCATCCTGACAAAGGGTAAAGGAGGGATGAAAAATGGTCCTCTTTCAGATGCTTGACAATTCGTGCAATGAGGTGAAAACTAGCATTTGGAGATCTGACTTCAAGGATTCTGTGATCCCGGTATCCCACAGTTCTTTTTCAATTTTTGATCTTCCCTTCCTCTTTCCCTTCTCCCTTCCTTCCCATCTTCCTCTCTTCCTTACTTTTTTCTTTTTTTCCCCTCTCTCCCTTCCTTCTTCCCTTCCTTTGTCTTTTCTTGCCTGTTCATTTCTTTTATTTCTCTTTCACCTTCTCTTTCCATTCTTCCCTGACTTGCTCCCTTTCATACCTTCCTGGCTTTCTTATTCTTGCCTTTCTTCCTCCCCTTCCATTCTTTTTTCTTCCATTTCTTTCTTGGCTTCCTTCTTCCTTTCTTTCCTCTCACTCCTTCCTTCCTTTATTACTTCTTTCCCTCCTTCCTCCTTCCCCTTCCTCAAAACTCAATTTGTCATCTCTGCCTTAATTCAAGTCATTGGTTTCAAAATTGTTGAAAAGCCCAGGGCAAAGCACAAATCTGGGGAAGGGGGCACAGCCAAGTAGATCTCCTTCCAAACTGACATTGAATTATTAATAAATAGTTTCTAAATTTAGTCATTCAACTTGTCCTAAATCCAGCAAGAACACAAAGCCTCCCTACCTCATTCTTAAGAATAGCCCAAGATCCTTTGCCAAATGTTGACCAAAGTCATATAAATAACAGTCACTTGAAAGGGAGCAGACCTGGAAGCTAGGATACCTAAATCCTGCTTCTGACCCATTGACTACATGATGACCAGCAGTTGTGGAGAATGGGATGACCTGAATTGGCAACATTTCCTTACCTAAAAGTCCCCTATGCTAATGAAATTAGAGATCCAGTCCCTAGTTCTAGCCCCATGGCTACAGAATGCCATTGATATTCCAAACCATAATCTGATCCACAAAAAAAAAAAAAATACCTTAGTCTGCTTTTGGTGAAGTTGTGAACAGATCCCTTCATGACCACCATTTTCTCTTCTAGATTACCACTAACTACCAAGCTTTTAATAAAGTAATCTCAAGTTTTTCCAGGAACCAAAGTCAAATTCATTGCCCTATATAAATAAATATATATTTATTTTTTAAATAGTACCTTTGTCTTGCTTGTCCTGTTCGCCACTCTCAGAGATCACACACAATGACTCATCCATCTTATTGGCCAGTTCTTGCTCATCTGAACCTGACGAAATGAGAGTAGCTCTCCTGAGGTTCTCCCTAAAGCCCGATCTATGTGCCCGTAGCCTTCCCGCACATTCCCAGTAAGGGCTCAGTCAAGATCTGAGTGACAGAACCAGTGTAGTTGCATGAGGGACAGAATCATGGACTTGGAGTCCAGGAGACTTATGTTTGGAATTCTGCCTCAATTACATATGAACTGTGTCACCCTGGTCAAGTCCTTTACTTCCTCTCAGCCTCCATTTCCTCATTTGTAAAACGTGAATTATAATACCTACAGGATCTGATAATCACATGCAAACCTACAGAGAATTCAAATTGTTGCTTTATATCTACTTATGTGGAGTTTCTCTCCCAGTAAAGTACAAACTTCTGCTTATTTCTGCCCTTGTATGGCCAATGCCTAAGACAGTCCTTGGCACATAGTAGGCACTTCATCATTCATTTTCAGTTGAATTAATTTATATGATATCTATTTTCAGCTATTTTAAGCCTGTTGTTCAGAAAAGGAATTTAGATGAATCCTCTTGGCCACTGAAGGCAAGACTGGGAACAGGGATTGGAAGGTACCCAGAGACCTATTAGCTTGATGTGAAGAAAATTAGTCATCTGAGGTGTCTAAAAGTGAAAGGATTTGTCTCCAGAGTTCCCCTCTATGGGGATCACCCAACAGAGGCCAGTTAGCTGTACATCAGCCATTTTGGTCTGGGGATACTTATTTAGACACAGGAATCTCTTAGCTTCTTTCCAACTCAAGTTTTTCTGATTCTGAATTTTATTGTTCTATTATAAGACAGGTTCAGTTTTTAATGTTTTTCTAACCAAATGTGTATCTTCTGGGAGATAATTGTGGCTACAAATATTATCACTCTCTTCCTCAAAGGGATGTTGGGATGTAAGACCGTAGGGCCAAGGAAAAAGTACTAGATTTGGAGTGACTCAATCCACATTCATTAGGTGTCCACCATGTGCTCAGCACTGGAGATACAAGCACAAAGACTGAAAGAATCCCCACTCCCAAAAGTTAATGGACCTGGGCTTGAATACTGGCTGTGTGACCTTGGAGTATTCCCCTTATTTCACAGCTTCAAGCTTTATTTTCTGTTGATAAGAAGTTCTGATTCAAAGATCTCTAAGGTCTTATCTGGCTCTCCATCTTTCATCTGAGATTTCCCATGTGCTTTCATCAGGTTGGCAGAGGATGAGTATAGGAGGTATTATGGATTTGTATGACTTCTTCATAAAAAAATAAAATAAGATAAAAATTTTTGTAGCATTTATTACTTATTACATGAGAATGATAGAAAGTGGAGAAAAAGACAGAGACAGAAAAAAATCAAGAAATAAACATGAAGAGTCAGAGATACAAAAAGAGATGAGTGAAGAAGGAACCAAGAAAGAAGAGAGATACAAGAAAGGAGAAATGGGAGGAGAACATCATTTATCAAGCAAATGCTGAAAGTACTTGACAAATATCTCCTTTATTTGTCTTGGGGAAGGGGTAGAGGAAGGAGGGCAAAGTTTGGAACAGAAGGCTTTGCAAGTGTCAATGTGTGTATGTAGAAAAAGGAGAAAGTGAAAGAGAAATAAAAGAAATGAACAGGCAAGAAAAGACAAAGGAAGGAAAGAAGGAAGGGAGAGAGGGAAAAAGAAAGAAAAATTACCCATGCATATGTTTTGTAAATAAAAAGCTTTAATTTTTAAAAAAATTAAATATCTCCTTTGAGGGAGGAGACAAAGTAAGAGAGAGAGAGAGAAGAGAATGAGCCATCTTCTGCCTGGAGAGAACCACCATCCAGACACATTCAGACACTAGGATGGGGATGCTTTGGTCCCTCAGAGATACTTACCACTGGTAGCCAGACTGACCATGTCATTGTTTCTCCCCGAGTTTCCAGAAATGAGTCACTTCCATCCATATGGCTGCTTTGGACCTGAGGCGGTTTAAATTGTAAGCATCTCCCAGGAATGAGGCAGCTTTTCCACTGCAATCAACGGTCATTAGCAGAGGATGTGAATCATTAGAGACTTTGGCTCCCAGCACACGAGCTTGCAATCTGCACGGTCTCTCTCCGGACCAAATCTCTGGCATCAGGAGTACATGAAGTGGTCATGAGCAAACATGTACCAATGCCCCCGGGGGCCCACATTCAAGCCTATAAACCATCTCAGCAGATACATAGTCTGGTGGAAGGATGCTTGCCTCCTGGGAGACCTGTCAGGAGCCTGCCCAAGCAGGCAAATCCTTATCAGAGTCATCCTGATCATTTGAAAGTCATGTAATAAAAGGGCGATGGGGGAAGCCTTGGAGGCAGAAAGAGCTGGATTCAAACGCCATCTCAACCCCTCATTTTATGTGGCAATAACTTTGGAAATCTTGAACCGGATAGACATCTGAAACTCAATGTGTCCTCAACTGAATTGTTTTTCCCCAAACACTCCCATCTTCCTAACTCCATTATAACTACTGAGGGTATAACTGGGAGGATCGTGATACCTTGAGGGTAATAGTAAAGTTCTAGAGAGGGGAGTTTGGGGGGGGGAAAGATGATGAATTATCTTTGGGAAATGTTGAGATTCAAACATCTACCACACTCCTAGTCATCCAGGTGGGTAACTGAGGTATCATACTGGAGACCTCCTTCTCTCTCACCTCCACAGCCAATGTCAGATCTTGACCTTCTACCTTCACAGAATATCTCCCAGATGTCTCCTCTCCACCATTCCAGTGCAGGATCTCACCACCTCACACCTGAAATATTGCAAAAGCTTGGTTGGCTGCTCTGTCTCAAGTCCAATATCTCTTCCACCCAGATCCCAAGAGATTTTCCTAAAGTGCGTGTCTGACCGTGTCACTCACCCAGTCAGTAAACCACAGTGACTCTCTGTTACCTCGAGGATCGAATCCAAAATCCTGTGCTGGGCTTTTAAAGTCCTTTATAACTTGAACCCTCCCCATGTTCCAGTTTTATTCTTGACAATCCCTTATCTCTGTCTTCCTTGCCATTATCCACTCTATCCACATTATCTCTGGGCTTTGCAATGGCCAGTCCTCACATCTGGAACTCTCTTCCCCTTCATCTCCACCCCCCAGAGCTTCCCTGACTTCTTTCCAATCTAAGATAAAATTGCAACTTCCTCAAGGAGGTTTTCTGGCTTCCCCCATTGCTAATGCTTTCCCTTTGAGATTACCTCCTGTTTACACCATATTCGTCTTGTATATTCTTGGCTGCTTGCAAGTTTGTGTATGTACATGTATTTTGTTTATTTTTGTTTACCCTTCGCCTATTCCCAGCACTTAGCAGAGTTCCTAGAACATAATAGGCATTTAATAAATGTTTCCTGAAGGTCTCCACCATTAGAATGCAAGCTTATTTAGGGCATGGACCATTGATCCCTAACCCAGCATCTATGTGACCTCATGAATGTCTGCAATGGATTGAGTACTTAAATGCTTCTTGATTTGATTTCCAGGAAGGGAGACATCCCAGGTAATAGGACCAGAAGCCGACTTCAGGTTCTCTCACTTCCCATCCCTTTAGGCTCAAGGGAAGCCCCTTCTTCCTAACCACTTATTGTTTGAGTGTTTGGTTTTTGCTGTTATTGTTGTTGGTACCTATGGGATAACCTTAAGCTTCCCCCTCACCTCCACTTCTCCTTTGTGATTCTGGGCCGTTTGCACTGGCCACTGGTTTCAAAGAACCCAATACTCTGCAAGGAAAGATCATACCCAATGGAAGAATGGCTGCACAGCTGGGCTAGCCTCCCAGAGGCTCCAGGAGGGTCTGACTGAGTCCCAGACTGGAGGAGGAGACAAAGGACCAAGAATAGAAATTGCTAACCCTCCTCCCAGGAGTTCCAGAGCCCAAAGTGCAATGAGACCTCAAGACCTACCTCTTCTCCCTTTAAATATTCACCAAATAGAGAGAAAAAGCTGGAAAGTAGCAGGGTGGGGAGTTTTCCATAGGAAATAAAGAGGGGGTGAGTGTCAGAGAAGGGGGATGGGAAAAGAAGGAGGAAGGGAAAGGGATACAGGATTCTCCATGCCCAGGGGCCTTGGGATCCCATGGACTCCCTCTTTCTAATAGAAGGAAGCAGTGTAACAAATTCAGAAGCACCAGGGAGAATGCACTGGCAGATAAAAGCCAAAAGCCAAGCTACTGGAAGATAGGGGAAAACAGGAGAAAGAGAAGTGGTGGAGAGGGAAAAGTTTCCAGTCATTAAAGCTAATAGCTGTCTCACCTCCCCTGCATCAAAGCCTGCTAACTCAGGACAGACTACAAAGCAGACCATGGTGTTGGATCCAAGTTTCCAGGGATTCTGGGGCATTTACTACTGTGAGTTTCCAGTTGGGTCCTCCTCCTTCTCCCTAATCCTTCTCTCTCCTCCTTCTTTTCCTATTCTTCCCTCTCTTTGCCTCCTATTCCTCTCACTTCTTTATCCTTCTCCTCCATCTCCTCACTAGCTCTGAAGTCAAAGAGAATGGGTTCAAATTGTTCCTGAGAAGTCACCAGATCACTCTGGTCCTAAAGAAGGGAAGGGATGAACTCCATCAACACTGAGGGTCCTTCAAGGCATCTGGGATAGCCTGGGCAAAGACAGGGATGCTGGAGATGAAATGTCCTCTGTGGATAGCAAGAAGTTCTTTTTATTCTTCTCTCTTTTCTTATCATCATTATCTTTTATTCTTTCTTCTTTCTCATTTTCCATCTCAGTTTTCTCTCCATCCTCTTCTCTCTCCTTCCCTTTCTTTTCCTCTTGATTCTCTTCTTTTTTCTCCTATTTACCCTCTTGCCCACCCCTCCTTATTTTCTTCTCTCCACCCTGGTCACCAGAGAGACAGACAGAGACAGACACGAAGGGAGAGAGGGAGGGAGAGACAGACAGAGAGAGAGAGACAGAGAAAGACAGAGAAGAGAAGGAAACATGGAGTGAGGGAGAGAAAGAAACAGAGAGACAGAGAAGCAGAGAAAGATAGAGACAGAAATAGAGAGAGACAGAGGCAGAGACAGAAAAGGGGAGAAAGGGAAAGAGGGAGGGAAGGAGAGAGAGAAAAAGAGACAGAAACAGAGCGAGAGACAGAGACACAGAGAGGGGGTAGAGAGGGAAGGAGAAAAAGAGAGAGATGGAGATGAAACAGAGAGAGACAGAGGCTGAGAGGGAAGAGGAAGGGCAAGAAGGAGAGACAGACAGACAGAGACACAGACAGAAACAGAGACAAAAGAGACAGGGATACAGAGACAGACAGAGATAAAGACAGATACAGACACAGAGGGGGGATTATTAAATGTTTACTGTATGCTAGGCACTGTGCTAAATCTTGGGAATGCAAATATAAGCAAATAAGACAATCTGTTGGAATTGATATTCTATTGGGGAGAAGAGAGTACATAAGAAGAAGCTAGGGGAGGGAGAGAAGGCTCCCAAGAAGGGTCAGAATGTTTGGTTAAGAGAATTCTGGAGAGTAAGTGAAGTTGGGAAAAAAAAAGGAGCATGGCTGGACTCCTTCCTGAAGTGCTCTTCTGAGGGAGGGAGTCACTAATTGGGAGACAGAACAGGCATGGAAGAGGCTTCTCCAGGGTGGCAAAGGGGTCATTGAAGAGGAAGGAGAAGAGAAGTCTAGAGAGATCGTGGAGCCAGGAGTCCAGCCTGATTAGTTGTAGAGAAAGTACCAATCAGCATCAGTGAAGGGACTTTCCTCATGCAGGAAGCCTCCCATATCAACAAGTCCTTTTCCTAGTCTCTTTCCAATCTGGCCAATGGGTCCATGGAAATAGCTTTGGGAGAGGACTCAGGAAATTTGGCTTAGTTTTAAGCTGAGTTCTACTACTCAATCACTGTCACATTAAGAAGTCACTCTTCCAGGGGCAGCTAGGTGGCACAGTGGATAGAGCACTAGCCCTGAAGTCAGGAGGACCTGAGTTCAAATCTGATCTCAGACACTTAACATTCCCTAACTGTGTGATCCTGATCAAGTCACTTAAACCCAATTGCCTCAGCAAAAAAACAAACAAAAAAAAGTCACTCTTCCTTCTCTGAGGTCTTGGTGCACTGACCAAATGACTGCTTCCAGGAGGATGATTTAGAGGGAGGGGATCTGTGTTCAGGTGTTTGCTAGACTGGTTGACAACTGAGGTTCTTTCCAACTCTGAGGTTCTGTGACTTCTCTTTATACCTCAGTTTCCTCATTTGTAAAATGAGATGGAGAAGAAAAT
>JAJPUD010000452.1:506924-522874 GCA_023553655.1 Myrmecobius fasciatus | reverse complement strand
ATCAACTGCTGAGCCTGGAATCAGGAAGAAGGGAACTCTTAAATTTCACATTAATAATTGGTAATCAAAATATATCTGATCAGCAGCAGACCACTTAGCTGCTTTCTTCACCTGTAAAATGGGAAAGGAGGCTAAGGGATGCATGTGTTTGGTAGTCCTTACGGCATTAGGGATTGTGGGGTTTTTTAGGCTGATAGTTTCTTTCCTCCTCTGAATCTAGCTGTTGGTGTGGGGCAGGCAGGGATGCCAGGAGAGTCTCATCATTGACTTCATTCTTTGGCACTTATAAGGAGATGACAAACAGATCAATTCAGCCATAAAGCATGTGTTGGGTGATGAGTGGAACACATCTTTAGCCGTTGATGTTTGTCCTGGAGAAAATAAGACTCATGGGGGACATAAGAGCCATCTTCAAGTATTTGAAGGGCCATCATGTAGAAGATGGATTACAGTCATATACGGTATTTGAAAACTGAAAGGGAACTCACTAGTCATCGAGTCCAACCCATACATGGAAAGAATCCATCCTATAACAGGCCCAACAAGCGGTCATCCAGTCTCTGTGTGAAGAGAAGGGATACTGACCCCTTCTCCATTAGGCCATTCCATTAAGAGACAGCTCTAATTTTTTTCTGAGGTTATTGAGGTTAAGTTACTTGCCCAGGGCCACACAGCTAGGAAGCGTTCAGTGTCTGAGGCTGAACTCAAGTCCTCCCGACTTCAGGGCACTCTATCCACTCGAGCAGCCCAACAACTCTAAGTCTTAAGAAGTTTGTTTTTCTTTTCCTTATATTAAGCTTAAATCTCTCTCTTTTTTTATTCTAGCCTCCCACATTGATTCCAGCTCTTCCCTCTTGGGCAAAGCTGAATAAAGTCAATCCCTCCTCCCTATACAGATATTTCATGATAGATCTATGATGATCCCTCCTTCACCCCAGCCCCAGTCTTCTCTTCTTCAGTCAATCATGCCCAGTTCCTTTAATCTATCATCAAATGGCCTGGCTCAAAGCCTTTTACCCTCCTCTAGACACTCTCCAACTTAGCAATACCCTTCTGAATCCCCAATTCAAAGAACTGAACATAATACTTCTATAAAGTCAACAAGGAAAGAGTATAATGGAGCTATCCCCTTTCTGTACTTGGTAGCCAGTCTAAGTCCTTCTTAAGGCTCAGTCAGCATCACCATCCCTTTTGTGGCAGCCAGTGGCAGCCAGTTCCAAAAATTGAGCTTGCAGTCCACTAAAATCCCCAAATATCATATTTTTTAAGAAATGCTTTCCCCATCTTGTACTCATAATGTTGATTTCTTTTATCCAACTGTGACTTTACATCGATTTCTATTAAATTTCATCTTATTAGATTCAGCTGAGTACTTTAAATCTGTGAAAATTACACTTACTCTGCCTGGCCCCAAAGGGCAGATCTAAGAGCAATGAGGAAAAGCTCAAACACAGCCAACTTAGGCTGGAAGGCAGGGGAAACATCCTGACAACTAGAGGCACCCCAAAGGGGGAAGAGGCTGTCTCAGGGATGGTGGTCCCCCCTTAGTGGAAGTCTTCAAGCAATAGCTGAATGACCCCTTGGTTGTAATGGGGATTGTCTTGTCCCCTTCCAACCATGAGCTCAGTGATTCTCTCTGGCCCTACAAGTTCCTTGTGGGATTGATTATTCCAGTTCTTCATATTACATTTAATGATAGCACTGGGTTAACAGGTAAGGATTACAGGTTCAAATTTAAGGCTCAATAAGGGTATGACCTTGAATGACTGTATGACTCTAAATGAATTGCCTAATCTCTCTGGGCCTGTTTACTCATCTCAAAATAGGAATAATAATTCCTATTTTCATTTTAATGCTGAGGGGCAAATGCGACAAAGGAAGGCAGTAAGAACACCACACTCCATTCCAAATTGGGTGGAACACACCAGAATATGTGGGCTTGAATCTCAGTCCTGTCACTTTATATTATCTTAAATTTTATAGGCATTTATTAAGTGTCTACTATATGCTAGGCACTCTACTAAATGATGAGAATTTGTTGTGGTTCCACGTTTTCAGTCATGATCATCTCTTCATGACCCTATTTGGGGTTTTCTTGGCAAAAATAATGGAATGGAGCTCTAGCTCATTTTACAGATAAGGCAACTGAGGTCAACAGGATTACATGACATGCCCAGGGTCACACAGATAGGAAGTGTTTGAGGCCGGATTGGAACTCAGGAAAATAAATCTTCTTGACTTCAGGCTCAACACTCTACCCACTCTGCCACCTAGCTGCCAGTGACAGGAATTAAAAAATATATAAATGAAAGTGACCCTACTCTCAATAGCCTTACATTCTATGAGGAGATTGGAGGGGAACACCACATGTAAACATAAATGTGAAATGCACATAAATGAAGGATAAAGTACTTTCTTCATTCACTCATTCAACAAGTACTTGTTAAGTTCTTATATGTACCAATCACTTTGTTGAATTGATACAAAGAAGAATAAAGACTCTGTCCCTACCTTCAAGAGGCTTATATACTTTTTTTTAACTTTTTTTTGTTTTTTCTTATTAAAACTTTTTATTTTCAAAATATATATAGGAATAATTTTCAACATTCACCCTTACAAAATCTTGTTTTGTAAATGTTTTCCCTCCCTTCCCCCATCCTCTCCCCTAGATAACAAGTAACCCAATATATGTTAAACATGCAATTTTTCTGTACGTATTTCCATAATTATCTTGCTACCAGAGAAAAGTCAGATCAAAAAGGAAAAAAATGAGAAGGAACTAAAATGCAAACAAAAAACAACAAAAAAAAGTAAAAATATTATGCTATGATCCATGCTCAGTCCCCACAGATCTCTCTCTGGGTGCATATGGCTCTCTTCATCACAAGTAGAACTGGCCTGAATCATCTCATTGGTGAAGAGAGCCATATCCACCAGAATTAATCATTGTATAATCTTGCTGTTGCCATGTATAATGATCTCCTGGTTCTGCTCATTTCACTCAGCATCAGTTCATGCAAGTCTCTCCAGGCTTCTCTGAAATCATTCTGCTGATCGTTTCTTAAAGAACAATAATATTCCATGACATTCATATACCACAATTTATTCAGCCACTCCCCAACTGATGGGCAACCACTCAGTTTCCAGTTTCTTACCACTATAAAAAGTGGCAAATTTCAAACACTTTTCCACATATGGGGCCTTTTCAAAGGTTTTATATTCTAATAGAAAAGATAAGTAGGTACATGCAAGATAAATCCAGAGTAGATGAAATGTAATTTCAGGAGAAAGTTATTAGCTTTGTTGGGGGGGGATCCAGGAAATCTCTTCTCAAGGAGACAGGTTTTGAGCTTTTGCCTTGAAGGAAGTGAGGGAAACATATCTACCTATCTTTACACCTTAGTTGACCAGCCCTGTGAACCTGCTTTAGTTATTTTTAATAGCTAGGTTATTCCTAAACTGAAAACCAAACAATCTGCTAGTGTGTTCATCCTAGAGGCCATTTCTATTTGATAATGGGAGGACACCTTGAAGCCCTGATGAAATCCAGGTTACCTTGTTAGTGAATGGGGTTTTAGGGATATAAAATCTATAACTCCCACCCATTCCTTCTAGTTCTGTCCTCTGAAGCCAAGCAGAACAAGCCCATGCTTTTGCATAATTGAAGGCAATTGTCACTGCCCCCCCAACTCTTTTCTCAAGCTAAATATCCCTATCATTATTACATTATCACATTATGATACATAATATATACATAATATACATTATAATGTATATACATTATGAAAATCTTTTTATATCCATTAATTTATGTGACACATTCATGGTAGATGCACTGTATTATACTTTAATATATAATGATCCCATGTCATGAGATCATATATCATGTTATTCATCCTTCATTTTCAAAGAGAACCAATGATGATATCTCAACTTGTACATGAAATGAGGCACAAAGTCATCTGCTTCATTCTCTCTTCCAGAGTCATTAAAGTCGCATGATAGGACAAAACTGGCGAAGGACTTGGGATGCAGTGGATGACTTTGGCCTCTTGGAGGTCTGACCAAGCTCTAAGTGCTCCACGGTACCTGCTTCAGCCATCTTCGTGGCTATTGGAACAAATTATTTTTAATTTTCAGACATAGATCATGCTAGAGATAGAAGGGATGAGTGAGTTCATCTGGTGGAAGACAGGCACATTTTTTCAGAAAGGATGAATTAAGAGAAATAAAGTGATTCATCCACTTCACTCAGGTGAAAGAATTAGGGAAATTTAGCCGGAGACTTCACTGTGTTCAAGTATGTAAAGAGGGGTTTTCATATGGGAAAAAAATAGATTTAGTTTGCTTGATCCAAAGGGAAGAAAAAGGAAGAGTGAGGAGAAGTTACAGAAAAATCTACTTTGGTTCAATGCAAGGAACTCCTAGTCAAAGAAAGCAATCCCAAATGGATATAGTCTGCCTTGGGGGAATTTTCCCAATAGAGTCTGAATAAACAGACATTGGAAATAGAGTCTTGTAAGATCATAGATGGAGAGAGAGTTGGGAGGGACCTTCCGGGTAATCTGGTTTTCTACTCCCCTCAAATGGTGTAGAGGGCTTTTGTATTGAGGTGAAGTTTGGTCAAGATGCCTTCTGACTTGCCATCAGTATCCTTAACTTTGAGTAGACAGTTGGTAGTGGATAGAATCCATCCTCATTGACTCTTTCTGATGTGGGAAAGGAGTGCTGGACTATAGCTTTCTGTACTTGCACAGGGGGTTAGAGGTGGAAGAAGTACCAATTGACAGAGGCAGTGCCTCCAGAATGAGCTACCAAGAGCCTCTGACATGATAAAAGGGAGACTCTCTAACATAGCTCCTGTCACCAGAGAGCTGCTTCTTGAGGGAGATGGGCTGAATGCCAAAAAAAAGGAGGGAAGGGGTTACTTTAGCCAGTCAGAGTGGAGCCAGGCAGTCTGCAGCCAGGACAGGGGATTCTGAAACAATATTCCCATTCCTGGATCATGATTATTTGTAGCTCTCCATAATTCTCACCACTGACCTCATTCGCTGGCACATCACAGAAAATGACAAAGGGAATTCACCCAAGAGACCTGTGAAGGGTGATGGGTGGAGTACCTCTGAAGCATCAATTCTGAGACTTTCTGCTTTATCCTTTTTACTGATGGCTCTTAAACTGCTAAAAGCCCATCTTCTCCTTCTGAGAGGAGCTATATAAAAAGAAAGGGCTTCTTCATGGAAGAGACTTGCACTTGTCCAGAGCAGAAAGGGATAGCACGAGGATCCCACACTCCAAAAACCAGTGCAAAAAAAGGGTATTTTTTTCAAAGCTCTTTAAGGGTGACCAAGCATTTGGCACAAATCATCTCATTAAATTCCCATAACAACTCTATAAGATAAGCAGGATCTCAATCATGACCCTTTTTATAAAAGAGGAGGAAAGGAGGTCAGAACTAAATTAGCTTTGATATTCTGGGCTTCCATAATAAGCCAGTCAATTACAGAGTCAGAGTTGGGATCCATGAGATCATGGAGCCTTTGGAAGGAACTCAACCTACCTAGTTTAAATGGTACCTAGGTAAGAATTGCCCTTATAATATATAAAAAAGGGAGTCCTTTCACTTGAATGATGGTCTATTCAACCTCCACATAGACTGATAATAAGTTCAATGCCTCATGGGTAGCCCATGTTTTAATTTTTTAGAAAGTTTTTCTTTCTGTCAAACTTTCTCTATAACTTTCAGTTATAGAGAAAATTATATATATATATACATATATATATATATATATGTATAATTGCCAGTCTTAGTTCTGCCCTCTGGGGCCAAGCAGATCAAAAATAATCCAGATTGCACAGCATAAATGACCTTTTGTGGACTTGAAGTTAACCATCATTCACATATTTCCCCAAGGCTTTCATTCCACATTCTATCAACAAATCAGCAAATGCCTTCAGTGTCAAAGGTCATCTAGTGTAACCCTCTCCTTAGGGGATGATGGGGGTCTGGAGATCCAGATAGGGAAACTGAGACCCAGAGAAATGACATGGTTTGTATGAGGTCATGGGCTGACTCAGACAGTGACCTTCTCCAATATTCCCTATCTCTTGCTTCCTTAACTAAGACTAACCACCTCCCATTTACTTCAGCTTCCTAGGTACCAGAGCCCCAGAGGATCCTCAGTCCAAAGGTCTCCTGGGCATTGGAAGCTTGCTTCCCTGAGGACCAATTCAAGGCAAGACTTTCCTGTCCTCCCCAGGCATATGTTGCTCTTCTCTCAGACTAGTGTTCACCTGTCCCTGTGATGTGATGTAGATGGTACCTGAGAGTGGGACTGTGGAGGCAGTGAGAAATTTGTGAATGTGTAAGAAATTTGTAAAGTTCCCTCTCTGCCCTAAAGAAAGTTAATGTTTCTGTCTCTCATGGACAGGGTTTCTCAGTAGTAGCTTGGGGAATTCTGTAGAGAGAATTTACCTAAATCTTAACAATCCATCTGAAAAAATTTCCAATGCTCCCCAAATGGAGAACAATTAGATGGATTATTATAAATAAGTGATCAATGAATACACAGAAACATGTGTAGCATATGTATACAGATTACATATACATATAATCATATGTGCATTTATATGCTGGTGTATTGAACAGCTGGGTATAGATTTAGATATATGGATACCCCTATATTATTAGGGACAATGTAAGCAAGAAAGTGCATTGTATAGCTGTGTACAGTTTTAGATATAGATTTGTGTCTATAGGTAAATTATCTGTGGCCATGTAAATGACAGGTTTGTGACATTTTCAGATGACTCCCTCCACCAGGGAGAGCTATGTGCCTACTATGTGCCAGGCACAAGGCTAAACACTGGGGTTACAAAAAGAGATGAAAGTCAGTCTGTGTCTCAGAATGTCACAGTGTAATATGGGGGACAAATGTACCAACACTACTGACCCTGATTTGAAGGGAGAATTAAGTATTAGTGGTGGGAAAAGTCCTGAACTAGCGATGGGGGGTTGGGTCTTAGTCCTGATTCTTCTCAGAGATGTGGGCTTGGGCAGTTAGCTGTGACCAGCTAGGAAAAACCTGCTGCAACAAAGTGGTGAAGGCACATGGGCCCGAGACAATAACTTGCAATTCAATGGTTACTAGCTGTGTGGTAAGATACCAAGATTTCTTACTTATCAGGGTCTCAGTTTCCCCATCTGTAAAATGAAAGGTCTGGACTGGGACAGCTGTAAGATCCTGACATTCTACATCTATAGGATCATGGATTTAGGATTGGAAGGGACCTTGGAGACCTTGTAGTCCAAGTTCACTCATTCTTCATAAGGGAAAACTGAGGCCCAGTGAGATTAATAGATTTGCCCAAAATTACGAGGTAGAAAGGAGCAAAATTGTCGTTCAGGCTCTGTTCCTCTCAGCTGGCATCTTTCTGCTGTGCTGAGAACACTGAAGGAGCCTTTCCCACCCCGACCGAGGTTCTAGGACTCCTTCAGGCTCTCCCACAGCAGACCGCGTTCCATGTAGACGCAGGAGATAATCACAAGCTGGAGCTGACAGCTCACTTCGTGGCTCTTGGGCTGACCTGGTCTGGGTGTAGCCTCTGGAAACAGTGACTCTCCCTCGTAAACACTACACAGCCTGGACCCAGTGGGATTCCATCCACAAAGACCATTACTCACACAGCCCAGTCCAGGCCCTCATCCCTCCTTGGCTAGACTAGCAGTGGCCGCCCAACTGGTCTCCTTGTTTCAGTCTCTCCTCTGGAAAGGAGCTCCTCCTCAAACATAAGAAGGAGTCAATTCCAGTGGCTCCCTATTACCTCTAGAATCAAAAACAAATTCCTCTATTTAACAGGAAAAGCCCTTCAGAAACTGGTTCTCTTCCTCCCTCATCAACCTAATTCTTATACCTCTCTCTCTCCCTTCCTCCTTCTCTCTCTCCCTCCTCCTTCTCCTTCTCCTTTTCCTTCTTCTTCTTCTTCTTCTTCTTCTTCTTCTTCTTCTTCTTCTTCTTCTTCTTCTTCTTCTTCTTCTTCTTCTTCTTCTTCTTCTTCTTCTTCTTCTCTCTCTCTCTGTCTGTTTCTCTCCCTTCCTCTGTCTCTCTCTTATCTGTCTTTCTGTCTCTCTCTGTCTCTCTCTTTTTTCTCTCTCTGCTTCTGACTCTGTCTCTGTCTCTGTCTCTCTGTCTCTCTCTCCCCTCTCTCTCTCCCTCTTCCTCTCTCTGTCTCTCTCTCTCTGTCTGTCTGTCTGTCTCTCTGTTTCTCTCCCTTCCTCTGTCTCTCTCTTATCTGTCTCTCTCTGTCTCTCTTTTTTCTCTCTCTCTTTCTGTCTCTGTCTCTGTCTCTCCCCCCCCTCCCTCTTCCTCTCTCTGTCTCTGTCTCTCTCCCCCCCTCCCTCTTCCTCTCTCTGTCTCTCTCTCTGTCTGTCTCTCTGTCTGTCTCTCTGTCTGTCTCTCTCTCTGTTTTTCTCCCTTCCTCTGTCTCTCTCTTGTCTCTGTCTTTCTCTCTCTCTCTGTCTCTCTCTGTCTCTCTCTCTCTCTCTCTCTCACACACACACACACACACATGTGCGTGCTCCACTTGGCTCTTCCCCCTCCTACAGTGATACCCCCAGAATTGGAGGCCATCTACAACTCCAAGTCACAGAATGTCAAGCGATGTAGGGATCCCTGGGGACAAACTCTTCATGTCACAGAGGAGGAAACTGAGTCCAAGAGGCTGGGTAATGACTTCTCCCCTTTGGGGAGTTCCATTTGGAGTCTGGACATTGACATTGTTGAAATTGACATTGAAGGCTCCTTTTGACTCTAGAACTCTGATTCTACTGAACATTGACCATGAGCTTAAGTCCAGAGACAGTTGGTGTAGCAGAAGGACAGCCGGGCTCAGAGCTGAGAAGCTCTGGGTGCAAGTGCTGACTTTGACACTTGCATGAGCCAGGCTGTCACTTAAACTGACAATGTTCCAGGCAATTCTGGAAGACTAGAAGCTCCTGAAGTAGACTCCACTGGAGCTTCCTCACCAGGATCATAGATTTAAGGCTGGAAGAGACATCAACATCATCAATTTGACACCTTCTTACAGATGAGGAAACTAAAGTTCATAGGGATTCGTGCTTGTAGGAAGGATCCAAGCCAGTTATTTGAAGTCAGTTCCCTGAATCCAAACCAAGACCTGCTTTTGGAAAGGATCTAAAGGGGGAGAGAATCAGGGAGGTTAAGCATTTATCTAGCACCTACTGTATGCCAGGCTGGGCTAAGTGCCTTTTATTAATATTATCTCATTTGATCCTTACAACTCTGAAAAATTGGTGTTGTCATTAGTCCCATTTTACAGATGAGGAAATTGAGGGAGACAAGTGAAATGATTTGCCCAAGGTCACATAGCTAGTAAGTGTCTGAAGCCACATTTGAACAGGTCTTCCCACTCCCAGGTCTCACACTCTATCTCTTCTGCCATCAGCAGCCTCTTAAAGGGAAAGAGTCAACAATAGGGTTACTCCCTTAATTCTGGCCATTGCACCAACCCTTTAATTGAGACCCAAGGTCACAGTAGCTCTCCTAGCTCTACACCATGCTCTGAGTCACATGGAACTTTATTATTATTAAGTCATTTGGCCCCAATCATTTTTGGGGGGAAAGGGTAAACATTTTAAACGGAGATAAACTGGAAAGAGAGCTTTGGATGCAGTGGGAGAGAAATACTCTCAATGCTAAAAATGATTACATCACTGATTTGCAATCTCTGCCATTCCCTCCTCCCCCAAACACACCCAGGTCCAAAGCTTTGCTCAGAAGCCTCAGACCCTCTGGGGGAGAAGTTTCCCCAAGCGGGTCTTATGGATGGGCAGAGGTAATAGGCTCAAAATGACAACGTTCTCTGAATGACACAAAAGATGGAGACTGAACCCACGGCAACTGAAACCCTCATTGACAAGAGTTTGGCGTCGGCTCCCAAGAAAGCTTGCAGAGGCCTTTTGTCAGGGCAGCCAGCATGATGTAGTGGAAACAGCCCTGACCCAGAAACCAGGAGCTCCACGTTTGCCATCCAGCTGAGGCAGTAAAAGCACCACATTTACTTCTCTTCTCAGCCTCAGTTTCCTCACCGGTAACCCGAGGATGATAATGCAAGTGCTACCTTTCTCCTAGGGCTGTTGTAAACATGACACTGTGACTTGGAAGCATGATAAAATGAAGGCTAGACTAATCATCAGTTCCCATGGGTGAGGACCATTTCTCTTCAGATGATAAATCTGTTTCCAACCCTAATCACTAAGCTAAGCTCCAGAACCACATCACCAACTGCCTATCAGACGTTTTCACTTAGATATCCTTTAGACAACTTATATTCAAAAGATCCAAAGAAAAACTCATTATCTTTCCCCACAAACAGTCCCCCACTTCTGAACTTCCTTATTCCCATGGAGAACCCCACCACTCTCCCAGTTATACAAGACTGTGACCAAAATCATCCTCAACTCTCACTCAAATCCACACATCAAAATAAAATAAAAATAATAATTAGCATTTATATTGTATTTAAAATTTTCAGAACTCCAGTTTTCAAAACTCCACATATATATATACATATTATATATACATATATAGATATACATATATATGTGTGTGTGTGTTGTATAAATAGTGACTCAGCTTGAACAAGGCTGGGTAGCGCGCCATGATTGAGATTGTTTTCTTACTCCATCTGCCATCAGAACCAATATCACATGTCCTCTCCCTGCATGGACCTGATCTCTTAAAAATAACAGTGGACAGCCAAATGTTAGGAGGAGCAGGATGAGATAGCAAGAGCACTTTCTTCAGACTCAGACTTAAGTTACAGCTCTGATTCTAATGATTACTAATCATGTGACTAATCATAGGATCTTTCTGAACCTGAGTTTTCCTATATTATTATATAATAATATTTGTCCTTACTACCTCATGGGACTGTTTTGAAAAAATACTTTGTATAGTTTAAATGTAATGGTTTGGGATACTGTGTGACCTTTAATTCATTTAAGAGAGAATTTATTTTTACTTTATCTTTGCATCTCTGAGACCTTATACAGAATTTCCAGATTTTGAGAGTTGGAAGGGACATTTGGTAATCTAACCCAGCCCATGCCCAAAGAATGCCCAAAAAGCAATAATCTACCCTCTGCTTGAAGAACCCCAAGGACAGAGAGCTCACCATCTCTCAGCCCACATTTGAATTCAGTGCATTGCACACAGAATGTGTGCTTATTGGGTTGGTTTGGATTTTATTAGTTAGAAAATCACTAGATTAGTAAACACTAGATTAGCTCATAAATCATTAAATTATTAGTAAATCATAGTGTCTTAAAGTTGGAAGAAACTTAAAAATTACACAATCCACCCTCCTTCCCATTGCTGGATTTCCCTCTTCAATTTCCTCATTTGAATATCACTTCTATCGGGTAGCTCACTACCTCACGACAAAGCCCAGTCTACAGAAATGGAAAGCTCTGATTGTTAGGGAGCTATTTCTCATACTAAACTGAAATATGGCTCCCTGGAACTATGTCCATTTGAGCTTTTTTCTGTGCTCTTGAGCTTCTCAGAAGACATAGGGTTCTTCTTCATGTGAACCCTGGTGTTTGAGGACATTTTTTCATGAGCCTCTTTATCTTTTTTTTTTCCCTCAGACTAATAATTTGTTGCTAATAAATTGTCCTGCCCCTCCATCCTTAACTAATCATCCAGATAATATTATGCCTTAACTTCCTTAAAATGTCTTTCAAGAGAGCAGGGCTCAAAATCACCCAAATCAAAGATTTTCAGTCTTTGAACATAGCTTGATGATGGCTGTAAGTCTGATCCATACCTAAAAAGGAATCCCACCCTACAATATTCCCAACAAGGGGCCATTCAGCCTCAGCTTGGCAGCCTCTAATAACAGGAGTCCACTATTCCCTAAAGCAACCCATTGCACTAGGGAGAAATCACTAAAAATCAGGATTTGGGGTTGTTTGTTGGGGTTTTTTTCTGATATGAATCCTGCAACTTTTATGCAATGCTCTGGGCCAAGCAAAGTAAATCTAATTCTTTTTCCATGTGACAGGTTTTCAAGTACTTCAAGAGAGCCATCAGGCTCCCCTGGAGTCTTTTCCTCTCCAGGCTAAACATCCCAGAAAAGCAAGATGGACCCCACCCATTTCCCAATTTGTATCTTATGGGTGCATTGCTGTCTCTGTCATCCACCTGGAATGGCCAGAAAATTATGTCAGTTATGAATTTGTCCTGACACCTCAGTCAGACTTTAGACTACAGATGGATTCAGAAAAGGAAAAAAGTGATCATAATGATTGCTGAAATTTAGGGAACATTTCTAAGTTTATGAGGCACACACATTATTGATTTGAGCTTCTGATCCCTCTTCTCCATTAAACTTTGAGAACATCCTCACCCAATGCTGACCAACTGCCACCTATGAGACAATCAAATCATCCTAGCTGAAGCAGCTCGGCACCCTGAGGGAGAAATAGGAAGGGAAATGTGCCAGGCAACTCAGACCACCACTGCCATCAGCTTGACCCTCGTTTCCACTTGGACACTGGCAGAGACAGCCCAGGACTCTGTAGAGCCTCAGAATGGAAGCACCCTCCATTCTTCTGGCCCTGTTTCCAGCTCAACTTCCACAGCTACTTTTGAAGAGAGAAATCACTGGAGAAGAAGTCCCCCTTCCTCATCAACACCAAATCCAATTATTGACTGGAGGAGGTAAGCCCAAGAACCCCTGCTTACAGCAGTATCCCCTAGCCTACTGGCCCTATTTCTAGCTCAGATCCCATAGGTATCCTCCAGGAAAGCAAACCCCATGAAGGTGTGATATATCAGCTAACTGCTACATCCCTTACCTTCCAAGGATTAGGAAAAAAAAGTCCTTACCTCCCAAAACTTTGCCTGTCAAATGGTTCAACATTTAAAACTAATATGTTTTTATCAATAGAAATGGAATTAAAGAAGGGGCAAAAACATCTGCTTTGTTGCTGTACTCTAAGGACGATCAGACTTTTCCATCTGCCTTCCAACCTTCCTAGATGGATTAGCTCATGAGAATGAGCTTGCTCTCTGAGTCCTCAATGCTTAGCACAGTGCTCTGCATATGGTAGGCGCATTTTTTATCCATCCATCCATCCATCAATTCTATTTTACAAATGAAGAACCCAGAGCTCTATTGCATAATAGAAAGAGTATTAAGTCAAAAGATGTGAGTTCCAAAGAAATAATAAAAAATGAAGAGGATCCATATATCCATATATATATAAATGTTTGTGGCAGCCCTTTTTGTGGTGGCAAGGAACTGGAAACTAAAGTTGGAGAATGGCTGAATAAGTTATGATGTATGAGTGTAATGGAAGATTATTGTTCTATAAGAAATGATGAGCAGACTGATTTCAGAGAAGCCTGAAAGGACTTACATGAACTGATGCTGAGTGAAGTGATCAGAACCAGGAGAACATTGTACACAGTAACAACAAGATTACATGATGATCAATTGTGACAGACTTGGTTCCTCCCAACAGTGAGGTGCTTCAAGGCTACCCCAGTAGACTTGGGATGGAAAATGCCAATCACATCCAGAGAGAAAACTATGGAGACTGAATGTAGATTAAAACAGTATTTTCACCTTTTTATTTTTTTTCTCTTTTGGTCTGTTTTTTTTTGCACAACATAACAAATGTGGAAATATATTTAAAAGAATTGTACATATTAAACCTATATCAGATTGCTTGCTGTCTTGGGGAAGGGGTAAGGAAGGGAGGGAAGGGGAAAATTTTAGAGCACAGAGTTGCACAAAAATGAATGCTGAAAAAACTATCTTTACATATATTTGTAAACTCAAATAGTATAGAAGACTTTTTTAAAGAGAGAGATGGTTTCAAATCCTACTTATAATGCTTATATCTGTGTGACATCATCCAAGTCACCTTAATTCTCTTGCCTTCATTTCTTCTCTCTAAAATGGACTAGATGACCTTCCAGCTCTAGGTCTGTGATTCCAAGTGACCTACCCACAATCACACTGCTGGTAAATAGCAGAGGTGGGATCTGAATCTGCCTTCTTGACTCCAGGCCCATCATGCTATATACTAAGCCCATTACTCTATTGGAATATAGAAATGGAAGAAGATCCTGGCGTCTATGGTTTCAATGTATGTATTTTTTTCCCCATGGGATTTCTAAAGTCTTGTTCATCTCTGATATACTGGGTTCTAAGGCATATTCCAGCAGTTCCATTATCACCATCTCCATGAAGCATTTTCTGAAGCTAGGAGCCCCACCCCACTTCTATACTTTGCATCCATTTTATATATACCTCTCTGATGCATGTTGACTCTCCTCACTAGACTGTGAGCTTCCTAAAGGGCATGAACAATTTTTATTTTCCTCTGTTTTTATTCAGAGCCTGAGACAAAATGGGCAATTAATATTCTATAATTGATTTATTAATAGAATTTTAGAGTTTTAAGTGACTCCAGGATGTAGAACATTGGAGTTAAGGAGTAACTGGAAATCCATAGTCAATAAAAATGTATTAAGCACCTATTATGTGCCAGACACTGTGCTAGGTGCACTGAACCTGAAGTCAAGAAGTCAACCTCAGATATTTACCAGCCGACTAACCTTTGTCTGCCTCTGTTTCCTCATCTGTAAAATAAGGATGATTATAAAAGCACTTAATTCAAAAGGTTGTTATAAGGACCAGATAAGACAATATTTGTAAAGTGCTTTCCCAATCTTAAAAGCAGTCTATGTGAACTATTATTATTCCCTGAAAATGATTTTAGAACATTGAATGTTAAGATTAAATCTTGCTTCCCATGTCCTAATTTTCCAGCTTTAATATTCCATGATTCTGTGAAGCTGAATTTCCTGCAACAGTGAAACTCTGAGTATGAAGACAAGAACCAGGAACTCTTTCAGTTGTTAAAAAGGGGCCAAAATCCTTTCCTGGCAGAGAGCTATGAATCGATGACCTGGATAACAATTAGGGTGGGTGATTTTTTTAAAGACCTGGTTTATTTTCATTTTCAGCAGATGTGGGTGGTTCAGGAAATGCCAGATACCTGAGCTAGTAAGTAGGACCTCCTGGGCATTTTCAAGTACCTGCCTGATTTTGAGGCTCTCACACATCACTTCTGGGAGGTAACACATATGTGCCAATGGCATTGTGGTCCCAGCAAATAAAGGGTTCTGGCAGGGGGATGGAGGGTGCTCTTGGGGTAGAAGCCTTGACTTCCTCCTTCCTTCCTGACTACAGAGAAGAAGAGATACAACCATCACTGTGGAACAAAGTGGAGCTGACCATTCAGCTTCTCTTCCAGGAGACGTGACTACATCGTTTTAGGAGATCAACCAATGCCTAATTGATTGCATCAGACTCCCAACGGGTCTTTCCCTCTGCCATCCAAGAACAAATGAATGTGAGAACTCTAAGGAACAAGAGAGTGCAGAATATGTGGCGTTTGCCCTGGGGAGATCCAATCCACAAAGAAAGCTTTCATAGACACGGAAATTTCATAGCAGCACTTTTTGTGGCAGGAAAAAATAACTGGAAACAACATCAATTCCCATCATTTGGGGCATGGCTGAGCAAACTGGAGGACAGGAATTTAGGGAAATAGTAACGGGATGCAAGAAATGAGGAATATAAGAAGAAAAGAACAGAAGCATGGGAAATCTTGTATCCACCCATGCAGAGTGATGTAAGCAAAACCAGGAAGGCAATATTCACTACATCATAATAATATTAACACTGTGCTTAGCACATGGTAGGTGCTTAACCAGTGCTTGTTGGCTGATAGAACAAACAACAACTATATCTTTATAGATAGATAGATAGATATAGATAGATAGATAGATAGATAGATAGATAGATATAGATATAGATATAGATATAGATATAGATATAGATATAGA
>JAJPUD010000452.1:424890-496593 GCA_023553655.1 Myrmecobius fasciatus | reverse complement strand
ATATATTTCTGTCTGTTTGTGTGTACATGAAACTGAGTACTTGCCGCTAAGTGAATTCTGGAAAGTATGAGTTTTGGCTGTATTTCTCTCTCTCTCTCTCTCTCTCTCTCTCTCTCTCTCTCTCTCTCTCTCTCTCTCTCTCTCTCTCTCTCTCTCTCTCTCTCTATCTCCTCTCTCTCCTTGCTTCTTTCCTTCTTACTTTCCTTCTTTCTTTCTTCTTCCCTGGAGAAGGTCCATCAAGCCAAGGACAGATCACTGGCATTAAAGTAAATAAGACTCAAAAAAATCCAAATCAGCTCAAACTCTGGTCCTCTGTGAAGTTAATTAGGAAAAGTTCCTAATTTAAAAAGTTAACAGCAGGTGGTGATGACTTAATGTCCTCCATTGCCCTCATATCCTTAATTATGTTCTATCCAATATGAGGGAACCAAGGTGACCTGGTGGGATCCCCTGCCCAAGAGCAACATTCTCAAAGTGGTATGCTCATGGCATTCAGAGCTGGAGGAATCATAGAAATCAACTCATCCAATTCTTTCATTTAGCAAATATCAACATGGAGGAAGAGGGGGACGAAGCAGTGGATAGGGAGAGATGGAAGAGTAAAGAAGAGAAGGAATGGTTAAGTTGGCAATATGCTGAGGAAAACAGGAGGGATGGTGTTGATGTCACATTCAAATGGATTTTTCTGTGATGAAGACAAAGTCTCATAAGAAACTGAACAAAGGAAGAGAAGAGTGGGAGATGATGTAAAAGAGTTATGAGATGATAAGAAAGGGAGAACATGGAGCTCACCATAAGTAACTTCTATTTCAAAAATAGTCCTTGCACCAGCATGAGAAAAAGGGAAAGTATGAAAGATTTGAGAAGGAAAGGGAAGAATGGGAATAAAGGAATAAGAGAGGCAATGTGACAACAATGAGGAGTAACAAACAGGATTACCTTGCTTCAGTGAGGGCCCAGTTGAGATTAAACAACAAAAAACTGCAATGGACCCATCAGCTCTTTTGTCTGACTTCCTTCACCACCAGTGGTTCAGGTAGTGATAATCTAGGAACCAGATTCCAGAGCCCTAGACTATCTCCAGATTTCAGTCCTAGTTCATGCCTGACCCCAGTAGCCATCAAAGGTCAGGGGGTGACCTTTTTGATTTTGGAGAAAGAGCCCAGCATTTCTGTTACCACCAATACAGTCTGCCAACCAGATACAACACAATACAATCAACATCAACCAGTAAGTAAGCCAGTTCTTTTGGACCTGCAAGATACCAGAGAGAAAGATTTGAAATGTGCCAAGTAAGTCACACCACTCCCACACTAACACCAACTGCTAACCAACTACCACTCATGGGCAGAAAATCTGCAGAGCCCTAGGAATAGCAGATCACTGGCCTTCCAGATCACTGCTTCTGCTTCCAGCTCCCTTCTCCAACCATATTAAATAGAACAGCCTTTGTCCCTCACCATCAAAATCATTAACAACTGTTGACCAGCTGTCAAAAATAGGCACGTAAGCTCAAGGGTCCATGGAATAGCAGTCCATACCAGCTCCAAGATTCATCATCCAGGGGAGCAACCACTGTAAAAATTCAATCTGACAATTGCCTCTCTAGGGGCTACAGCCCCTACATCCTCAGCAACCACATCTACTGGAGACCCCATAAAATTAAGTTTTGCCACTAAAGTCTTCGGCCATGTAAATGGTTGAGCACCAGAAATGATTATGATTCTATCAATAGAAATAACCCTAAAGAAGATGCTGTCATAAGTGGCATTCAATAAAGATATACTGAGATAAGTATTTTCCAAGCAAAATAATAGTTTTATTAGCAGGGCAAAGACCTGCCAACATAATGGGCCAATGACTACCTCAGTTTAAGACAAAAACCTTTAAACTCCAGATGAAGGGTTTTTTTTTATAAGCATAGAACAAAATATAGAAGAGGGTAGGTGAGGAAATAATACAATTGATTATGGGGCTGCCATCATCATAAGGATATCAAGAAATTGAGAATAAGGGGCTAGCAACTAGACCCCCTTCTTTCCTCCTATGACTAAGAAAAATTCAATGTTCTAGTCTACCTGAAAGGTCAGAGAGAGTGGGCAGACTTCTTTGGATAACTAAGCATATATCCTTGAAGGATACTTTGGTAGGATCCCCCAAAGATAACAGATTTTCCTTGAGGCAAGATAGAATAGTGATGAATAAAGAGAACTGGATTTCTAAATTTTACTCATTACAAACCCTCTGAATTTCTGAACGAAGTTTAAAGACAAAGAACTGCAACACAGGCAAATTGTGAATTTGTAAATTGTAAATAAGATCAGTTTTTAAAAGAATAAAGATTTAATTTGATTATTTCAATGTATTACATATCTTCTTCATTATTGCAGCTTCAGGACCACTGGACCTTTCAGCTATGTATACTGCCTCTGCCAATCAGAATGTGAACTGCCTACTAGCAGCAATTGTCCTCCTTTTCTATTTGTATCCCCAGCACTTAATTCAATGTTGTTCAGATAGGAAGCATTAATTAATGTTTTTAATTCATTCATTTATTTATCCATTCACTCAACAGCACTTGAGTAGCAACGAAAATGGTAGACAGTAGGAGCAATCTAGGACTGGAGTGTGGCAAATTAGGATCAGCAATAAGACAAATGGACAAGAGCCTCCAGAGAAAAGGAGAGCCTGGGGCCTGTTTAACTACAGAGTGGAGATTAGAAAGGGTTGGAAATGGAGTCAGAATAAACAATGATTTGAGAAAGTGCTAATGGCTGGAGAGATTGGGTTCCATGATAAAAATGGAGAAGACATCTAGGAGAGGGGAAGCATAAGAGATGACGGAATAGAACATCACAGTCAGGTGAAGGAATATTAGGAGTTTTGATTAAGAATATTTAGGAGTAATGGTGAATCCAGGGTGTAACCATTCCTGTAAATGGAGCAAAGAGGGAAGAGCGTTTCAAAGAACAACAACAATTGTAATATATATACATATATATATATATACATATACATATATACACATATATGTATGAATTAACATATTTATATTGTAGTTTTGTGTACATATTGAAGTAATGAATATATAATATATATATATATATTTGTGTGTATGTATGTGCAAAATAGAAGGAAATGAAAGAGTTGGAGTGACATACAGAAGTGACAGGAGATGAGAGAGTGAGAAATGGAGTGGTTCACTCTTAGGCAGCCTAAAACTTAATGTCTCAGGTACTCCAAGAATAGGAAATGGTAAAAGTTTATGAATTATAGGGATAATAATGGCTCAGAATAAATTCACTGAAGATGAGCTATTTATTAGAAGTTTCTTCAACTCCACCCCAAGGACTCGGCAGGAACATATACCCATGGGGCCATGAGAACAAGTCTTAGTAGGAGTCCCCAACTAAATCCTAGGTCAGGAGTCTGGGCCAAATCTTACTTTGGGATAGATAGTGTGAGAAGTGCATTGGGCCTTAGAAAAGAGAATGTCTGGAAAGGACTTAAGAAAGAAAAATGTTAGATTTTATAGGGACTTCAGATTTGGGGATATCACAGCTGGGAGGTACCTTAGAGCAGAGTGCCAGAACTGAAAAAGACCATAGTAGTTATCGAAAGTTATCTAATCCATAATACATTCTCTCTCCCTCTCTCTCTCACTTTCTCTCTCTCTCTTTTTCTCTTTTTTACCCTCTCACTCACTCTCTCTTATTCACTTTCTCTGTCTTTTCCCCCTCTTTTCCCCTCTCCCTCTCTCTCTTCCTCCCCCCCCTCTCTCTGTCTCTCTCTGTCTCTCTTTCTTTCTCTCACCCTCTCACTCACTTTCTCTCTTTTTCTCTTTTTTTTACCCTTTCACTCTGTGTGTGTGTTTCTGTCTTTTTGTCTTTCTGTCTCTCTGTTTTGCTGTTTCTTTTTCTTTATCTCTTTTTCTGTCTTTTTGTCTCTGTCTCTCTTTGTTTTAATGACTCTTTTTTTTCTTTCTTACTCTCTCACTCATGTTCTCTCTCTTTCTGTCTTTGTTTCTTTTTCTTTCTATCTCTGTCTCTCTGTTTTGCTGTCTCTCTCTCTTCCTTTCTCTTTCTCTCTCACTCTCTCTCTCTCTCTCTCTCTCTCTCTCTCTCTCTCTCTCTCTGTGTGTGTGTGTGTGTTTTTGTTTTTTTGCCTTTCTGTCTCTCTGTTTTGCGGGTTTTTCCCCCTTTCTCTCTCTTGCTCTCTCTAGCTCTCTTGCTCTGTCTTTTTGTCTTTCTCTGTATCTCTTTGTTTTACTATTTTTTTCTTTCTTACTCTCTCACTTTCTCTCTCTCTCTTTCCCTTTCTCTATCTTTGTCTTTCTGCCTCTCTGTTTTGCTGTTTCTCTCTGTCTGTCCCTTTGTCTCTCTGTCTCTGTCTCTGTCTCTCTTTCTCTATCTTTGTCTTTCTGTATCTCTCTGTGTGTTTTCTGTTTCTTTCTCTGTCTCTGTCTCTCTCTGTCTCTCTTCCACACACACACACACACACACACACACACGCACGCACACACGCACACACACACTCCCATTTTACATGATGAAGGTCCTATAGCATCTTAGTGACAGAGCCTCTCTTGGAATCCTATTTTCAAGAGTCCCATTCTGTGTCGATGCCGTCTGCTTTTTCCTCCCCTGCACTAGTTCTCCATTCTGGAGACCTTCCATGTATCAAGAGGGTACAGTCAGCCAGTAGAGTGAGTTCATCCTCTGCTCAGAAACTCCTCAGGCAGGTACAGTCATTTAATTTCCCTGGGGCTGATGGAGGGAGGGCTAATGGGGAATTCACCAAAAATGTGGACATCTCACAGACTGTCCCAGAGAGTAACAATCCATCTTCGGCTTCCCCAACCCCTACAAAATCCTTCCCACATTTTGTCTTTAGGCAGGAAAATGAATACCTATTTCTTTCCCAATCAGTGGGGCCCAGGGCCACTGCCAGCCTGGTCCTTGCCCCAGCCTGCCATTCAGACTCACACAGCCTTGGGGGGTGGAGCTTGGCAGGGAATCTGTTATGTAACTCCAGGCTAGCATGGAGAATTTTTCCTCACCCCCTTCCAAGTGTTAACTCAAATAGAAAAAAAGGGGGGGGAGATATCAGGAGGGAGACTCTTTAACTACCCACTGCCCAAGGAAACATTCTGGGATATTGTAGCCCCAAATCCCTGAAACTGGTAGGACCCTTTTTCCAGCTTCCCTCCAATCTGTACTGCACCTGCTTTTTTGGGGGGCACCCCTCCTTCAGCTCCTGTCCTCCCCTCACCCTCTTGGCCAGTTTTCCTCAAGGCACCATCTTTGAAGCTTTGCCAAAGGAACATGCCAGAAAGTTTTGGATTTTCCAATCCACCAGCCAAGCTCAGCCATTGCTAATTGGATGTGCTAATTTTAAAACTGACTATTTTTCTTAGAGCACCCTATGCTTCAAAGAAATCCTGATTTGCCTAGTCACCATTAGGATGTGTGTGTGTGTGTGTATGATATTTAGGTATTTGTTTTTGGAAGAGCAATGGATAAGGGAGCAAAGTAGAAACAGAGATATGAACTTCTGTAAGGGTCAGGATAATAGGGTCTCCAGATAGAGTCAGGCATTTCAATTTGCAGTTGAAGCTGAGACTGAGGCAGCTAGGTGGTGCCCTCTTTCTGCCTCTCTCCTCCTCCTTCCCTCCCACTCTCTCCCTTTCTCTCTATCTCTCCTTCTCTCTGTCTCTCTGTCTGTCTCTGTGTTTGTGTCTCTGTGTGTCTATCTTTCTCTTTCTTTTTTTCTTTCTCTCCCCACCTCCCTCTCTCTCTCTCTTTCTCCACATTCCCATTTTACAGGATGAAGACTTGCCCCCAAGGTCCCACAGCATCTTAGTGACAGAGCCTTGCTTGGAATCTCATTTTCAAGAATCCCATTCAGTGTCAAAGTTACCTGCATTTTCCTGTCCTGCAGTAAGTCTGTATTCTATCATCAGTCCCTATATGTCAATATTGACTGTATAGCCTCTGATCTCCCTTCCAGCTAGAGATCTATAACCCTGTTGCTATAAGATATTGAAAGTCCCATCCATCTCTCCAGTCTTATGGTCTTCCAAACTTTCTTGGGTTTCCATTGTTTATCACAGGGACTGAAAGTTGTGTCCTTTGGCCTAGCTTAAGAGTTCTGAGGCATACCGTCTTTAAAATAAGAGGTAGTGGAGAACCTGAAGGAATGGGGTCATGGTAGCAGCTAAGAATTAGATTAGAGTTCCCTTTAGAACTTCTACATTTGGGCTGACCTCAAAGTATGGAATAGTAGATAGAAAGATGACCAGGAAGTCAAGTCAATCGACAAGCATTTATTGGATCATATTGGATTATAGGATCAAAGAATGAGTAGATGTAGTTTAACTTCTATAATATCCAATTAATGGGGAATCAGGGGGGAAACATGCTCCAGGATAGGAAATAAAATGCTGCCTTTGGGGTTTCAAAGGGATATCTATTCACCTAAGTACCTATTCTTGAAAGAATGTAAAATAATTCTTTCCTGGATAGTAATAAAGAAAAAAGATTGGAAAGATAGAAAGGGGCCAGATTGGAATCATGTTGGAGAAATTTATATTTGGTCCTAAAGGTGATGGGAAATTTATGGAGTAGGGGATGACAGCATTAGGACTTAGCCTAATCACTGGTGATTTTTGTCTTAAGCTTTGTTTTAACAGAATGTTTGTGATGGTCCATGATGGTTTCAAGATGGCTTGTGATACTCATACCTGTTGATCATGATTTCAAACATCCTGATGCTTGCACTGCAGAAGACAACTGTTCCTAACATCCCAATCATATGATTGTACAGTGACTAAGGTATAATTACATAATGAAAGAAGAGAAGACTACAACTTCTAGGTTGTAGTCTACAAAATGTAAATGAGCACTGTATGTGTATCTTACAATTCTGTTCAGTTGAGAAACAGTTCACATTTGAATGTTAAGAACTTTCTCATGGTTTGGAAACAATTTGGTTACAAGTTGAAAAGCACAAATAACATGTTATACTTAGACATGGTCCATTTGATGTCATGGCTACATGAATACCCAAATTATTTTAAGTATGATTATGAGTAAATAATAATATAACATATTCCATATAACATGTTATTATATTGCATGTATTATATATAATATTATGTTGTTTGTAATATAGCATAATAACAATATTTCATACATTAAGTATGATTATTAGTATATTATGGGACAGCTAGATGGCATAGTGGATAGAATACTAGGACTGGATTCATGAAGATTCATCTTCCTGGAGTTCAAATCCAGCCTCAGACACTATTTGTTATCACAGAAGCAAAATATATTTGTAATATAATCACCCAATTATTTACTGCTTAGCAAATTTTTAAGCTGAATTTTTTGGTCCATTATCATGGACTTCCAAAGGGTCTTGAAACCATAGCTCCAAACTAAAAAAGACCCATTTTCTAACCCTATCCTATATATAATATATATACTTATACATATATATATATATACCCACCCACCCACATATATAAGCATATACATACATGTACATTTACATACATGTACATATATGTATTGTGCATTTACATACATATATATAAACATTGGCATTAATATAGACACACATATGTATGTGTCTTCATCCATACACATAAGATGTTTTGGCTTCTTATTAAGCTCCAGACTGTATAGTCATGGGCAACTCACTTTTCTGGGTGGATCTACAGGGTGTTTGGACCTCTTGCTAAGCATTAAGCTATATCATCTTAGTTAAGTCTCTTCCCCTATTCTTATTCTTATATTCCTCATCTATAAAATCAGGAGCTTGGATTGAACGTTCCTTAATGTGACCCTTCATGCTCTAAATTCTATAATAAAAAATGGCTAATATTTATATACCTCTCAAGTTTTTCAAAGAATATTAGCTAAAGTATAATCATTAGAGCTGTGAAGTAGATGATAAATTATCCTCATTTTATAAATGAGGAAACTAAGGTTCAGAGGGGCTGAAGGACTTGCCTCTTGACAAGGGAGTGACTGAGGGTGATTGGATCATATCAAGTCAAATCACATCAAAAAGCCTTTAAGAAAACTTACTATGAGCTAATCACTGGGGATGCAAAGAAAGGCAAAAAATACAGTCCCTGCTCTTGGGGAGCTTTCATTTGAATAAGGGAGATGTGTAAAAAACTTGATACTTACAAGATACACATAAAATTGATGGGAAGCAATCCCTGAGGGAGGCCATGGAAGACAGAGAATGGATGGATGGGGAAAGTTCTCAGGCAGAGGGCAGGATTTTAGTTAAGTCTTGTATGAAGCCATGAAAATCAAGGTATGATTATTATCACAGGCTCATAAATGTAGAGCTAAAAAAAAAACCTTAGAAGCCTTTGTTCCATTTTGTAGATGAGTCACAAAGAGGTTAATTAACTTTCCCAGGATCACAGAGCTAGTAAACATCTGAAGTAGAATTTGAATCTAGGTCTTTTGGGTCATTTCCACTCCACTAGGCTACCTCACATTTTCCTGACTCCAAGACCTGAACTTTACTGGGTGCCTCTTGCCATCTAGCTGCTTATAAGAGCAAAGCAATATTTCTTGACCTAACCGTAACAAAATATTCCTTTCATTGCCAGGGAAAACAACTTTCCTCTTTCTTTGTTTTCTGCTTGTTCTGAGTTAAACTGGGCTCTGAAATTTCAGGCTTTGCCCAAGAAACTTTTATTAAGAAAGTGCCTCCTCTCTCCCTCACTCCAGGTCGAGCCAGAGGGCACTTTCCCTTGTTTTTATTGTGGAGCTGTCCATTGGAAGATGCCAAGCATGGACCCAACTGTACGTGGGGGGAATAACAATCATTCAGAGGCTTTTGTTTTGTTTGGAAGTTAAAAAAAAATCTCCCAAATCAAATCCACCAGTCCCATGAAGACGGCCTCTATCTTTCAGGTACTAGAGGGCTAAGCAACCGAAATTTCCAAGGTTTCATTTGAATTGTTTTTCTAAATCTTTTCCATATTAGAAACAGCTGTGGGCTGGGCACAGCGAGCTGCTGGAGGGCCCTTCCTCTGCATTCACTAAAGGACCCAATAGCTGACCATTAAGAACGCATGCTGCTTACTTAATTACCATTTGGAAAGGGTGCCCCTCAGTTGAAATCTTATGTTCCACAAACAACATGTGATTCCCATCAGTTTGGGTTTCTTGAACTAAAGTCCTCTCTATTACCCCCCAGCCACCATTCCCCCACACATGTGTATTTCATAGGAATTCTAGAGACCCACTACAAACCCATGGAACCACCAAGATGGAAAGAAGGGTCAGGTCACTGCCCTTGAGGCCCAAAGATGATTTCTTCATCACCAGATCCAATGATCTTTTCTCCCTCTTCATCTTTCCCAAGCTCTCTAAAGCATTTCATGCTACTGTCACATCATCTTCTGAGATACTCTCTCCTCATTGCATGTTTTTTGTGTGACTTTGCTGACTCTCCTCCTGCTTCTGGGAGGGAGCCAAAGAACTCACTGGTTTTCCTCCAAAACACAATTCTGACCCACGTTGACACTCATACCACCATCCTCCCATTAACCCAGGATTCACTTCCACGTGAGTTCATCCACAGCTCCTACAACACACACCAAAGCAGTCACTGAACTTTCCTATTTCTTCTTTCACAACAGGTTTTCACACACATCCCTTTTTCTCCAGTAAACCTGGACTGTATCATCTCTCACTGGGACTAGTGTAGGCATTTCTCAATTGATCTCCCTGTCTCTTATCTTTACTCACTCAGATATATCCTCCCCAGAGTCACTTAAGAGGCTGATTTCTTTAAGTTCACTACAGGGCCATAGACTCACCTCACTCAAAGAATTGAACCCTCGAGGCAATTTTCTTGCCATTCTACACACACAATATTCCTGTTCCCTTGCAAAATCTGCATCCCCCATGCCTGAAATGCACTCCCTTCTCCCCTGCAACTCTCAGAATCTCCCTGGTTTTTTCAAGATTCAGCTCAAATGCCACCTGAATTTGAGGCAGGCTTTCTTGCCCTCCTCTCTGTTCCTTACCTCCCAAAGTTAGTGTCTTTCCCACACCTCCAGACTATATTGTACCTATTGTGAGTATATTTCTTTGTACTTCTTTGTATGTGATTTATATACATATATACACACATTTACATATATGTAATTGTATGTATACACACATGTATATGTGTGTGTATATATACACCAATATAATTAAGTATTATATACTCATATTATGTAAATATAATATAATATGTAAGTATATACATATATAATTGATGTCCTTCATTGAGGCAGCTGGTATATACCACTGTTAGACCTGAAGCCAAAAAGACCTGAGTTCAAATCCAGTCTTAGATATTTACTAGCAATGAGGCCCTGGACAAGTCATTTAACTACAATCTGCCTCAGTTTCCTCATCTGTAAAATGGAGATGATAATAGAATCTACCTCCCAAGGATTTAGAGAGTCTCAAGTGAGATAATAGTTATAAAGTATTTAGAACAATGCCTGATACATAGTAGATGCTTAATAAATATTCATTTCCTTTCTTCTTTCTTTCCTTCCATCATCAAGATCCAAGATTGACACTGAGTTGAATTAAATGAGATTAAAATCCCATGGAAAAAATGTAAATTCTTAAGCTTCGATTAAAAAAAATAGCTTTACCAACATGATATTGGGGAATCTGTTTAGCCAGAAGTTTTTTTCTGAAAAAGATCTGGGAGTTTTAACGGACTGCAAGTCCATTGTGTGTCTCTAGTATGAGGAAGTATCTGCAAATCTGGGGTTGCATAGAAAAGCATGGTTTACTGGAATATAGAGGGGAGGGTTGTTTTATATCTTACTATCATTGGATATAATTTGGAGGTCTGTGTGTATGCATTTCTAGGTGTTCTAGTTATTTTTTAAGTAATATTGTTGAATGAGAGAGACAGAGACAGAAAGACAGAGACACACACAGATAGAGAAAACAGATAGAGAAGAGAAGAGAAAAAGAGAGAAGGGAAAGAGGAGAGGGAGAGAGAGAGAGAGAGAGAGAGAGAGAGAGAGAGAGAGAGAGAGAGAGAGAGAGAGAGAGAGAGAGAGAGATCTAAAGACTCTTCTAGCCTGAGGCTTGTGAGCTGGAAATTTGATAGATGGTAGGAGCTGAAGGGGCTGTCACTAGTTTGACAGGCTGAATGGGACTATACTGGGGGGCACTTGAGAGGAGTGGGGCTTTTTCCTGCTATGAATCAAAAACATCCAGAAAGCAAAGGGAATCAGTGAGCCAAGGCTCACGTAAAGACCACGGGCTGGGCAGAGCTGGCCTGCATCAGTGAATTTCAAATGCCCTGACTTGGAATCCCATGCCAGTTCAAAATGGAAACAGCTGAGTGCTCTTGACTCTGTTTTTCTGCAAAAGAGGCTGGGGAACAAGTTGAATTACCATGTTTGCTGCTGCCCAACTTCATCAGCCCACCCTCACCAAAATCATTCTCAGAGTTCTGTGCTCCCAATAAGGGAAGCTGTCCAGGGATGCCAGATCCATCACATGCCCCACGTTCCTCTGAAGTCCCCCCTTGAAATCTGTCTTCCTTCACTGTCCATTAGTCTTGGAGCTCAGCTGTGTTCTAAGAGCCAAAACTCCAGCGGGGGGTAAGAAGGAAGAGAAGGGAACGTGCACAGGAACGCTCAGATTCCTGGAAAGGGCTGCTTAAGCCTTAACTCGGTCAAGGCTCCATTTCACAGCACAGTCAAGTCATAGAAAAATTCAATTTAGAACCCCCATCCTGTGGAAGTGTGATCGGACCCGAGAAAAGTGCCTCATGTGCCAAGAGCCGAGAGGTTCCCAGAGAACACGGAATCGCAGAAGACAAAAGGACTTCAGAACGCAGCAAAAAGGAGGAGAACATCAAAGTCGGAGCCTCCATTCGGGCTCCAGATTCCCCCTCCATCAGAAGGGGGCATGAAGTTTCACAGGGCCAGTTAATGGCAGAGCCAGGAGGCCAGAGCCAACCTGACAGCATCATGGCACCTTAGAATGGCAGAGCTGGTAGAGATCCAGGAGAACATGTCACCGTCTCATTTTGCCATGAGTCTCCAGGTCACATAGCCAGCACATGGAGCAGTCACAAATCCAAATAATTGAGGATATGATTTGCTTTTCATTTTGTCTTTGTATCACTATTATCTAAGACGGTGGCTGGCAAATACTAAGTGTTTAATAAATGGTGCACCCGGCTGCCTAATCAAACCTTGGAAAATGTGTAATTATGAAGCTGGGGTTTATGGAGACAATGCAACCCAGTGAAAAACTCTGGGACATAAGAGAGAAGCACTAGATTTAAAAGTAAAACTGAAATTCAGTTCTTACTAAATCCACCATGAGCTGTGTAATAACGAACAAGGTACATAGCTTCTCTGAGACTCAATTGCCTCACCAGTCACTTTACCTATGACTCCTTCCTCAAGAGTTTTCTAGGAAACTTAAAACAAGTAAATTATGTGAAGTACTTTGCAAACTACAAAGTTCTCCCAAAATGCCTGTTCTTCTTCTTTCTGATGATCTTTCTACTTTTACAAAAGCCCAGCTTGTCCCCATTGAGCAGAGCTCGGAGAAATGAGAAGAAATTGACAAAGGAGCTGACTTCATATTGATGGAAGGAAACAGCTTCCTAACAAATAGAATTAATCCTGAATGGGGGTAGGCTGCCACAGGAGGGGGGGGTCAGGGAGGTTTCAAGTGGCCTTCAAGGAAAGCTTGTATGACCACTTTTCAGAAATGTTGTAGAGAGCGCCAGGCACTTTCCCCACTCAGAGATTCTGTGAAGTCCCAAACTGATTCCTGCCCTTCCCTCTAACCCTCTTCTTTCTGGCTTCACTCCTTCCCAAGGTTCAAGTTCCAGGCTGTTCTCCATTCCTGCTGTTCCTGCTCTCTGATGATCTTTTATAGGCCCGATCTCTTGAGACCCACACGTATAGAGAAAGAGACAGAAAGGCAGACAGAGAAACAAAGAAAAAGAAAGATACAAAAGAGAGGCAGAGACGAGGAGAGAAAGAGACAGAGAAGAAAAAGAAAGACACAGAAGAGAGACAGATAGAAGAGAGATCAAAATACTGAGAAGAGCGAGACAATGACACAGAGGAGAAAGACAGAGACAGAGAGACAGAGACAGAGATCAGCGTTCACAACACCTTTTTGTCTCCCTCTATAGCCCAGAGACAAGGCAACCCTCTGAGGATTTTTAGGTTGAAAGTGGGAACAGCTGTGCCCAGAAGGCTGTGTTGGGGTGCAGCTGCCCAGGATTTTGTGGGCGTACTTACGAGGCATTGGCACTTGGGTTATGCATGGGCCATTATGTATGCTTTAGGGCAAGAAGGTTTGGGGGGTAGATTGTTGAGAACAGAGTTAGCCCTTCGATTCATCGCCAGGAATCAGCGTGTTTGTGAGAAACCACATGTGGGAAGACTGTCCAGCACTTAAAACCCTGTGGTTAGTGTGAGAAAATGCTTACGTGTTCATAGAGCAAGTTGGAGCCCCAAAGGCTCTGGGGGATTCAAGGGCAAGCTTGATGGCATGTAACAAGTGGCTGGACTGGGTTCTCTCCTTATAGTGATCCTAGACTTGGGATGCTGGGCTGAGGCAGACAAAGCAGGGTTCTGTATTCCCAAGCATCTGGTTCTGAATGGCAAAGATCTGGCCTCCTTAGAGTCTTTCAAAAGGAGGAGAAAACAGGGAAGGATCCATCAGACCTGGAGTGCAAAAGTTATAAACATAAGCCATTTCGTAGAACTCTTTTGATGACTGCCGCCATTTTTTCCACACTGGCTTCTTTTCTCTCAATTGAACTGTAAAACAGAAAATTTTCCAGCTTCTTCCTTATGTCCTTATCCTCTGGTCTCCGAATCTCTGACTCATTTCCCTAGCTCCTCCTCAGCTATGGAAGGTCTCAACGCCAGGCTCTTGTCCTATCTTGTTTAAAGTGGTCTCTAACATCTGAAATGAAATATGGTACATCACCAGATTATAGGAGGATAATCGTTAATAATAACAATAATTACCTCCATTAGAGGCTCTTCCTTAAATATAAAACATCAAAGCAACAGTTTTCAATTAACTTTCCTGGAACCAACCCATCTCTTCTGGGGTCTTCATCCATTTCTATGTGTATAGATTGAGGCATTCCTGTTTGTGGGACTGTGGGACTTTCGGAATCTATGTACTTCCATGGGGGGCAGGGATCATAACATAAATCTGTGAGCAGGTATTTATGCCTTTGTGTATACCCCTGTTGATGCACTCACAATTTATATGTGTATACCTCTGTGAATTTTGATATAAGGGCCCTGTCTGCATCTGTGTGCACTGGGGTAGGGAGCCCATTGTCTCCCAAGATGGCCCCTCCACTCTGCAGTAATTGTCATTATTAGGACATTTTTTCCTGATATCATGATTAAGTTAGACTTTCTTGTTTATAAGATCATAGATAATGGATTGAAGAGTTAGAGATCTTACAAGTTGTTTTATTTTCCAGATGAGGAAACTGAGATACAGAGACATTAAATGACTTTTTAAGGTCCTTCCACATGAGCTGTTTTCACATCCATCATTTCCCCATCCCTCCTACCTTTGGTTTCTGGGACTAAGCAGAGCCAGTCTGCTTCCTTTCTCACATCATCGCTTTCAAACAGTTGAAGTCAAGAACCTCTTAAGCCTTTTCTACTCTATCTTAAACATCCCTATTTCAAGTCAAGGCAATTAAAATTTATTAAGCATTTACCATGTTCTAAATCCTGTTCTAATCCCAGAAAATAATCCATTTCTAATCAATTATTCAGTCAAGAAGCATTTTAAGTGCCTACTTTGTCCAAACACTATGATAATCACTGAAGATACAAAAAAGAAGAAAAAAAAAATGGACCCTGCCCTCCAGGCCCTCACAATGTCAAAGTTTTAGATGTCAAATAGGTAGATGGAAAGGTAAGCTGAAGGAGAGGTTCAGGGAGAAGATAGGAGAGGATAGCTGAGAATCATCTGTTTAACTGAATCCATGGAAATTGATAAGATCACTCAGAAAGAAAGTATAGAAGGAAAAAAAATAGGGCCCAAGGGAGAGAGCAGGGTAGAATGGGGTTTCTCTTTGTCCGCTGCAGATGAAATGGTCCCCTGTAAATGGGAAGCAACCAGTTGTGGAGACTTGCAGGAGAGTAAATCATGTCTTTCCACTGTAAGCAGGAAGAGTAATTTGTTAAATTTATCATATCAATTACTAAATTGATGAGACAGGAGCCAGACTAAGTTCTAAGTTCCTCTGATTTAAGAACCAGAGAGATTTTCCAATATCGTACTCTACATCTTTGACATATCAAGTTTTACATTTCTTTAAAAAGAAGAGGGAAGGCCATGGGAATAGTTTAAAGAAACTAACTCTAATTTCTATTTTTTTCCTCTTCCAAATTTTGATGTCATGTTTTAATGATGGCCTTTTGGCAGCAGGTTTTGGAATGAACTTCAAAGAATCACCAAGTGCCTTCCAAGAGTGAACTCGAAAAGGCAATTGAAGGTGAGAAGGGCCTGGGAAACTATGTGATGGCTAAACACCACTATTTTATGAAGTGAAAGCAAAATAGATGGTAGCCCTAACGAGCCCAAGTTAATGTGCCGACATCAGAGGTCTTAACAAAGTGTAAAAGGGGCTAGTTGCATCTGCATTCTGTGGATCCCAAGTAGGGCAAGAAAGGGCTGGGGGAAATGAGATGATGTGTGCAATAGATGAGCAGGAGGGGTGTCGGAGGTAGGAACTTTACCTAGCTGGTCGGTATATTGGTAGTTTCCCATTTCAATTAATTATTCTTACCAACTAGATGCCAAACTCCATTGTTTCTCTGCTTCTGAAGGATATCAGATGTCTTCATCCTCTAAATTTCAGCATCCTGGTGCAAAGCCCTATTCACCCCACCCTAGTTATGGTTCTTCTGGGACTTATTCTGAAACAACTATTCCAGCCTAGTTCATAGAAATGCCCTCTTCTGTTGTGGTTGGAGATTACCTGTGCTGTTGCTGCCTTCCTCAAGAATATTGAATTTGGAATAAGGGAACCTGAATTTGTATGTTACCTGTAACATTTACTACCTATGTGACCTTTGGCATATTTCCTTTTATTATCTTTGATTTCTTTAAAATATTCTCTGTTCTAAGGATCCAGTTCTGCCATTCTCTGTCCTAAGTCCAACCACATCTGACATTCTGTAGTCTATATCCCTTCCAGCTCTGGTATTCTACACTGATAATTCTAATATCTAGGCCAATACATAGCTCAGTGGATAAAAGGTTAGACCTGAAATGAGGAAAGCCTGAGTTCAAACCCAGATTCAAGCTCTCTCACTGTGTCATGCTGGACAAGTCACTTAATCTTTTTCTGCCTCAGTTTCCTCATCTGTAAATTTGGGTTAATAATTATATCTATCTCCTTCAAAGGTTTTTGTAACATTAGATGAGATAATTATAAAGTACTTTGAAAACATCAAACTTTAAAGTGCTATAGGAATGCTAACTATTACTAACTCTGATATTTTATGTCCTAAAGTCAATTCTACATCTGGCATTTGAATGTCTAATAAAGCAGCAGCCATACTCTAAAATCAACTGACCTAGTGACTGACTTCTTACTGTCTTTCATCCTTGCTACCTCCTTAGCCAAATCAACCCAACTCAACAAACTTGCATAAAATACCTGTTAAGTGCAAGGCTGGTATATATTAAATTGCTATCTGATTGTCAAGTGGACAACAGAGAGTTAGAAAACTGATGACAAAAGGAGATTATTATAGCAGAGCTGATCCATTCCTTGACAATGGAACACCCCAAATTCAGAGCCTAACATATCACTCCCCAACATGTTATACAAAGAAGCTGAAATAAAAACAGGAAACTGAAAATAATGGCTACACCTGACCAAGTATAAACTGTAAACCTATCCAGGAAGTGACAGAATCTTTAAAGCATTGAGGAATCATTTAATAAGATGTCACAGAGGTGGAAATTTATTAAAATAATGGAAAATATAATGGACTATCGTAAGATCCCAAGAGAGTATCTCTGAACAGTATTATCTAGCAACTCCTATCTTTGTTGTTCTTCAGACATGTACAATTCTTCACAACCCCATTTTTTTTCCATTTTCTTTTTCAACTCATTTTATGGAGGACATTGGGGCAAAAAGGGTTAAATGAGTTCCCCAGGATCACACAGTTAATAAGTATCCAAGGACAGATTGAAACTCATGAGTCTTCCTGACTCCAAGTCTGTCACTGGTTGTACTGTACCACCTAACTTTCCCAGGCCTTATCTTTACTTTCTTGTCTATATAGTCACCATGAGAATGTTGGTGAAAATATGAAAAGGCTTTTGTGAAAGGTGGCTTTCATAAAATATCCTCATATTTTAAAGATAAATTATTAACTCAAAGTTTCTAAGAACACCATATCTTAATGTTAATCTTACATATTAAGACTTCCTTCCCCTCCCCCCTAAAATACATTTGACCTCATAGAGCAAAATGGCAGCTTTAAATTCTCTCATCCAAAAGCGGTCTCTCATGAAGATGGTAAGACCATGCAAGGTGCCTTTTTCATTGAAACGACTTCTCTTTTCTGTGAATCTATGACTACTGATTAAAGTAGATAGTACCTTCCTAAAGTGTTTTCCTCTGATTTAGTGAATATTCTACCTAGGTTCCAGATGGAAGAGAAATTGTATCAATGATGAAGTCTTCCAGATGAATGTTCTCCTTTGCAGATGACTCGGGCTGATTAAGCCGCTCTCCCTTCCATGATATCCATAATTACTCAAAGTAGATAAACTCAATGATTCATACAGAATCATGGGATCCTAAATAGATATATCAATAATTAAGCACATCTCATCTATTGTTAATAATAAAAATTGTAATAGCTAGTATTTAGTACTTTAAAGCTCATAAAGTACTTCATGTATATTATCTTATTTGATTCTCACAATTCTGTGAAAGATGTGCTATTATGATTCCTATAATTTATGATTTACAGATGAGTAAACTAAGGCAAGTAGAGGTTAATTGACTTGCCCAGGGTTACAAAGCTAGAAATATCTGAGGCAGAATTTATTTTATAATTTTATTTTATTTGAAAAAAAAGAGTAAGAAAAAAAGAAAAACAGAAAAGAAATGCAAAAAAATAAAATAAAGCAAAAGAAAAGAGAACATTGTCATGTGCCCAGCAGAACATCAAGGAGGATTCAAAATATATAACAACAAATTACCAGATCAATAAAGTGTATCTAAACATATAGATAGATAGATTGATAGATAGATAGATATATTAGCAGATGAAAATGCATTCATGAATGTCCATTTTTCCTTTACTTTCTTATATATTGTTTTTTGGTTCTCTACTGTGCACCTTATTTACTTTATTCATTTTTCCCCTTTCATCCCCCCCTACTATTCCCAAGAAAGCTACAGTTAAGAAAAGATATATTTATATATACATATGTAGATATATACATACATACACATACTCACACACACCCCACATACACACATGTCTTTCCTATCCCTGCTTCTTTAATAAAATTGTGCTTCATAACTTACCTTGCTATTACTTAACGTCCCCCTCCAAAGATTCCTCCCTTGTCTTCTTCCTTTATCCTTTCTTATTTCTTTATAGATTTTGGATGGTGCTATACCCTTGATAGTATAAATATATATATAATGTTATCTATTGAATCAATTCCTGATGTGACTAAGTTTTCAGAACCAATGAGCTTCCTACCCCATTCTAATGCCGTTATGTCTATTAATCTGCACCTATTTGCATAACATGATTACTACTTTTATCTTAATTCTACCAATCTTTCTTTTGAACTACCCTATTGTTAATGTGAATCATAAACATATAATATATATACATATATAAAAACATAAATAATTTGTCCATGTTTAAACAGTTTGTCCATATTAAATTCCTTAAAATTAATCTTTTCTATTGGCTCTTATATGTAAAATTTTCTGTTGCATTTGCATAACATGATTACTATTTTCATCTTAATTCTTTTGAACTACCCTATTGTTAATGTGAATTGTAAACATAAAATATATATAAAAACATAAATAATTTGTCCATGTTTAAACAGTTTGTCCATATTTTAAGTTCCTTAAAATTTCTTTTCTATTGGCTCTTATATGTAAAATTTTCTATTATGTTTGGGTTTGGTTGATAGACAGTCCTGAAAATCTGCAAGTTCGTTGAATATCCTTTTTTTTCCTCATTCAAAATTATTGGTAATTTTGCTGGATATGATATTTTTGACCACAGGCCTAGCTCTTTTGATTGTCAGTACTATGATTCCAGGACCTGTAGGCTTTTATTGTAGCTGGGGATAAGTTTTGTACAATTCTAATTGTAGCTTCAGTGTATTTGAATTGTTTTTTTTTCTTATCTCTTGCAAAATTTTCTCTGATCTGGGGGTTTTGAAATTTGGCAATAGTATTCCTGTGTGTTTTCCACAAAGGATATCTTTAAGATGATTATCAGTGGATGTTTTTTTCTGTTTCTACTTTCCCCTCATGTTCTATCACTCTAGGACAATTTTCTTGGAATGTTTTCCTGCATTGTTGTGGCAAGGTTCTCTTTTTGGTCAGAACTTTCTGACAATCCAACTTTTATATTTTCTTTTCTTTATCTGTTCTCCAGATTTGTCATTTTTCTTATGAGATGTTTCACATTCTGTTCTATTTTCTCATTTTTTTTTATAATCTGTTTTGTTATTTCTTGGTCTCTCATAGCTTCACTGGCCAATTCCCTTGCCCAATTCTAATTTTCAAAAAATTATTTTTATCTTTGAAACTCTGTGCTTCCTTTTCTAATTGGTTAACTCTTTTTCATCATCATCTTTGTCTTGCATGCCTTTTATTTTTGTTTTTAGTTTTTCCTCAATGTCTCACATTTGCTTTTTAAGTTCTTTTTTTGAGTTCTTCTATAAATTCTCTTTGGGCAAGGAGACATTTTACATTAGTCTTTGAGGTAGAAGATTTTCTTTTACTAAACTTTCCTCTTCTGAAGATGAACCCCAGTTTTCCCTGTTCCCAAAATATGTTTCAATGGTAGGGTTTTTTTTTTCTTTGCCAGTTCATTTTTTTTAAATAAGAGGTATAAGTGTAAGCCCCTCTAATTCTGGGGTGGGAAAATGGTGCCCCAAACTTTCCTTCAGCTCTTCACTTTGGCAAAGAACCCCAAAACAGCTCCACCCTCCTACAAGTGCCTACATCCAGCAATGTTCCTGCTTGGTGCCTCTGAACTCACCTGGTGCTGGTTCCTTCTCACCCAAGGCCACATCTCAGCAACATACCTGGGCTTGACATCCCCAATCACCTGAGATTTATTTCATCTTTCCAACTCAATTGGCAAACAGTCTTGGAGGTGAAAGTCTATGTGGTTCTGCTGAGGGTTCAGTCCCACCCAGCTTGTCCAAGGGGTTCCCACTTGATATTTCTGTGGAGCTAGCCTGGAGGTATTTGCACTTTAGACAGATTAAAACCCAGCCTGGGGTCTTCAGATCTTCCCGGGTTGTATCAGGAGAACCCCTGTTCTGCCCCATGTCTTCTTGATTTTTCACCAATTTATGTTTGCCCTGAAGCAAAAATGTGTTCTATTTTGGAGGGAAATCGGGAGAGCTTGAAATTTACCAACCTACTCCAAAATCTTCCCCAAATGTAGTATTTTATTTACATGATACATGGATGCTACTTAAGACTGTCAAAAATGTGACACAGCTAAGACCATGATTGGTCTGTTGAGTTTGTACATTCCCAATATTTATCCCAGATATATTGGCTGATGGGATTGTAAGTTGAGTTGAGAATTGAACAGAAAAGAATGGGGGGAAATGGGGAATTAATTTGGAATTGCATTTGAAAAATTGTGTAGTGTTCAACAATGAGGTGATTCAGACCCGTTTCAATGATCTTGTGATGAAGAGAGCCATCTACACCCAGAGAGAAGACCATGGGTACTGAGGGTGTTTCATAATACCCTTTTTCTGTTGTGGTTTGCTTGAATTTTATTTTATTTCTCATTTATTTTTCCTGTTTGATCTGATTTTTCTTGTGCAGCAAGATAATTGTATAAATATGTATGTCTATATTGGATTTAACATGTTTTATCATGTTTAAACATATATTGAATTACTTGCAATTTAGAGAAGGGATGGAGGGATGGGAGGAATTGGAACACAAGGTTTTTCAAGGGTCAAATGTTGAAAAATTATCCTTGCATATATATTTTTTTGTTTTTTGGTATATTTGGGGGGGGGTTGTTTGTTTTTGTTTTTTGCTTAGGCAATTGGGGTTAAGTGACTTGCCGAGGGTCACACAGCTAGGGAATGTTAAGTGTCTGAGACCAGATTTGAATTCAGATCCTCCTGACTTCAGGGCTGGTGCTCTATCCACTGTACTACCTAGCTGCCCCCTTGCATATGTTTTGAAAATAAAAAAACTTCAATAAAAAAAGAAAAATTGTGTAGTGTTTTATTTTAAAGGTATGTTATTTTTAATTTATGGAATAAAACAAGCATTTCATTAACACAGAAAATTTTTTAAATGATTGCATATGATGCACATGAAACTGCAAATCTACTATGTACAACTTGTTATTCCTTTCCAATATATAACAAAATTATCATGTAATTTCCTTTTCCCCCATTTTTCTTCCCTCTCTACTCTATCCTAGATGGCCACCATTAGACAAAAATAGGTGTGTTGTGTATGTATGTATCTATGTGTATGTATACATATATATGTATGCACACATACATATATACATACATATGAATAAATAAATTTATTTATTTATACATATGTGTAAAATTATTCCATACATATTTTTATTTGTCAGTTCTTTCTCTGGATACAGATAGTGTCTTTCTTCCTATGTTCTTTATAGTTAATTTGGGTTTTTATAAATAATCAAAATAACTTATTTGCTCAAAGTTATTCTTTAAACAATATTGTTACTGTATTCAATGTTCTCTTGGTTGTGTTCATTTTGCTCTTTCTTATTTCATGAAAGTCTTTCCATATATTTCTAAGATCATTGAATTCATCATTTCTTATACCACAGTAATATTCCATGACAATTATACACCACAACTTTTTTATCCTTTTCCAATTTGATGAGCATCCTTGCAAACTCCAAGTCTTTGCTCCCACAATAAACATTTTAGAACATATAAGTTCTTCCCCTTTTTCCCTTATCATTTTTGGAAATAGACTAAATAGTGGTATTACTGAGTCAAAAGATATAAGTAGTTTAATAACACTTTGGACATAATTCCAACCCACTCTCCAAAATGGTTGGATCAATACTTTAAATAATGCCCACTTGCTTCTAGTCAGACATAGAAGAAAGCGTGTGTGTATGTGTGTTTGTGTATACACAATACAAATATTCTCTCAACAGTGTATGGTTGCAAATCTCAGAACATCATATTTCTCAACAATTCAAATAATAGTTATTCGAGGGAGGAATAAAGAGATGTACATTGGGCATAGCATACTTCCAAGGATAATTTTTATGTGAGAAGGATCATAAGAGATTTATATATCTCCATAATATGTAAATGAAAAGGAGCTAGACCAACCAATAGCAAAAGTGATGGATAAAACTTTAATCTATTCCCATTTAGCCACCAAAATGCTTTTTCTAAGGCACAAGTCTGACCATGTAATCCCCTAATCAATAAACTGCATTGGCTCTCTATTGTCTGTAGGATCAAATACAAAATAATCTGCTGACAGATAATAAGATGGTAATAATTTTTGAAAGATTGTGGAAAGATGAGCATTGTTGATAGCAATGTTCATTGGTCCACCTACTCTGAAAAGCATGCTCAAATTATAAGAAGAGAATGACTGAAATATCCATATCCTTTTACTTTTGTATTCCATTGCTCATCATATACTTTAAGGATACCAGTGACAAAAAGAAAGGCCCCCACATAAGTCAAAACATTTATATCAGCACTTTTATAGTACAGAAATGCCCATCAATTGGGGAATTGTAGCATAGGAATGGAATGAAATGTTACTATATTTGAAGAAATGATGACTATGATGAAGATGAAGAAGCATGAGAAGATTGATATGAATTGATGCAATAATAGAAATGGAAAGAATAGAAGGAACAAAACAATCAGAACCAAATCTTGCAAAATTAAAATGACTAAGCTTAATCCAAAAGAAAGGATATAAGAATGAGTGCATTTTCCCCAACTTCTTTTGCTAGTTATTGGACTATAGACATGTAAAAAAATCTGTAACACTATTCTTTTGTGATATATTATTTTTTTAACTTATTCTTCTCTCTTTTTTGTTTGCTATATGTGATGGCTTTCCGGTAGGAAAGAGAGGAATACAATGGAAAAGTTTAAGTGGTATCAAAATTAATAGTTATTAACTTTCTAAATTTTTTCTCTAATTTCTGCCTTTAAAAAGGTTATAATTTAATGGAAATGGGACCATTTGATGGTCTCAAAATCACAGAATAAAACATCACATAATCTCAGTGTTATTAGCACCTACTTGGCCATTTAGTACATGAAAAAGTGTCCCCTCTACAACAACATTCTGAACAAATAGTCAACCAGTTTTTGCTTGAGGACTTCCAGAGACGAGAAATCATTCTTTCTGAAAGCAACCCATGTTTGGGCAGCTGTAATTGTTAGAAGGTTCTTGTCTGACATCCTGTTTCTCTTGCCCAAATAAGTTGTTATAAACTATTGTGATGAAGACCAAGCTGAGATGAACACAAAGGGATCTGGAAAATATGAGGAGAAAGGATTCTTCCCTGGCAACAAAGCTAGCCCCCTCCTCCTTTCTTCTTGCAAAAACTAATGATAATAAAAAGAATTCCCTGAGGGAAATATTGGTCTAAGAAAAAGGGTGGAAGGGTCTGAAGTATGGAGAGAGCCCCTGACCCCTCCTCCCCCAAATGGGTTTGCAATATCCACTTTCCTGAGAGCACCAAAGACAAATAAATCATTATCCCAATGGCAGGAGCTGCTGCTTGCTGGGTAATTCTAATGAAGGATAAGGTTACGCAGCAGGTCTGGTTACTTGAACACCAGCAGAGATCAAATCCAACAGGCTCAGGTCAGTGGAGAATCAGGGAGGGTTTCTCTTGGACAGAAGGTGGACAGGGAGACAAAAGCATATGAGATCAGAGCCAGCATGCCCTTTGCAGAAAGGGCTGGAGAGAGCCCCAGAGGATGAAAGAATTGGTTAAGAACTAACTCTTAAGGATGGATTTTTGATCCAGCTCAGGGCTCTGAAGTCTCCAGGGAAGCTATTAGCATCAAGCCCACAGGTCTGCTCAGCCATTTCCTCACCTGATCTGAACCTTTAGTATTTTGTTGGTAGGCTCCCTGCCTCTATTAAAGATTTCCTCTGAATCCTCACTGAACCACTTGCAAAGGTACTCCTGGCTTCTTGAAGGTTTGGCTTATGGAACCAAGTGTTGGATTGTAGAATCCAGATTTCAAGTTGGAAGGGACCTAGGAGCCAGGAAGCCCAACCTCCTCACTTTGTAGATGGCTTAGAGAGAGCTGAGTGACTAAATCAGGGACACAGTCAATCCCTCTTCTTACAGGGGGGCTGCTCATTTCACAGAAGAAAAGGATATAAATGGGAGGGGGTAGTCACATAGCCCCTTAGCTTTTCACAGCATTTAAAGTTGGAAAAGTCATTTCACAAATCAGGAAATCGAATCACAATAAGATTCATTGTCATGACCAACATAACACATAGTGCCAGATCTAAGTTCTCAGTCCAATCCCTCTGATGACAAATCTCGTGTTTTCCCCATCTTTCATGGTCTACCTGGTGCTATAGTGAGAACTTGAAACCTAGTTCACCGGGTGCCCTTTGTCTTTAATTTCTATTAATGCCTCTTTGATAGGATGTTTTTGTAGTAGATACTACATTATGCACTCATTGGAGCCCATGCAAATGCAATCTTATCAAAACCCATCAAGAGAAATAATAAAATGAAACCTACCAACTATTGGCTGTCCCTGAGTGACTGACAACTTTAGTAGCTGCTCTGACTACAAGACAATACTCAGTGCTCTTAGTCCCCTGCCTCTGTGAAAGGAAGAGGAGATTTCTTTGGCAGTTGGTACCTTTATCTTTCATCTGTACTCAGTTTCCCTTTAGTTGTTTTCATTCTATGTTTTCATTCTCCTAACTCTCCATTCTTTGCACTTTACATTGCCCCAATTCTTCCAAGTTTGCCCACCTTCTGCTTTCTTCACATTCAGATTTTGTTTTTTTCCCTGAGGCAATTGGGGTTAAGTGACTTGCTCAGGGTCACACAGCTAGGAAGTATTACATGTCTGAGACCAGATTTGAACTCAGGTCCTCCTGACTTCAGGGCTGATGCTCTATCCACTGTGCCACCTAGCTGCCCTACATTCAGATTTCTTACAAAGCAATAATATACCACCATGGTCATATATTCATAGTTATATGACCAATATACCACTATATTTCACCATCTCCTAATCAATGGACAACAACATTATTCCCACCCTTGTCACTCATCTTCTTGAGTTCAAATCTGGCTTCAGGCACTGACTAGCTGTGTGATCCTGAGCAAATCCCTTCACCCTGTTTGCCTCAGTTTCCTAATCTGTTAAATGAGTTGGAGAAGGAAATGGCAAACTATTCTAGTATGTTTATGACAAAAACTTCAAATGGGATCATGAGGAGGCAAACACAACTGTAAAATGATACAGCAACAATACAACAACCACTACCATTTTGGTGTTTATGGAAAGTTCCTTCTTCTCTCCTCACGATATGTGTCCAGCTATGAGATTACTGGGACAAAGGATGGATATCACTTAGGGACTTTCCTCATGTAATTCCAAATTGTTTTCCATAATAGCTAGAACAATTCCTAGCTCCAACACTATTGTATTAATATAACTTTCATCTCTCTGTCTAACTAAATCTGACTCCTATCCAGAATTTTTTTTTAATTTTCATCACTCTAAGACTACCTATGTAGAGATGACTGAAACAAAGTCATAACATTTCAGAATTGGAAGGGACTTCAATAGCAACCTAGTTTAAATTTTATAAAAAAAGGAATTCCCCACCAAAATATCCCCATTACTCAGTAAGCATTTATTAAGCACCTACTTCATGCCAAACACTACATTGTCACTATAGAAAAAGGTCAAAAGTCCCTCTCCTCAAGAAGTTTAAAATCCAAAAGGGGAAAACAACATGCAAACAGCTACTTACAAGCAAGCTATATACAGGTAATTAAGAGAAATTGGGGGAGATTTCTTGCAAAAGGTGGGATTTAGTTAAAGGAAGTCAATAGTTGTAGCACAGAAGAAAAAAAACTTCCAGCCAAAGAAAATGCCCAGAGTGGAGAAATGGGAGTATCTTGTTTAGTGAGCAGCTAGGAAATCAGGATCATTGGATTAAAGAGTCGGTTTCTGGGACTAAAGTGTAAAAAGACTGGAAAGGCAGTAGGGGACCAGGTTATAATGGGCTTTGAATGCCAAACAGAGCTTTTTTATATATTTTATCCTGAAGGCAATAAGGAGCCATTGAAATTTGTTAGTATAAGGATAACATGGTCAGACCTGCACTTCAGGAAAATCATTTCAGTGGCTAAATGGAAGATGGATTGGAGTAGGGAGAGAGTTGAACAGGAAGACCTGCCATGAAGGTTATTTCAATAGTCCAGGTATAAGGTGATGAGACTCTGCATTAGACTGATGGTAGTGTCAAAAGAAAGGGACATAGGCAAAAGATATTGCAAAGGTGGCATGAAATGGCAACAGTTTAGGTATGGGACTGGAGGTGAGAGATAATGAGGAAGAAGGGAGGAGGGTCCAGGACAGAACCCTGATAGATAATTACAGTCAGAGACTGTGATCTAGAAAAGGATACAGCAAAGGAGACAGGAGAGATCAGAGAGATAGGAGGAGAACAAGGAGAGAATTCTATCCTGGAAACTTGGAGAGAAAAGAGTATGGAGGACAACAAGGAACAACAGTGTCAAAGGCTACAGAGTGTCGAGGTGAATGAGGATGGAGAAAAGGTTATAGAAGTTGTAACTAAATGATTATTGGTAATGGAGAGAGGAGCTTTTGTGGAATGATATGGTCAGAAGCAGGATTATAAGGGGGTAAGAAGAGACAGGAAAGTGGAGGTACCAAGCGCAGCATTTTCAAGGAGTTTAGCTGCAAGGGGAAGAGGATAATAGTGGGAATAGTTAGTGAAAGATCAAGGGTTTACCAGGATGGGAGAGACAAATCACTATCTAGTTTCTACTTGAAGAGCTCCAAAAAGGGGGAATATATCATCTCTCAATGTGCCCCATGTATTTTAAACACATTCATGTTCCACAAAGAACCATAGAAGGTGTTAGTGGGAGAGAGGAGAGACAAACTCATAATTCCCAGAGTCAACCACAGTCATATTTTGTCCAATGGAAAGCTATTCATCATTTAGATGTGTTAGATATAAGCAATTGTGATAAAGCTCCAAGAAGAGCCCAGTTCGGGAAAAATTACCTTAGTTACCTCTGCTTGAATTGAACAACTTATTTTGTAGGATCTTGAAATATGTATGAAAAAACCCTTTGTTTGAAAAGAGCTCTCTAGATTATATTTAATTTACTAAGTAAAATCTTTTTTTGTCTTTTTAATCAATAAAAAAAACAGGATCTCATCTCTTCTATTTCTTTTCTAAGTCAATTATATGATTGGAAAGATATGGTCATCTGTAGATTATTGTTTATAAATCTGTCTATTCCTTTTTCATATTTCTTGACTAATAAATACATGCCATTTGATTGGAATATATTTTAAATGAAAAATGAGAGAGAAGGTTTATGATTCAAAGTATATCAAATTGATATACCCTCAATTACCATTTTATGCAATCCTATCAACTGTGATTTTCCCCCCTTTCCTTTGGTATTATCCTTTTCCAGACAAATATATCTTGCGAATTGACCCCCCGAATGCTTTCCAGATGGTGTAGCTGCAACATGGAGGTCTTAGGCGTGTACGTGGTTGACTCCAGATGTTCTTCCTGCCTTAATCTTAATAAGGTGCCATTTCACTTTCCTCTTAGAGCATATCAGGGTCAAATGTGTTAAGGTCTAAGTTAAAGAATTATAGCATCTCAAAATTGGAAAGACCAACAGAAACATGGAGTCCAATCCAAACCTGAATAAGAATTCTTTTCATCATCCCTCAAAAGTAATCATTCAGTCTTTTCTTAAAGATCTACCCCTTCTCTCATCCTTCTTTCACCAGTACATGATTTAAAAAAAAATCCTATTGTTTATCCTTAAAGTTCTCAGCTAAACTCATTCTGAGCACTAGAAAATTTTTATATATTTTTTTATTTTTTAACATTAATTTTTTCTCAGTTCTGAATTCTCTGCCTCCCTCATTCATTAAGAAAGTAAGCAATATAATATAAATTATATATGTGAAATCATGCAAAACATTTTCATCTCAGCCATTTTGGGGAGAGAAGCATAAAAAATGGAAGTGGAAAAATTATATTTCAATTTGTACTCAGTCTCTATCAGTTCTCTCTTTGCAGATGAATAGCATTTTTCATCATGGGTCCTTCAGAATTAAGTTATCTTGGATCACTAATATTGATCAGAATAGCTAAGTCTTCCATACTTGATCATCATTACACTGTTGCTGTTAGTATGTACAATGTTCTCCTGCTCACTTTACTTTGAATCAGTTCACAAATGGTGTCTCAGGTTTTTCTGGAATTATCCAGGTCGTCATTTCTTATATCTATCATCACAATAATATATCACAATTTGTTCAGCCATTCCCCAATTAATAGGCATCCTCTCAATTTCCAGTTTTTGCCACTACCATACACACAAAAATCTGTTATAGATAATTTTATATAAATAGGTCCTTTTCCCTTTTTGTTAATCTCTTTGGGGTACAGATTTAGTAGTGGTATTGCTACGTCCAAAGGTAGGCACAGTTTTATACCCTTTTGTGCATAAAGATTGTCTGAACCAACTGATACTTCATCAACAGTACATTAGTATTCCAATTTTTACAAATCCTCTCCAGAATTTCTATCATGTTACCTAATTTGATAGGTGTGAGATGACATTTCAGAATTGTTTTAATTTGCATTTCTCTGATCAATAGGAATTTAGAGCAGTTTTTTCATATGTCCATAGGTAGTTTCAATTTCTTCTTCTGAAAATTACCTGTTCATATCTTTCTACTATTTATCAATTGGTGAAGGACTCCTATTTTTTTATAAATTTTACTTAGTTCTCTATATTTTTGGAAAATGAGTTCTTTATCAGAGAAACTTGCTATAAAATTTTTTTTCCAGTTTCTTGCTTTCCTTTCAATTTTGGTTACATTGGTTTTGCTTGTGCAAAATCTTTTTAATTTAATGTAATTAAAATTATCAGTTATACTTCCTCCATATCTCATTTGGCCATAAATTCTTCCCTTATCCATAGACCTAACATGTAAAATATCCATAATTCTCTAATTTGCTTATGATGTCACCTTTTATGTCTCAATCCATGTAACTATTCTGACCTTGTCTTGGTATATGATATAAGCTGTTGGTCTATACCTAATTTTTACCAAACTGCTTTCCAATTCCCCCAGAAATTTTTGTCAAATAGTGAATTCTTGTCTCAAAAGCTTGAATCTTTGAATTTATCAAACACTAGATTATTATAGTCATTTACTACCATGTACTGTGTGCCTAATGTATTCCACTGATCCACCACTTTATTTCTCAGTCTATACCAGATTGTTTTCATGATTACCATTTTATAATATCATTTAAAATCATGTACACATTTCTTATTGATTCCCCTGATATTATTGACCTTTTGTTCTTTTAGATGAATTTTGTTATTAATTTCCTAGCTCTATTAAAAAAATTCTTTGGCAACTTCATTGTTATGGCACAGAATAAGTAAATTAATTTATGTTGACTCCACTTTTATTATATTAGCTCAGCCTACCTATGAGCAATTAATATTTCTCCAGTTATTTAAATCTACCTTTATTTGTGTAAAAAATGTTTTGCAATTGTACTCATATGATTCTTGAGTTTGTCTTGCAGGTATATTCCCAAATAGCTTATATGTCTACAGATATTTTTTGATATAATTTCTCTATCTCTATCTTTCTGCTGGACTGATTTCTTGGATTTATTTTATATTCTTCAACTTAAATAAAATTATTAATTGTTTCATCTAGAATTTTAATTGATTCTCTAGCATTTCCTAAGTATACCACTATGTCATCTGCAAAAAACATAGATTTGTTGCCTATTCTAATCCCTATAATTTATTTTTCTTATTGCTATAGTAGTAGTGAATAATGGTGTATGTATTATATATGGTAATAAATAATAGCAATGACAATAAACATCCTTGCTTCACTCATATCTTGTTGGAAACATCTCTGGTTTATCTCCATTACAGATAATTCATCCTCTTAATTTTAGATTGATACTATTTATCCTTTTAAGGAAAGTTCCATTTATTCCTACATTTTCTAGTGTTTTTCATTGAAAGGAGTATTACGTTGTGTCAAAAGCTTTCTCTCCACCTATTACAATAATCACATGATTTTTTGGCTGTTATTGATATAATCAATTTTGATAACAGCTTTCCTAATATTCAACCAGTCCTGCATTCCTGATATAAATCTGTCCATATACCCATTACAGTGTATTATCTTTGTGATATATTGATATAATCTCCTTGCTAGTATTTTATTTAAATTTTTTTGCATTAATATTAATTGGGAAATTGATCTATAGTTTTCTTTCTCTGTTTTTGCTCTTCCTAGTTTAGGGATCAAAATCATCATAATTTCTGCTCTAAATCACTATTGATCAGAGAAATGCAAATTAAGACAACTCTGAGGTACCACTACACACATGTCAGATTGGCTAAGATGACAGGAAAAGATAACGGTGAATGTTGGAGAGGATGTGGGAAAACTAGAACACTAATACATTGTCAGTGGAGTTGTGAACTGATCCAACCATTCAGGAGAGCAATTTGTAACCATGCCAAAGGGCTATCAAACTGTCCATACCCTTTGATCCAAGAGTGTTTCCAGTGGGTCTGTATTCCAAAGAGATCATAAAAAACGGAAAAGGCCCCATATGTGCAAAAATGTTTGTAGCAGTCCTTTTTGTAGTGGCAAGGAACTGGAAACTGAGTGGAGAGTGACTGAATAAGTTATGATATATGAATGTTATGGAATATTATTATTCTCTAAGAAACGATCAGGAGGATGATTTTAGAGAGGCTTGGAGAGACTTGCAGGAACTACTGCTAAGTGAAATGAGCAGAACCAAGAGAATATTATACACAGCAACAACAAGATTATATGATGATCAATTCTGATGAGCATGACTTCAACAATGAGATGATTCAAGTCAGTTCAATGATTTTGTGATGGAGAGAGCCATCTGCACCCAAAGAGAAGACTGTGAGGACTGAGTGTGGATCACAACATAGTATTTTCACTTTTTGTTGTTTTTTGCTTACATTTTTTTCCTCATTTTTTTTCCTTTCTGAACTGATTTTTTTTGTGTGTGTGCAGCATGATAATTGTAGAAATATGTATAGAAAATTGTATGTATAGAATTGCACATGTTTAATTTACATTGAATTACTTGCCATCTGGGGGAGGAGTAGGGGAAAGGGAAGGAAAAATTGGAATACAAGGTTTTGTAAGGGTGAATGCTGAAAATTATCTGTGCATGTATTTTGAAAATATAAAGTTTTAATTAAAAAAGGGATTATTTTCATCAGTGATATTTTGTATCTCTCTTTCTACTTGACCTATTCTACTTTTTAGAGAGTTCTTTTCTTCCAAGAATTTTTGTGCTTCTTTTACCATTTAGCCAATTCTAGTTTTTAATGTGTCAATTTAATTTTTTTTTGTTTTTTATCAAGCTATTAATTCTCTTCATAATTTTCTTAAATCATTTTCTTTTTTCTCAGTTTTCCCTCAACCACTCCTATCTTTTCCTTATTTCTTCCAGAAGAAATTTCTGTTGGGATTATATCCAATATGCATTCTTCTTTAAAGTTTTACTTATAGCTATATTCACATTGTTGTCCCTATCACCATATTAATTTTTATGGTCACATTTTGACTATATTTTCTTCATTTTTCCAGGCATTTTTTTTTTACTTTTAACATTATGTCAATGTGGAACTCTGTTCTAAGGTGTAAGTGGGAGAATACGATCCCAAACTTCATGTTTTTTCATGCTGCTATTTTAAGAGCTAGTTCTGGGGGGTTGAAAGTTTTGGTGGCTTCCTGAGTCATGTTATCTGGGAAGAGGACCATGTTCTTCCAGTTTGCACTCTGTCCCTTCTTGTTCTCCTACACCTGAAAGTTCTAGTGTTCCTCTGGTCCTTGAACTGAGACCTGGAACTGCATGTGGGCAATAGAATAGAGTCTTGTACCCATCTCAAATTCAGAGTCCTCTTTAATTTCTTTCTGACCAGTCATCTACCCTTTATTGGTCATGAGCTGAGAGTTGCTGCCAAGGTTTGCCCCTTAAGTTAAAGTTGTGTGTGTTCTGGGCCAGCCCCCACTACAGTTTCGCAGATTTCTTCTGACTTCCTAAATTATCTTGGGCTAGGAAAAAATTGTTCTTCTGACCTTTTCTTAGCATTTCTACTCCAGAATTTGATTTGATGCATTATTATAAATTTGGTTGGAGGGCAAGGTTGGAAGAGTTTCACTGGGTTGCTGTCTCTACTCTACCATTTTGGTTCCCTATTCCCAATACAAGTAGTCTTGAAGCCATTCTTCTAAGATCATGACACAACTTTATGTTCTTCCTCTATTAATTTCCCTTGATTTCATCCTCCGTACTTGTCTTTTAAAAGTCAAAAAGAGTAGGAGAGCTCCTTGTGCATCCACATCAGTCTTTTCCTCTTCCATCAGCAATTGTTTCTCTTTGAATTTATTGAGAGCTTTCAATCCTTCCTAAATTAACTTTCCCTTTAGAATTTTAGCCCATGGCATTTTATTTATCCTTTCCCCCCTAAATTCTTTGAAATCTCTTCCCCTTAAATCTAGGTAGCAGGTTCTTCTCACCTTTTCTTTTTTCTGTTATAAATTCTAAAATGAAGTGATCACTCTCACCCAAAAGTCCCAGCATCTCCACCCCAGAAGCCATAAAATGGGTAATCAAAATAGATTATTATTTTTAAAAATATGTCTTTTTTCCATTCTTATTCTTGTTATGGAACTCCTGCCAGAGTCATCTGTGAAGAATCAGACTCACAAGTTTAAAGTGTGGCTAGGATACAGTGGATCTGAAGAATACCCAGTGGGAAGAATGGGGTACTAAAGAGTTGCCTCATTAAATAGGAATCTTCCGTCCAGTACAACCAGCGGGTGGTCACTCTACCATTGCATGAAGATCTCCAAAAATAGGAAATTCACTCCCTCCTGAGGCAACCCTTTTGTGTAACTTTAATGGGGTTTTTTGGTGTGGTTTTTAATGGTTAAGAGATTTTTTGGGGATTCTGCATACATGGTCCCCATTCTGATCTTTGTGGTCAAGTTTAATCTCTATTCCACATGAAAGGCCTGTAAATACTAGATGATCTCTCTTTACTCCCAGCACTTGGAATTTTAGGTTCTAAAACACTATATTCCAAAGGACTCCCCAGCCCTGATATCCTCTGTTCTAGGCTCCTTCCCAGCCCTGACATCCTCTGTTCTAAGACCCCTCCCAGTTCTAATATCCCATGTTCCAAGGCCCCTCCCTGTTCTGACATCCCCTGTTCTAAGCCCCCCTCCCAATGCTCCATTCCCTGTTCTCAGATTCCTCCCAACTCAGACATTTTCTGCCCTCGGTTCTCCTTTTTTGCTTTTCTGTTGACCTAAACTTTGACCTTAAAAGAGAGGCCAAATTTCATCGTGTCCCTCCCCAAATCTGGTGCAGAAACTTTTGAAAGCTTGCAGTCTCTCAGTCTGGGCAGTTCTGAGCAAGGCTGGGGGTTTGTCAGGGGTGACAGACTCCAGCTGAGAATAAACTGGGACTGGATCCATGAGAAACTTGAAGCCGCTAATGTGAGACATATTCACTGATAAGCAAATAGAGCAGGGAGGCCAAATGACCAGACCTCAAAGCAGCCTTTGTCCTTAGTCCATGAGAAGTCTGCTGGGGAACAATGACATTAGAAGGAAAAGCTGAGGAAAGCGGGATGATATGGAGTCAGAGGAGTGGGATGGATAAGGGATGAAGGGGAAGAGTTCCCTCTCCCTACTCCCTTCCACAACCATAACACAGAGTCTGGGGGGAGGGAAGGAGGAGCCAGAGAACCCTATTCAGCTATGTCTTCTGAAAAGTAATTGTTTCCAAGGATTAATAGTCACCGATCTCCTTGTGACATGATTGAGTGTGAGCAGAAAGTTTAGGGGAGCTGAAACCCAAGAACGTTGAAGTCTTGGCTCTCCATTGCCTTTCAGCCTAAATCCCTCCCACAGCAGAAGTTCATAAATTTAGCCAGTCAGTGGATTGGATTACTTACTACCTGCCCGTCCTTGGACTTCGAGCTGCCACATCTACACAAGATGTCATCAGGTGATGAGCTTGAAGTCAGAAAGACCAAGGTCCAAAGCTACCATTTTGCTAGCCCTGTGTCTTAGATGAAGGCATTTCCATTGAGTGAAAAAGATATTCTCTAAAGCTCTTTGTTTGGCTAATAGTTGAGGAAAGATTGATTGAGAGTCCAGAAGTATGTGCAGGATACATTTTCCACTTGTATTTATGACTTAATATTCTATTGTAACCAGACATTTAGACAGATTTAGAATTATTTCTCTTTGAATTGGTCTCCAACCAACTTCTTCAAATAGATTGCATTTTATGCTTTAGAATAACTACCAATTTAATATTTTCTGGGTTATAAGGTCCTTCCCAGAGCTGACATGCTCTATTCTAAGACCTCTTTCAGCTCTAAATTCTCTAATCTAAGACCCCCGCCCAGCTCTGACATTCCTTGTTCTCTCACTTCAGATATTCTGTGTTCTTGGGTGCTAGTCTATGCTCTTAGATCCCCAATCAGTTCCTCTCCCTAGTCACTTAAAAACCTATATTCTCATAACACAATAGAAACTATGGCCCTAAACCATTTTTACCGAGATTGGGAAATTATTATTGTATCAAAGAAAATATCACTTCGACTGGAGTTGTCAGAGCTTCTAGGCCACACTTGGAAACTCCCCAAGAATGGAAGCATTATACAGGATCCATATTGTATTTCCCCTCCCACTTGCCCCTCTAGAATATAAATTCTTTGATGATAGGCTAGTGATGTTCTTATTGCATTTCCAGCTCCTTGTTCAGTGTCTTTCAGATACTAGACCACTAATTAATCTTTGTTAAATTAAACTTTTAAATAATATGAGATCTCAGTGAGCATTTGGAATGAAGTAAGTCCTGACACATCAGACCTTCTAAGTGAGCTTATAATTAAAGGTAAGAATCAATGTCTCCTGTTTTAGGGCCAAGCTCATTAAGTTCAGAGAGATTCGTCTCTGGGTTGGCAGCACAACATTACATTTTTCAGACACAACAATTTTTAAAATATATGAGTTACAAAGCAGTTATGTACTGCAGCAGAATAGAAAATGCCCACTGTTGTGGAATAAAGGAAGTTATAGAGGTCACAGAAAGCTGGTGAACCCTTGACTTCACTTGCCAAAGCACAGCAGCGAGCAGAGACACAGTAATAGGTGGAAAGGGTAAATGAGACTGGGACTTAATAAGTCCTTCTTGTTTGAATAGTTGACCTTTGTTGAATGATCAAAGTCCAAATAATGGAGGCTGCAAAAAAGTTGTAGAATGGGCAACGGGCTGGAACCCCTACTATTTAATCAGAAGCTTCATCCCCTAAGAACTCACTATTTTGTAAAAATTGCTGGGAAAACTGGAAAATAATATGTTAGAAACTCGATATAGACCTGCATCTCACACTTCATACAATAATAAAGTCAAAATGAGTACATGATTTAGGCATAAAGAGCGATACCATAAGCAAATTAGTAGAGCAAAGGATAATTTACCTCTCAGATCTTTGGAGAAAATAGGAATTGATGACCATAGAAGAACTAGAGAACACTATAAAAGACAAAATGGACAACTTTGATTACATTCATTTAAAAAGGTTTTGTACAAACAAAACCATCTCAAACAAGATTAAAAGGGAAGTACAAAACTGGGAGAAAAATCTTTACACCCAGTGTTTTCGATAAAGGTCTCATTTCTAAAATATATAAAGAAACATAGCAAATTTATAAGAATACAAGTCTTTTCCCAATTGATAAATGGCCAAAGGTTATGAACAGACAATTTCAATTTGATGAAATTAAAGCCATCTATAATCAGATGAGAAAATGTTCTAAATCATTATTGATTAAAGAAATACAAATTAAAACAACTCTAAGTTACCATTGCACACTTCTCAGATTGGCTAAGATGGCAGGGAAAGATAATGAGAAATTTTGGAAGGGATGTGGGAAAACTGGGACACTAATGCATCATTGGTGGAGTGGTGAAATGATCCAACCATTCTAGAACATAATCTGAAACTATGCCCAAAGGCTATAAAACTATACATACCCTTTGACACAGCAATGCCATTATGGAGCCTGTATCCTGATGACATCATAAAGGGAAAAGAATCCACATGTACAAAAAATGTTTGTAACAGCTCTCTTCATGTTAACAAAGAACTGGAAAATGAATAGATGTCTATCAGTTAGGGAATGGCTGAATAAGTTATAGCATATGAAATTTATGAAATATTGTTGTTATATAAAAAGTGACAAACAAGCTTATTTTAGAAAGACCTGGAAAGATTTATATGAACTGATGCTCAGCAAAACAATCAGAAACAGGAATACATTATACACAATGACAACAAGAATGTGTGATCAATTATGAAAGTCATGGTTCTTCTTAGTGGTTCAGTGATCCAAAACAATCCCAATAGACTTTGAATGAAAAATGCCATTTGCATCCAAAAAAAGACTATGGAAATTGAATGTAAATCATCATGTACTATGTTCACTTCTTTTTTCTGTTTTTTTTAATCTCTCATATTTTTTCTTTTTTTCTGATTTTTTCTCTTCCAACATAATTCATAAAGCAATATTAAATTAAATTAATTTAAATTATTAAAATTAAATATTATTAAATTGTTAAATTACATTTAAAATAAATTAATTTTTTTTAAAAAGAAAACAATTACCACCATCACCACCACCCCCTTCCCCTTGTGGAATAAAGGAAGTTGTAGAGAACACAGAGTTGGTAGACCATTGACCTCACTGGCCAAAGCACAGCAGTAGGACAGATGCAGTAATATAAACATATGTGAAGAGGGTAAATGAGACTGGGACTTAATAAGTGCTTGTTGTTTGAATAGTTGATCTTTGTTTAATGAATGAATGAATGATTAAAATCCAAATAATGGGAGCAGCAGAGAAGTTGCAGAATGGGCAGTGGACTGGGACTCCTACTATTTATCAAAAGTTTCATCCCCACAAACCAGGTATTGGTGATACCAATTGACCATGGATTTCTCCACCCATTAATTACAAGTTTACAGATAAGAAATGGCCAATCTCATCAAAGTGAAAATACTAAGGAACTTTGACCTCACCCAACCAGTACATTTTACAAATTATACTCTCAGAGTGGGATAACCCCTAGTTGAAATTAAAGTTTTGGTTGAAAATCCTAAAATAAGGGGCTATGGAACTTGGTGGTTGTGTTGGTTAGGGGGAAAGTATGTCATATAGAAAAAGGCTTTCAAGGGGATCTATGGGATATCTGTATTGAATCATGTCACTAATATTTAATAGTTGTGTGACCTAGACAAGTTTCAATGAACCTCAGTTTTTTCATATGTAAAATGGGAATAACTACTATCACCTACATCATGTAAAGTTCTGATAAGATTATAAGCATAAAAAAGTCTCTCTTTCTCTGTCTCTTCTCTCTTCTCTCTGTTTCTCTCATTCTTTGTGACAAGAAAATGGTTCTCTATGTAGGGAAGGGGGAAGGATAGAGATAGAAATGAAAAATTCTATTATTTTGAGTATTTTTAAGAGAAAATCTCGTGAGTTCTGAACCCTGATTAGGAGATGAGGAGAGGAGAAAGAATTATAGAATCTCCAAGTTTGAAGATGGCAAAGGGCATCCAAATTCACACCTGTGGAGAAATTCCCTCCAAGGTCATTTAGTCTTTTTTTAGAGACTTCCAATGACTAGACACTCACTACCTTCTGCGGCAACCCCTTCTCATTTAGGACAATGAACAGTCGGCAAGTTCTTTGCTTTTAGCAAGCAAATCCTGCCTCTTGTTAACAGCACTTCGCTCTTTTAATCCCACTCTTCCCCCATAACTTGATTGCAAGCCAGGAGCAATCCTCAGGATGCAATTCCTCATCGGCCCTGACATCATTTGGAAACACGTTAGTCAGCAGCGGCTGGCATGGCAGAAAGGCTAGCTCTGGGGAGATGGCCTTTCCTCCTGCATTTCCAAGGAAGCAGGTGGCTATGGTGGTCTCCCCAGGTGCCTGAGTTCAGTCGAGAGCTCTGGCTTGTCGGAAATAACCCTGACTCCTCGGAATTATTCTCTCTGGGTAGGGACGTGATTCGGTCCAAGATGGAAACCATAACCACTTGTGGTTCTCTCAGGATGTTCTCTACTGTGTGTCCAGGACTTGGCCAAGTTTTCAAGTGATTTTTTTTAACATGAGAATAATCTCCTTGCCTCAAAGTAAATAGAGCATTTGAAGCATTCATGAAACCACCTGGGCTCCAGGCTTAAATTTCAGAATTCTTTATGAACTCCAAGTCTCAGGAATAATAGCAGATTATGTTGGAAAATAAAAATAATTTTCGATCTCCAGCAAAGGTAACTTGGATGAGGTTAAGGGGAACTGGAGTGGGGGTGAGTAGGTGGGATAGATGTGAGAAAAAAATATTGGAGAGACTCTCTTCCAACAGTTAAAAAGACCATCATGGTCCAAGTGTCACATGACCCTCACAGAGTCATACAACAAAAATTACACTGGGTTTGGAGTCAGAGAACATGAGTTTGAAACCCAGCTCCAAAGCTAAATCTAGGGAAAGGCTAGCAGGACTATGTCTGGACTGTTAAATTTATAAGGTGCTTTTTAGCAACTTAGTGCCTAATTTAAAAAAAAAAACAAACAGCTAGGTATAGAATGCTTCATCTTTCTCCCATGGTCCCCATCACACAAAGATATACCCTTCCCACCTCCAACTAAATTGAAACCAAGGTATGATTTCTGTTTTTTCGTCTGAGTGTGAAAAGTGCTAGTTATGCTGTAATACTAAATTAATAAATCAAAAAGCATTTATTAAATACCTATTATGTACCAGGCATTGGACTAGCAGCTAGGAATATATAAATAAAGGAAAAACAATCCTTGGCAAGGGCAAATGGAGAATACAATGGGCACAGGTATGGTAGTTTCTAAAATTATACACTGTAGTTAACCTTGAGCAAGTCAATACCTCTTTCTGAAGGGAGGGAAAAGAAGATTTCCAAAGGTATTCCCCAATTCTAAATTTTGATGCTAAGAATGACATCTGTAAATGTTGACAGATCAAGCAAACATATTCTGAGCCCCAGAAATATAAAGTGACTGGTCAAATCAGCCCAGCAAATTAGTGTTGGAATATGGATAATAATAATAATAATAATAATATAATTCTCTAGCACACTATGGTTTTTAAAGCATTTTATGAACAACTTTTTTTTAATCTTCACTATTATCCTGAGAGATCAGTGTTATTAATCTTTTCATTCTACAGTTAGGGAAACTGAGGCTAAGAACAGCTAAGTAACTTAAGTTCAAGGTCACTTGTCTAATAAGTATCTAAATTGAAATTGTCTTTGAATTCTGATTCTTTCCAAGTCAGGCCAACTTGTTCCAGGGTCAGGACTCCTAACTTTAGCAGGATAACCAGAACTGACAAGTGTGCAGCAGTCCCTGGAGTCTATGCAAAGCTTAACCTGGGAGCCTGCAAACCCCAAACAAGCATCGCTGCAATGGTTGATCCAAACATCAGAAGTCCCCTTCTGAGGAAAGAAAAATGGACCATTTCCATTCCTCCCCATCCCCCATCTCTCCTATACACACACAAATTCCCCCATCCTTCAGGGCCAATTGGTTTGTCAGCTGTGTTTGAGGCTTGAAGAGGAGAGGAGTGATCAGCATGGGACCTTGACTTCCTGTCCTTTCTGCAAGAAAGATTTGGACGCCCTCCCTTCTCTGCACTGGGCCGTACTCCTGGCCTGGGCCCCTCACTCTGACACTGGAATAACAGTGTAAGCGAGCGGGTGGTTTAACTCCTTTGTGTCTGGTCAGACTGGTCTCCTCAGCTAGAGAGCAAACAGCAGGGATGAAGGGGCAAAGCACAGGAGGAGAATGGGTCGATGGGGTTGGAGGCAACCTCTGACATGGCCTAGCTCTGGGACCTTGGACTTTTCTGGACCTCTGCTGGTCCATTGGATAGGGAGAGAGAATTCTGAGGGAGAGATTCCTACCTTGGAGGTGGAGGAAGAAGAGAAGGAGAAGGAACAAGAGAAGGAGGAAAAGGAGGAAGAGGAAATGGAGAAGGAGGATGAGGAGGAGAGGAGGAGGAGAAATAGAAGGAAAGAAGGAGAAGGAGGAGAAGAAAGAGGAAGATGAGAAGGAAAATGAGGAGGAGGAAGAGGAGGAAAAGGCAGTTAGATGGTGCCTCTTGAACCATATTATTAGATGAAGGGCCCTTTATTCCCAACAAAGTAGGAATTATAAAAACAAAGTTCTTGCCCTCAGGAAGGTTACAGTCTAGCTGGACAGATAAGACTTATTCCTGTATTATTAATTATCTCTCCACAGAATCATAACATGTTGGAATTGGACTAAATAATTTCTAAGGGCTGTACTACTCTATGAAACAGGGAAAGGAAACTGAGGCCTGACAGATTTAGTGAGCAGCCTAGACCCAAATAGGAAGTCAGTAAAAGAGATAAGGTTGAAACTAATGTCCTTGGATCAAAGGATCACAAACTTAGAGCTGGAAAGAACCTTAGAAACCATTCCCTGTAACTTCTCTCATTTTACTGATAAGAACAGTAAAGCTCAGGAAATTTGCATATATTCTGTATTTGGAATGAGGAAGACTCAAGAACAAAACTTGCCTCAGATACTTATAACTGTGATCCTGGACAAATCGCTTAACTCGGCTTTTTCAGCCACAAAATGGGAATAAGAACACCTAACTTGCAGGGTGTTGGGAGGCTCAAACAAAGTGATATTTGTAAAGAATTTATTATAGTATCTGACACATAGTAGATGCTACATAAATATTAGTTATTACTTTTGTTATTCATTTGGGAGAAGAGAGTCCTGTGACAGAGATAATAACTATACATAAAAAGAAATCAACAATTTATATTTGTTATATAAAAACCAATTATTGTTATTAATATGTTATCATTTTATACTGAATTAATTAAAATCTGATGTCATGGATCCAACTGTTTTTTCCAGTGATGCCGATTGATGACCGTTCATTTTGTACAACTCTTGTCCATAACCTTCCCTGGACTCATGATAGAGTCACTCCATGTGCTACATCATCATTATAAACAATTTGTCTATACAATTAAACAAGTCACTCCTCTGGGTCTCAGTTTCCTCAGCTGAAAATTGACAGGATTGACTACACTGATCTCTAAAGGCCTTTCCAATTCTTGCTCTGTTGATATTGTATAAATGCCAAATACAAAATGTAAACATTGGAGACCAAGGGGTCAGAATTTGGGGAGCAGGTGACACATCATTGAGACAAGAAGACTAGAAGGATTCAAACAGGCAGAGAAGAGGATGATGGGTACTCCAAGCAAGGGGAATAAGTGGCCAATGACCTACTCCAGAGATGATAAGAAAATCCATTTGACTGCGTTGTAAGGGCCAGTCAATCACTCAAGCCAGAAAATTTATTTAACTCCTCTTATGTTCCAAGCAATAGCTAAGTACTGGAGATACAAGGAAAGTTTTTAAAAATCTAGTCCCCTTACTTCTAAAGGAGCTCCCAACATTCATGACAGAACCAATATGCAAAAAAAATATGTGAGTACAGAGATAGAGACAGATACAGAGAGATAGTAACAGAGAGACCGAGAAACAGAGACACACAGAGATAAAGAGACAGAGACTGAGAAGCAGAGACAGAAAGACACAGAGAGACAGAGACAGACAAGGGGAGAGAGATATAGAGAAACAGAGACAGATAGACCAAAGAGAGACACACAGAGAGACACTGAGAGAAAAAGAAACAGAGAGAGACCGAGGCAGAGGGACACAAAGAGAGTAAATAGGGAAGACATTAAGGTTATGGAAGATTAGCAAAAGTTTCTTGCAGAACTTTAACTGAACTTTAAAGAAATCCAGGGAATGAGTGCAGCAGGAGGAGGTATGGTTCAGCCAGTGAAATCCAAGAATTAAGAGATAAGACCTAAGAGAAGCCAGGTCATCCTAATTAAGTTAAGGTTCTGTGATTTTATTGGTGCAGATCAAATAGCAACCCCATCTGTAGCTTCTTAGATATATTTTAGGGAGTTGCTCAAGTGTCAAGCAGTCTGAGAGATTTACCCAGAGTCAACCTGGAAAGGTCAGAGATAGGACTCAAATTGAGATCTTCCTGACATCAATCCCATCACCCTAGCCCACTAGATGCCTTGGGATCCTTCTAAAAAGCCTTAAAGTGCCAAGCTGGGACTTCCTTCCAGAGGCTGGGGAGAATAAGGAATGGTCTGAGGGAGGGTACTGAGGTCCTGGCTGTGGAAAGCCATTAATGGGACCCTCCAAAGTAGGGTTTGAGGAAGGCTAGAATCTCACTTGCCTGGGGAGAACAGGGCCTGGAACGTGAGGGTGAGGGAAAGCAGCAAGGGCCTCTCATCAACTTCCATGGCAGGAGGAATTGGGGTGTAATTTATGATGACAGCAAGAACAAGGAGATAAAAAAACTAATTAAAAAGCAAAAAAGTGGGGGGGAAGCTTTGCCTGGCTTCCAGTTGGCCAGAGCAGAAGGCGGACAGCTCCCTCCTACCCAAGGTCTGGATTCCATCACCTCAGCAGAAAAGCTAACTCCTGGTGTTGCAGCCTATAGCATTGAGGGGAGGAGCTTGCTGTGGAGGTGGGGGGGGAGAAAGAAAGAGGGGTAAAGAGGGAGACTGCAATTTGTCTTCATTTATCTCTTCACCCCTCCCTGATTTGTCAGAGTGAATGTTGCTCCAAAGTCCCCTGGGCCCTTTGGTCTCTAGTCAGCTCTTTCTGGAATGATTAATCAAAGGCAGCAGCTGGTAGTTATCGAAATACCTTCTTCCAGCTCCCCCCTCAGTGCCCTGGCCCCAGACAGCCCACCCCCTTTCCTCTGGTCATGGTCTGCACCATTTGGAAAACTCAGATATGCCCAATGATAGACATCAAAGGCGCTTGAGCATCCCTGGCTGGGTCTGAGGGCCCTCTGGAGCACGGCCCCATTCTTCTGTGGCCTACCAGGACCCATACCTCTTATGTTGGCTTCTCTCCTTCAAAACTAGATGGCCCCAAGTGGGGGTCTGGGATCCCATCATTAGAAAGGAAACAGGTGATGGAGAAGAAAATCCCCTGGCCTGGGAGTCAGGGGATGTGGGGTGAATCTTCCTGCTACTACTAGCATATCATCTCGGTGAATTTAGCTCTGTAGCATTCAACTTTTTCCTCTATAAAAGAAGGGGTTTTGTCTCTCCCATTAGGCTCCAACATCCTCAAGGAAAGAGATATGTTCTTGCTTTTCTTTGTATCCCCAGTCCCTGGTATACAATAGGGACTTAATAAATGCTTGTTCACTTTCAAATCTAAGTCTATGATCTTCCCCACTCCTGCCTTTCTTTGAGCAAATCTCTAGATCTCAGAGTCAGGAATCAAATGAAATCCCATATGTGAAAACTCTTTGATATAGATAGATCACGATCAGTATATCGATATAAAATGTTGTCAACAGACTTGTTATTATTATTGCTGCAGTTATCATTTTCCCCACATCTTAGTTTCTAGTCGCCTGCTTCCCATTCCCCATCTCACCTGTCTTTTACCAGGCTCAGTTCAAGTCTCCATATCAGTCCACAGTCCATGCTGCTGGACATCCAACAAGGTCAATGTCACTCAGTGCTGCTAATTTGCTATTTGGACATAAAATATGAAATGTGTAACAGTATAATATTAGTTCCATCTTTGCTGTAGAGTGAGTCCATGGAGGCCAGAGGGTACCAAAGATTCACAGGAGATTAAAAGGTTCTTCTCTGAGTCATATAAGCTCAACTGTTTCCCACGTTGGACACCCTGGTGGCAATGGCCAAGAGCCAGGGCCAAAGCATTCAATTCTGGCAGGGTCACTTTGAGCATGTCAGTTTCTTCATCCTTAAAATGCTGTGAGTTGGATTAAGTCATTTCCAAGGTCCCTACAGTTCTAAATCTAGAATCCCTTGGACTAAACAAAAATCATGTGGCAAAATCAATAGGAATAAGGAGATGTGCATTTGAGAGTCAGAAAAGTTAAGTTATACAGCTATTGATTATCTGTGGTGAGGTTTGAACTCAGGTCTTTCTGTTTCCAAGATCATTATACATCTGACAGTGTGTGCAGCATTCTGCACCCATAATCCCCCACCTCTCCAAAGAAAGGAAAGAATTGCATTTCTTCATCTTTTCTCCAAGGTGAAGATGGATCATTATAATCATGTAATATTCAACCTCTTTTCAATGTTCTTTTCATTCCTACAACTGATTTCATGAATTATTTTCCTGGTTCTGGTTTTTTCCAATTCTGCATCAATTCATTCAAGTCCCCAATTACCAGTTCTATCAATTTCCACTTTGGATTTTATCTCTGGACACATCCCCTCCTCTCCCATCTCATCTTCACCAATCAAGATGCTTATATAGAGATAAGAATAAAGCAGGAGAGGGAGGTGGCTTTGAAAACAAGGAAAGGAAATATCATTGCTTTACAGGTGGAAGGAACCTTTAGAGGACATCAAATCAAGATGAAATCCCCATCTTGCAGATGAAGAAACAGGATCAGAAAAGTTAAGTTACATGTCTAACTCAGATCTTCCCCAGTTTCAAGCCCTCACTCTATCCACCACAACACTGCGCTTCATCTTACTGGTACATGCTTGATGATTTGTCTAATGGCTATCAGAACAATTCTGTTAATGTGACAGTCTAAACACATCACTCCTCTGCTCAAAATACTTCACTGTCTCCCTATTACCCAATATCAAGTATATCTCTGACATTGCTTCCTAATATTCAAGACCTTCCACAAAATGGTACACATTCTCACCATCTTTCTCATATGACTCCCTTCTACAAGTTCAACCAAGATGGATTTTTCACTCTCTCCCCAAACAGCCCAAATATACACTCTTTATTATCACATTCTCAGTGCCTAGAATACCCTCCCTTTCCCTATCTGTTTTTTGAATTCCTTCCCATTTTTTATATCCCTGCTCAGATGCCCCATCTTGCCAGAAGCTTTCCCTGATCTTCCCAATCAGTAACGATGTTTTCATGTGGGACTTCCCATGGTACTTCTCTATTATCTTTCTAATGTAGCTGGGTGGTGCAATATCTAGCATGTTGGTTTTGTTGTCAAGAAAATAAGAGTTCAAATCCTGCCTCAGATATTTATAAGTGGCGCCATCTGGGGCAAATGACTTAACCTCTTTAGGCACAATTTACTCATCTATAAAATGTTATAAGGACTAAATGAGAAAGATGTGTAATGCACTTCTCAACCTTTAAAGTTCTATAGAAATAGGAGCTATTACTGCATCTATTGTATAATAATATATTGTATAATAACAAAGGGTACCTTGGTAGTTTAACCCATAGAGTGTTGAACTTGGAATCAGAAAGAGTTGAATTCAAATTCTGCCTCAAACATTGACTAGTTGTGTGATTCTGTCACTTCAAGTCATTTCACCCTGTTTGCCTCCCTTTCTTCATCTGTAAAATGAGATGGAAAAGGAAATTGCAAACCATTCCAGTATCTCTGCCAAGAAAAATGAGGTCAAAAAGAATCAGACATGGCTGAAAACAATGAACAGCAACAACAAAAGTCAAAAGATGAGAGAGAATATACACAGAATGGCCAAGAAAACAACATGGAAGAAGGAACACAAGATTTCAATATGGGTCATTTCCATTCATTCACTCATTCACAGAATTACAGAATTGGGTGGTTGACCTCAGAGATTAGTTTGTCCAACTTTTACATGTGATCCTAATTAAAGTTCTCTCTTTTCCCCAAATAAATTAGATTTAAATGAAGGAAGTCAAGTTAACAAGCACTTATTAAGTACCTACTATTTGCCAGGAAAAATGTTGTTTTAGTTTTTGTTGGTTTTTTAATGAAGTACTTTGGAAAAAGAGATCTCAAATAAACATTTATCTTAAATTTAACCTAGGAATGAGAGCAGATGAGCTACAGTGGGAAAAGCTTTAGATTTGTAGTCATTGAAGCTGGTTCTTCTATTTACCATTAGTATGACCTTATTACATGTCTCATCCCTTCTCTCTGCCTAGAGTAGACCTTTCGTACTACTCCCCCTTCTCATTCTTGTATTTCATCCAAACTGACCTCATTTACAACATTCCCCTGGGATGTCTGACCTTTTCACAGGCTATCTCCCATGTTGGAAAGTTCTCTTTCCTCATCCCCACTTAGAATCTCTAGTTCTATTCAAGGTTCAGTTTGAACATTGCCTCCTATAGGAGAGTTCTTCCTGGATCTCTTACTTTTTAGTATCTTTCTTCTAAAAGATATTATTCTAAAAGATATCTTCTAAAAGAATATTACCCAAAGTTTAATAAATATACATTAAATTTATATTTATATATAATATGTGTGGGAATCTATGTACTTATTTTAATGCTTTCTCTCCTGAGAGAATATAAGAGCTTTGAGGATAAGATCTGTTCCATTTTTTTCCTTCTAAGTGCCTCCTATGACTGCGTAGTAATAATAAGTATCTGTTATAATTAATAACCAATTAGCATTTAGTTACTATATTTAGTAAATAGTTACTAAGTACTGAGTAAGTATTTAGTTACTAACATAGTAGTAATGTTTGTTACTTGGTTGCAACAAACATTTACAAGTTTATTGTTTGCCCAGGGTCACAGAGTCCCAGTGATATAGGTTGAATTTACTTATCTATGTTTTGTCCCCCACTGCCATCCCCAATAGACTGTAAGCTTCTTCAGGACAGGGACTATTTATATTTTTGTATTATTCCAGGGATGAAAGTTTCTTAAAATTATGCCTTTTAGCATAGAACCTGATTAAGCACTTAGATACTTCTTCATTCATTCATTTATTCATTAAATTTTTAATTAATAAGCCACATTGATTGTTTTGATTTTAAAGCCTCAAAGTGAATGTAAACAGCAATCCTTTCTATTCTGGCCAGAAACTCTAAAGATTGTCCTTTCCCAGTTTGATTTTTTTTGTTTTTGAGTAGGCAAACTAGTCCAACTTTTGCCTCATTTCTTACCTAGCCTTAAATCACTATATGGGTGTTGCCTCAGACAAAGTGAGTCCTGGAAAGATCTTAGCTTTAAAAGGCTAAGGTCTCCCTTAGCATTTGGGGTTATTTCTAGTTGTTTTGATCTATGTCTTGCCACTGGACTCAGATAACCCTGCAGGAGAGAGTGAGAGTGATGGCTTTGCACAGTCCTGCCTCACTTAAAACCAACTTACTTGCAAGTGAAGACATCACCCTCCTTGATGTCATTGGTCCTTTTTTGAGAACAAAGGATGAACAACAATAAGCCATGCTAATTCAAGCTGTCTTTAGGTACATGGGAGACTCTCCTGTGGAAGAAGGATGGATTAGCTTTACTTTCAGGAGGCAAACCAACACCAGGGGGAAAAGTTTTAGAACCTTTCTAATAATACAAACTGACCAAAACAGAATCACCTGCCTCAGCAGGTAGTGAGTTCCCCATTCCTGAACATTTCCAAGCAGAGGCTGAATGATTCCCACTTGTTGGAGATGTTGCAAACAAGAATCTTTCTTGAGATATAACTTGAAACGGGTGACTTTTGAAATACTGTGCTGTGAATCCTGTGGAAATTTCAATGAGTTTTCAGGTTGGAAAAGCAGGGTTCAAATCTCAGATCTGTCACGACTAGCCCTGTGACTTCTGTTCTTTCAGCATTACTGTCTCCATCTGAACAATGAGAGGGTTGATTTATGTGTACTTAAGAGCCCCCTGGCAGCAGATAGGGTAGATAGGGCATCAATCAGGAAGGCTGAGTTCAAATCTGGCCTCAGACTCTTACTAGGTGTGTGACCCTAGACAAGTCACTTCATCTGTCTGCCTCAGTTTCCTCATCTGTAAAATGAATTGGAGAAGGAAATGGCAAACCATTCCAGTATCTTTGCCCAGAAAACTCTTAATGGGGTCACAAAGAGTTGAACATAACTGAAAAACAATTCAACAAAAAGAGGCCCCCAGCCCTTACATGCTGTAATGAAAAGGCAGGAGTCTTTGTCTTAAGTCCTTCCTCCTTGAGTGACTTCTGGGCTGCTGTCCACCCTCTCTGGGCCTCAGCTTACATATCAATATAGACAATACATCAGACCAGGGCCTCTCTGGGTCCTCTTGCAGTTTGCAAACTTCATGGTTCTCCAATGCCATGCATGGAAGCTGTGGGGGGCTTCCCATCAGCAGAGACAAATCAGCAAATCTGACTGGGACCAGAATGCACCTCAGCCTGGTGGAGGTCTGGCAAGGCCTCACCAGATGGGGACCATTACCTTCTGGCACTGAGAAGAAGCCGTCAGCAATGAGGAAAGGTTCAGGGCCCTCTTTCAGGAACCAGGCCTTCTCTTTGCTTGTGTTAATTGAAATTCTGCGGGAAGTAATTGTTCCCACAAGGAGAGAGCATTGTTTTCTCCTGACCTGGCAGAGATTGGGCCCTGAGCCCTTTCCAGCTTGCCTATCTTGGAGTTACTAATTCATTTCCAGAGGCAGCCAGCCAGCTGCCGGGCCCTGGGAGGCAAGGGGAAGACAAGAGATGGGAGACAGATACTTTCCTTGTTCTCTTGTCTCCTGTCTTTTCAGGCGTATAGTTACTGGGGAAGGGAAACACCTAAAAACAGTGTTGTCAAGAGTAACAAGTTAAGAAGGATGGAAGGGGAAAGAAAGTGAAGGGGGAGAGAGACAGAGAGAGAATCAGAGACAGAGAGAGACAGAGAAACAGACAAAGAAAAAGAAAGAGGCAGAGATTGAGAGAGAAGGAAGGAGGAAGAGTCAGAGACAGAGAGAAATGGTCAAAGAAAGAGACAGAGAAAGACAGAAACAGAGAGAAACTAACAGAAGGAAAAAGATAGAGACAGAGATCAAAAGAGAGAAGGAAGGTGGGAAAGACACAGAGAGACAAATATAGAGACAGAGGTGGGCAGAGAGTCACAGACAGAGAGAGAGGGAGGGAGGGAGGGAAACAGAGACAGAGAGAAACAAAAACAGCCTTCTCAGATAGCCTTGATTTTTATTCCTCTGGCTTGAGAGTTAGGAGAATCAGGTTCAGACGATGACTGACTATAGGATCTCAGGTAAAGTCACCCCTTTGAGGATTATCTTCTTTGTTTGTACAATGGAAGAGAGTTCAATTAAATCTCATGGCTGCCTGCTACTTCTGTCATCATCAGCTAGCCTACAAATCTAACATCTCACCCAGCTCTTACATTTTAACTTTCAAAGCACCCTCCAGTCCTAATATTCTCCCTTTTAAGGCCCTTCCAGCCCTTCCATGCTCTATTCTAAGAGCCTTCCCAGCTCTGACATTCTCTGCTTTTTAAATAAGCAACACTACTTTTATATCATTATGCTATCTCAGAGATGATTGGACAGCTTCATAATTTCTGGATTACTGGACAGAGATGCAATATAGCCTGGGGGGATTCATGGAAATGTAAATTTAGAGTCAGGAAGAGCCTTTTGGGCTATCTAATCTATTCTCCATCCTTCTCCCTTCACTGTATGTACAACACATGAGCTTCAGAAAAGATTACCTTGTCCAGGTCATCGCTCTAGGGACAGGGCTGAAGAGGACACCAGTATGTGACATGGGTGTCCTTTATTATAGACAATGTTGAACTCCACATGAATTCACATACAAGAATCCCTGGAGGCTTCATATTGACTTAGTTTTAAAGCATGACATTTTTGATATTTTATTGAAATTTTATTTATTTCGTTAAATATTTCCCAACCACATTTTAATCTAGTTCAAGCCACACTGGGGAGAGTTGTGGGGGCACTTGGCCTGCGGGCAGCATGTTCGATGCCTCTGCTTTGGATTATTAATATCTAGTTTTGTGTTCCCTAATTCCTGGTGTCTCCATAGACTTTTCCATGCTGTTCTTCTCTTTTCTCCTGTTTCTTCTTCTCTCTTCTCTTTTTCTGCTATATACATTCACTTGATGACCTCATCAACCCTCCATGGATTCCATTATCTGATCTTTGGAGGTCAATCCTAGATCTATCTATTCAGCCTCCACCTCTTGGATAAGTCCTCATCCCTAACATGCAGTGGATCATGGGAAAACATCTCAAACAGAAAGTGTCTAATGTCCAAAACAGAAGTCACTGTCATCCCCCCAACCATTCTCTTCAGAAATGAGTGACTGACAATCAGAATGGGTTGGAATGGAAACTGCTTGGAAGACTAGTTAGAAGGCTATTTCAATAGGCCATGTGAGTGCTGATGAGGGACTGAGCTAGAGTGGGCTATGTAAGTGGACATGGGGATGGGGATATAGTGACTTGAAGGTGGGAATGACAAGATTGGAGACATGGGCATGTGAGCTGAGTGGGAGAGAGGTATCAAGAAGGATGCTGAGATCAGACACCTCAGCGATGGGAGGATAATAGCTCTGACAGAAATAAACAACTCCATTTGGGTTTTCTTGGCAGACACACTGGCCCTTTCTTTCTCCAGTCCATTTTACAGATGAGGAAACTGAGGCAATCAGGCTTAAGTGACTTGCCCAGGGTCACACAGCTAGGAAGTGGATGAGGCCAGATTTAAATTGTTCTTTCTGATTCTAGGCCTGGCACACTAATCACTTCACCATCTAGCTGCCCACCAAATCAGCCTTTTTTGCTTGTGTTTTGTGTATATCTATCTGTAGAGGTATTGTCTCCCCCATGAAAATGGAAAATCCCTAGAGGTATTAGTTATTTTCTTTCTTTCTTTGTTTCCCCAGTGCCTGGCACATGGTAGCATTGAGAAATGCTTGTTATTAAAATATTGATAGACATCCAGATGATGCAGTGGAGAGAGTGCTTGGTTTAGAGGCAGGAAGACCTGAATTCAGAACCTGCCTCAGATAGACATCCAGATGATGCAGTGGAGAGAATGCTTGGTTTAGAGGCAAGAAGACCTGAGTTCAAAACCTGCCTCAGATGTTTACTAGCTATGTCATTCTAAGCAAGTAACTTAATTTATCTGAGTTTGTTTCCTCAGTTTTAAAATAATCAGGCTGACAATTCCAACAGACTTGTGATGGAGAGAGCAATCTGCATCCAGAAGGAGGTCCATCCAGAAGATACATAGTATTTTCACCTTTTTTGTTGTTTACTTGCTTTTTGTTTTCTTTCTCTTTTTCCCATTTTAATATCATTTTTTTTCTTATGCAGCACTATAATTGTAGAAATATGTATAGAAGAATTGCACATGTTTAATATATACTGGATTTCCAAACTCCCAAGAAATTACTTTATAGAGCTAGAAAAAATAATAACCAAGTTCATCTGGAAGAACAAAAGGTCAAGAATTTCAAGGGAATTAATGAAAAGAAAATGCCAATGAGGGTGACCTAGCTGTGCCAGATCTAAAACTATATTATAAAGCAGCAGTCATCAAAACCATTTGGTACTGGGGAAGAAATAGAGTAGTCGATGACTGGAATAGGTTAGGTTCACAGGACAAAATAGTCAATGACTATAGTAATCTAGTGTTTGACAAACCCAAAGGCCCCAGCTTTGGGGATAAGAATTCACTATTTGACAAAAATTACTAGGAAAACTGGAAACTAGCATGGCAGAAACTAGGCATTGACCCACACCTAACACCACATACCAAGATAAGGTCGAAATGGGTTCATGATTTAGACATAAAGAGTGATATTATAAGCAAATTAGAGGAACATAGGATAGTTTACCTCTCAGATCTGTGGAGAAAGAAGGAATTTGTGACCAAAGAAGAAGTGGAGTATATTATTGAATACAAAATGGATAATATTGATTATATTAAGTTAAAAAGTTTTTGTACAAACAAAACCAATGCAGACAAGATTAGAAGGGAAGCAATAAACTGGGGGGAATGTTTTACATTGAAGGATTCTGATAAAGGCCTCATTTCTAAAATATATAGAAATTAACTCAAATTTATAAGAAATCAAGTCATTCTCTAATTGATAAACGGTCAAAGGATATGAACAGACAATTTTCAGATGAAGTAATTGAAATCATTTCTAGTCATATGAAAAAAATGCTCTAAATCGCTATTGATCAGAAAAATGAAAATTAAGACAACTCTGAGGTACCACTACACACCTATCAGATTGGCTAAGAAGACAAAAAAATATATAATGATGAATTTTGGAGGGGATGTGGGAAAACTGGAACATTGATACATTGTTGGTGAAGTTGTGAATTGATTCAACCATTCTGGAGAGCAATTTGGAACTGTACCCAAAGAGGTATCAAAATGTGCATACCAAGGCAGCTAGTTGGTATAGTGGTTAGAGCACCAGTCCTGAAGTCAGGAGGACCTGAGTTCAAATCTGGTCTCAGACACTTAACACTTCCTGGCTGTGTGACCCTGGGCAAGTCATTTAACCCCAATTGCCTCAACAACAATATATGTATATATATATATATATATATATATTGCATATATATATACATATATCATATATATGTATATATATATATTACATATATATATATATACATATATATGATATATGTATATATATATATTGTATACCAAAGAAATCATAAAGGAAGGAAAGGGACACACGTGCAAAACTGTTGTGGCAACCCTTTTTGTAGTAGCAAGAAACTAGAAATTGAGTGGATGCCCATCAGTTGGAGAATGGCTTAATAAGTTATGGTATATGAATGTTGTGGAATATTATTATTCTATAAGAAATGATCAGCAGGATGATTTCAGAGAGGCCTGGAGAGACTTACAGGAACTGATGGTAAGTAAAATGAGCAGAACCAGGAGATCATTATACATGGAAACAGCAAAATTATTTCCAGTTCTAAATCTATGACTTAAGGGATTCCTCCTTGTTTACAAGTTATGTAACAATAAGAAAATCATTTATTGTCACAGTCTGAATTTATTCCTTGATAAATTGTACTTCATAGGACTGTTGGAAGGAAAACAATTTGTGAAACTTAAAGCAATTAAGTTATTAAAATATTTATTTTTAAAAAGCTAAAAAAATAATAATTAGGCTGGACTTAATGGTCACCATCATCCTTTCCCATTCTGATTTTTTGATAATCTTTTATTAATATCTTTCATCTTTACTTTACAATCCTTTCAAAACTCCATTCCTTCCTGTTTCCCACCTACCCCCATCACCAGATTGAAGCTTCCCTAGGGAAAGAGAAAAACTCTAACTGGATCCATTCACAGAATCATTGATTAATAACTGGAAAATACTTTAAAGGCCATCAAGTCCAAAACCAAAGGAAAAAATGTGACTGAGAAAGGTTAAGTGTCAGCTAGCCCAGTGTCAGCTAGCTAAAAAGAATCTGAAGGAGGATTGGAATTCAGGTCTTCCTGACTCCCAGTTGAGCAGTCTATCAATTGAACCATCTAGCTGCCTCCTCTCCATCACCATGTCTTATGCTCCACACCCCCCAAAGAAGTCAGATCTAATCTAACTGATATAGAATGAAATAAGAACAAGGAAAAATATCCAAATGGTTTTAGCAATAATGTAAATGAAAAGAGCAAGAAAATGAAGAAAAGTCTTCTGCCATTCTAACAACTAACACTGGAGAAGAAATGAAGAAATTTAACGGCACTTCTTTTACTGAACAGATGAGGGATGGTGGGTGGGGGATTTAGTGGCTCTCTTGATTTATTTTACTTAATTATTTTTCATTGTTACTAGGGAAAGGATGGAGGAGATGGAAATATCGCTAGAAGTGATGATAAAAACAAAATCCACTAAGAATTTTAATTATGTAAAAATTGAGAAGTTATTCTTAAACAATGAAGTGGGAGTTTTAGAATAAGATGGAAATGCTAATAACTAATGATAGTTTACCTCCACAGAGTACTTTTAGCTTTCCAAGTGCTTTTCTGATAAGCAGTTATTAATCCCATTTTACAAATAAGGAGCCCAAGCTCGTGGTTCCAAATATAATAAATGTTGGAGTCAGAATTCAAACTCAAGTTTTCTCCTTCCAAATTTGAAGCTCTCCTTTATATTTGTAAAAAACTGAGAATGAAGAATCAGATCTTCATGATTCCACCCACCTCCTTGCTCATTCTTGAATTAAGAATTCTTGATCTAAAGGCATTTGTTTTCTTTCATAGAATTTCTACAACTTCAGAGCATGTCATCCCATTTTAGGGGGCTGGCAGGGTGGGCGAGGAGTTAATTTGTTATTCTCCTTTCCCGGTGCTATATTTTTTGCAGTTGTTAAAGGTTGGATTCTGGGCTTTGTTGCCTATAAAAACCCAGAATTTCCTTCTCAGGTTCTCTTTTTGACTAGAGTTGAATTTATTGCAAAAAAAGTGTGACTTAGGAAATCACTTAATAGCTTCCTAGTTAGTAGGCAAAAATACTCCAAGCCACCATGCTCAGTTAGCTTTGGGAACCAGTATAAGTAGACTTCCAGAAAGTACCTTGGGTCCTAAGGAAAACTTTTTCCTTAGTAAGAGGGAAAATGGGGACTTTTATGAGTTATATGGCATCCAACAGCTTGCAGTACATGTGTTTTTCACTTTCATCCTTAAGATCCAATTGCTCCTTGCCACCTGCCTGCTACATCAAGGCAAATTCACATTCCCCATAGCAATTCTCATGTCCCCAATTAGATCATCAGAACACAAGGGTTAATGGCCAAGAACAGCAAGTAGTCCCAGGATAGATGGGCCAATGGGGGCTCCATGGGCACAGAAAATAAAATAAAGATGCCAGAAATAATAAAGCTACTAACCAAAGAAAGATTCCAAGTAGCACTGAGATTTAGAGACAAAAAAAGCTGCTTTCAAATCCAGGCTCAAACTCCTCTTTTTGACTATACAAACATTTATTTCCCATGTACTGATGGGAAGGCTTGGTGCTAGGTCCCAGAGAGACAAAAACAAAGAAGCAGCCCCCAGCCTCAAAAGGTGATATTATATATATAGAAATCAATCACACATGGGATCCAACATGTCTCCTCTCTATCCCCTCACCAAACATGGTTAAAAAGCATTTGCGACCAAGCAAAGCAAGCTGGTCATTTCCATTGCTGACCATAGTTTTCTCTATTACCTTTGCTTATATCTTTCTTCCCACATAGATCATATCCTTCTCTTCCCATCCAATTCAGTCTATTATCCTTCAGTGCCTAACTTAAGCCACACCTCCTATAGGAAATGTGCCCTGACTACTTCAAGTCACAGATGAATGAATGAATGCTAGATAGATCAGACTATAGCATACAAATTTGAAAGCTAAGATGAGCCATTTTAGGTCTGAAGAAGGAATATGTTTTCCCTGCTAATGGGAGCAGAATGTCTTGGAGGCTGATTGGCTACCTGTGCTAGACTTTGGAGACCAGATATTATTTCATAGGCAGAAATGCTTTGCTGAATATTACAGTTAGAGGCAAGGCTGAGAAAAGATATGAAGAATGAATAATTTTAACAGCTGACATATAGATAGAGTGTCCCAAAAGATTTAGTGCAGTTTTATACCATGAAGACATACCACTGAACTAACACTGTCCAGTGCTTCAAAGCTTACAAAACACATCCCACACATTATCTCCTTTGCCTTTACAATTGCCCTATTAGATAGCTGCTACAGACACATATTATGCCCATTTTTGCAGATTTGAAAACTAAGGTTCAATGATATTAAAGGACTTATTCTGGGTCACATAGTTGGTAAATGTGAGAAGCAGGACTGGTACTCAGGTCTCCCTGATTCCAGCAGCAGCACTCTGCCTTCGACAGCCCTTTGTCTCCCATGGATGAACCACACACAGGTGAACCACACATGGAACAAAGAGCTCTAGAGTTTGGATTGGTTGGTTGTTAATCCTTCCTCCTCAAAGAGGGCCAATGATATCATGAGAGTGATGTCTTGACTGGTGTGTGACTTAAACTGAAGTTAGTTTTTTGCTCTTGCAAGTCCATGAGCAGAAGAAGTGAGAAAGGATTTTGAAGCTGGATATTGAAGGGCTTTGAACAATAACCTTTGAACTCAGGAGCTCCTGATTCCAGCACTGGTGCTCTATCCACTGAGCCATCTAGCTGCCCCTGCAGGTAACTTTTAACAATCTTTAATGTTCCAGGTGCACAATATGTCTTGAACCTATTCTCATCTCATTGATGACCACCACACCTACATCAGACCATCAATTTTTATTTCCTATTGGTCTCTGCTCCCAGTCTCCCCTCTCACTGACACATCCTTCACCAAACTTCCAGATTGCTATCCCTGAAGCACAGAGCTTTCATATCACCATCCTGCCCAACGAGTCCTAGTGGCTCTTTCCTGCCTCCCACTAAGTTCAAATACAAGGGGCTTGTGGACTTAGGAAGCCTTTTCCTATTTGAATCCTATTTACTTTTCCAAGTTGATTGCACACATTGCTGTTCTGATTCCTGCCAATGATGCTCCAGCCCATGGCTTGCTTCCTGTTTCTGTGTATTTAGTGTTCAGCTCCTCTCTCTGGGAGGTTGCATAGACTTTCCCCTATGTCTGTGGTCCACCTCTTCCTTACTTTTGCCTCACAGAATAACCTACATTTCTTCAAAATACAACTCACACCACCCCCTGATGAGATTAGGACTCTAATGGCTTTCACTAAGTATAAATATCAATAATTTCTGTTGTGACCAGAAATTTTGAGGGTCTTCCCCTCTCAGATGGATTTTTTTTTTACCAAAAAGAGGCTATTTTTTGCCTCATTTCTTACCTAGCCTTAATCACTGAATGGCTGTTGCCTGAGTCAAATTGAGACCTGAGAGAGCCCTTAACTTTAAAAGGTCAAAGTCTCCCACTGCATCCAAGGCCATCTCCAGTCCTCCTGCTCTATATCTTGCCACTGGACCCAGATGGCTCCAGAGAAAAAAATGGAGAAGGTGACCTTGCACAGCTCTCCCTCACTTAAGTCCAACTCACTTGCACACCCTGGAGGTCATGATCCTCTTTGAGAACAAAGGATAAATAGCAAGAAGAAGAAGCCTAGACTCAATTCAGCCAGGAAACAGGAAGTACCAAAGGTTTTGTCCAAGGGAGGGTCCTGGCCCAGAGCAGTACTTTTTTAATAATAATAATAGCTTTTTTATTTTCAAAATACATGCAAAGATAGTTCTCAGCCTTCACCCTTGCCAAAACCTTGTGCTCCAAATTTTCTCTCTCCCTTCTCTCCACCCTTCTCCTCTAGGCAGTAAGTAATCCAGTGGAGTTCTTTAGAAGGATTGCCCTGGCACTGGAAGTAGGGTGAAGCAGCTGGGTGGTGCCATGGTGCACAGAACAGTGGGTTTAGAGACAGGAAGTGCTGAGCTCAAATTTGACCTCAGATACTTATACTCTGTGTGACTCCCGGCAACTGACTTTATCCTACTTGCCTCAGTTTCATCATCTGTAAAAGGAACTGGAGAAAAAACCGGCTAATTCTTCCAGCATCTTTGCCAAGAAAACCCCAAATGGGTCCCAACGAGTCATATATGACCAAAATAACTGAACAAAAACAACAACAATCAGAAGCCGGAAAGATTGGAGGGTGAGGGACCATTTTGGTTCAAGAAGGCTGTTCTCAAAAGTGTTGCAGCTGGCCATCCCAGGCTGGTCCATATGTCTGCCATTCCATTTAATTCAAAGGGAATTCATCACCCTGAAAGTTGGGGGATGACAGTGGGTGTGTAGGGAGCTTGGGTGGGGTGGGCTTTTGATGAATACCCACCTGCCTCACACTGATGAGGAAGATAACCATGAGCAGGGGGCTGGGTGCTAGAAACTGGAGTGAGGGCCTCCAGCTGAACTCTCTGCCACACTAGGAAGGAGTATTTGCATTTTTCTAACACTTTGAGGTTTCCAAAGCATTTTCAGTCTTAATCTGGCCCTCTGGCCCAAAGGTAAACTTGGATCTCAGAGTTGATCTCTGGGAGTCCTTCACCATCTGGCTCCTGGCCGGTTTTCCAGGCTTCTCACATTCTCTGTTCCCTCACAGATTCTGAGAAATGCCCTCTCTTATCATCGAACCCTTCGCTTCTTTCAAAGTTCGCCTCAAGCAGCACTGCCTTCAAGAAGCCTCTAGTGCCTTCTTCCCACTTTGCATATGTTGTATATCTCTTTATTTATGTCCATCTTATTTCTAAAATGGACGTGCCTTGAAAGCACGGCCCAATTATTTTTTTCCTTTGTCAGGGACAAAGTAGGTATTAAATAAATGCTTCTTGGATCTCATTAAGCTCAATGCCTTCATTTTTTTTTTCAGAGAAGGTAACTGTGACTTGTCCAAGGTCATGCAGGCAGTAAGATAGACAAAGATTCAAAACCAGGGCTTGAACTTGCTGGCTTGGCAAAAACAATTCTAGATTTCCCCTTCCTCAGAAACTGGCCGTGGCTGAGCACTAAGAGAGACAGGCAGGCAGGCAGGCTCACCAGATGGGATCCATTTACACCAAATAGCAGCAGAATCAAGCCTTTCTCACTTTCCACCATCATGTGTTGCTAAACTTTTAACTGAAAACATCACCTCCACTCTCATTTTTCAAGCCCTGTACAAGAAGCCGTTCTCTGTCTTGAGGTGAGCTCTTGTCCTGAAACAGACTTCCTTTAATCAGGAAGCCGTTTTAAAAATATTTCTTGCAGACTCAATGTATATTTTAATGGTAAGCAGAGGCTAAGCAGAGGGACTGGAGACCCAGCTTTGAAGTTCTGGGTTCAAATCTAGCTCAGGATAAATAATGACTGTAAGACCCTGGACAAAGCACAACCAGAAGAAGGCAAAACAAGATTCAGAGCGCTTACAGGCTAACAGAGAAACGGAAAACAAAAGCAGACATGATCAGTACAGTTGCCAGAATGTTTGAACTGGAATCGAAAAGCCCTAGGTTCAAATCCTGTTTGTTGTTGACAAGGACCAGCTATGTAACTTCATCTGTAAAATGGGAATCATCATGTCTCCCTCATGGAATGCTGGGAGGCTGATTATATGGGTAAATTGCTTTCAGAAGCATGAAAGTGTTCTTTCTATGAGACTCAGCCCAGAGAAAGGACTTCTTCCCTTTGGCTGCCAAGGAGAGCTTGTTGGGGACTTCCCCGAGCTAAAGCTGGAATGGTAAGATGGCAGCAGGTTATTGGCCGGCCTTGAATGCCAAACACAGGGATGTGTCTGACAACTAAATCTACTATTCTCAGCATCTTCCAGAGCCAAAAGGCCCAAGTGACCGCCGCCCCATTCTTGAGGTCTCTGAGCTTTGGAGACTGTTTATTTTCTAAAATTACCTGGGTGGGGGAATGGGTTGATGCTTTTAAAATGTGAACTGAAACCTTAGCCTCCTGTTCCCTACTCTTCAAGGGAAAGCCAACCTTCTTGTGAAAAATATTTTTATTAGCAATCACTAGGAGCCCTGGGCTGCCAGCCATCTTGAACAGGGCAGGTCTGAGACGAGATGCTGAGGCACAGTCCCTCTGACTGACCCTAAAATGGCTCAAGAATCCTCCTAGAGCCTCCTGCTCTCTCTTAACTCGGGCTCAGCATCCCAGGAGCGAATGCTGGCAATCCAACTGAAAATCCTTTTTCCAGATAGTCCCGGTCCAGGGAGGTCCAAGGCACTTTTTGCCAAACTGGGTTCCGATTTTCCAAACCAACCAGCCCCCAGCCCCTGGGTGTTTTAATTTTTCTCTCTCTCTTGCCAAAACTTGATTTCCTGTTTCGAAGAAAAAAGACTTTCAAACACCCATAAAAAAGCTCCTTGAGGCAGCTCAGACATCAAAGGGCTCTTAGAAAGCAGGATTTTGTTTGGTTAAGTGTACATGAATCAGAAAAATTCTGATTAAATTTCCCCTTTTAAGTACCCCGAGTTGGTTTTTTTTTTTTTAAATTGGGGGAAGGGGAATAGGGGAATGAAAAAGCCAGGTAGAAAATTGCATAAAGTTGGTACTAGAAGGAGCCTTAGAGGTCTAAATCAGACTTTCATTTTATATATAAAGCTACTCAGCCCAGAGAGTTGAAGGGACTTCCCTGAAGCACACAGCTATTTAGTAGAGACAGAACTAGGATCCACATATCCTGACTCCCTTCCCTCTTTCTACTAAGCCATACTGCCTCTCCTATATTTGAAGGCTTCTTTCCTTTCTTCCTATTTTCCTTCCTCAATTCTCCCTTTTTTCATTATAGTTCTTCCTTCTTTCTTCATCCTTTTCTTCCTTTTTCTAATCTTTCTTTCATCAATCTTTACCTTCTATCTTCTTGATACTTTTCTTCCTTTATTCAATCATTCCTTCCTACTTTTCCTCCTTTCTTTTCTCTTTATTCCTTCCTCCTTACTTCCTGCTTTGTTCTTTTCATCCTTCCTTCTCTATTCCTTTTTTCATGCCTCTTTTCTAGTTAACATATAATTTGTAGCACAAATAAGGGGAAAAGAGATATAGATTGTTGGCTTAAATATGAGGTTCTGATCCTCTCTTTTGGACTTCTCCCAGGCCTCCAAACTGTATCATCCTTGGAATTCTCTTTATTTTTTGTTTGGATCACACACACACACACGCACACACACATGCACATTTTGTGCTAAAGTATAACTATGGGAAAATTGGGGTACTATTACACTGTTGGTGGAGTTGTGAACTGGTATAGTCATTCTGGAACAATTTGGAACTATGCCCAAAGAGCTATAAATTTGTGGATATTCTTTGATCCACCTATACCACTGCTAGATCTTACCCCAAAAAGATCAAAGTAGAAGGAAAATTAGCTATATATACAAAAATATTTATAGTAGCTCTTTTTGTGATGACAAAAAAATAAAAATTGAAAAAGTACCTATTGTTTCTGGAATAGCTAAACAAGTAGGGGCATTTGATTGTGATGGAATACTATTGTGCTACAAAAAATTACAAGCAGGATGGTTTCAGAAAACCTTAGGAAGATTATATGAACTGATGCAAAGTAAAGTGAGCAGAACCAGGAGAACATTGTTCAGAGTAACTATGATATTGTAATGATGTTCAACTGTGAAGGACTTAGCTACCCTGATCAATATGATGATCTAAGATAATTCCAAAGAACTCGTGATGAAAAATATTTTCTCCCTCCAAGAAGAAAATTGAAGAAATCTGAGTGTAGATCAAAGCATAGTTTTTTCACTTTATTTTTTTTTACTCTTGCTTCATGACATGGCTAATATGGAAATACGTTTTGCATGATTTCACATGTATAATTGATGTGACATTGCTTGATTTTTCAATGAGTGGAGAAGGGATGGAAAGAAGGGAGAGAATTCAGTACTCAGCCTTTTAAAAAAAAACAAATGCTAAAAATAAATAATCAAATATTATGGTGTTGTTTCAAAAAAATTACTAATAGCCCCTCGCTTTTGTATATCACACCTTCCCACCTACTTTGTCAAGATGCCCACTATTATGATCTCAGTGTTTCCTTACAACACCCCAGAAGGAAAGCTGAACAGGGATCTTTGTTCCCACTTTACAGATGATGAAAGTTATTTCTAAGAAATGGAAGGAACTTGACCAAGGTCATATTTGTAATTGTGTCATAACTGGTACTAAAATCCTATGATTTCAAAGATTCACAAGAAGATCCTTGAAAGGTCATTGAATACAACCCCCATATTTGTGTATGTGAAAACTAAGAACCAGGGAGATATATGACTTTCCTAGTAGCAGAACTTGTATTGGAACCTCAGGTTTCCAATATTCCTATAATAAGCCATGTTGCATTTTTAATGTGTATTTTTTTCAATTTTATTTTATTTTTATAATAGCTTTTTCTTTTTCCAAATATATGCAATGATAGTTTTCAACATGCACCTTTGCAAAAACTTTGTATTCTAAATTTATCTCCCTCCTTTCCTCCCTACCCCAGACAGAAAAGTCCTCAATTATAGGTTAAACATTTGCAATTCTTCGACACATATTTCTATATTCATCATGCTACACAAGAAAAATCACGTCAAAAAGGAAAAACAAACATGAGAAAGAAGGAAAAAACAACAAAAGGTGAAAATACTATGCTTTGATCAACATTCAGTCTCCATAGTTCTCTCTGGATGCAGATGACACTTCATCATTATTGGAATTGCCTTGAATCACCTCATTGTTGAAAAGAGCCAAATCCATCGCAGTTGATTATTGCATAATCTTGTTGTGCTGTGTACAATGTCCTCCTGGTTCTGCTCACTTCCCTTAGCATTCGTTCATGTAAGTCCTTCTAGGCTTTTCTGAAATCAACTTGTTCACCATTTCTTATAGAACAACAATATTCCATTATATTCATATATCATAACTTATTCAGCCATTTCCCAACTGATGGGCATCCACTCAGTTTCTAGTTCTTTGTCATTACAAAAAGGGTTGCTACAGATATTTTTGCACATGATCTTTTGGGGATATAGACTTAATAGAGACACTACTAGATCAAAGAATATGGAGAGGTTGATAGCCCTTTGGGCATAGTTCCAAATTGCTCTCTAGAATAGTTGGATCAGTTCACAATACCACCAGAATGTATTAGTGTCCCAGTTTTCCCACACCCCTTCCAACATTCTTTTCCTGTCATTTTAGTCAATCTGAGAGGTGTGAATTGCTACTGTCTTAATTTTCGTTTCTCTAATCAATACTGATTTAGCCATTTTTCTCATATAACTAGAAATAGCTTTCTCTTCATCTGGAAATTGTTTATATCCTTTGACTATGAATTAGGGAATGTCTTGTATTCTTATAAATTTGAGTAAATTCCTTCCATATTTTAAAAATGGGGCCTTTATCAGAAATACTGCTTATAAATTCCCCCCCGCCCTCAGCTTTCTGCTTTCCTTCTCTAATCTTGACTGCATTGATTTTGTTTGTGCAAAAACTTTTCATTTAATCAAAATTATGCATTTTGCATTTCAGAATGCTCTCTAGTTCTTCTTTAGTCATAAATTCCTCCCTTCTCCACTGATCTGAGAGGTAATCTATCCCTTGTTCTTCTAATTTGCTTATAGTATCACCCTTAATGCCAAAATCATAAACCCAATTCAACCTTATCTTGGTATGTAGTGTTAGGTGTTGGTCGATACTTAGTTTCTACTATACTGTTTTTCACTTTTCCCAGGAGTGTTTGTCAAATAGTGAATTCTTATCCCAGAAGCTGGCAAATTGCCTTTTAAAACCTCTCATAATTCATATCAACATGAGAGATATTATTTCAAATTTAAAAAAAAATTTATTACAGAAAATGCCTGTTTTCCTTGAAGTTGTTCTAATAGTCCAATTATTTAGTTAGGCTAGAAAATGTAGATTTTTTTAATTCCAATGCTCATTGTTTTATGAAGTTGGGGAAATTAGTGGTAAATCTGCAAAGTAAAGATGTTCAGGTCCATATGACAAGAATCAGCCCTTGACTCTATATAAGAACAAGAGACACCTACTTGAGAAAAATTCTACCCACCTTCAGATGGCGAATTGGAATCATTCCTCCCTTGTGAAGCCTCTTCAGATCATACAAGGTTACAGAGATCTCTCCATCAATTGAGCAACCAATAAGTATTAAGTACCTACTGTGTGCCAGACACTAAGAATACATTTTATTCTGTGCCAGGTGCTATTTAAAGACAAAGAGAAAACAGACCCTACCCTAACGGACTTTATATTATTTTCTGGGGATACAATACAATCAGTCAGCGCGCATTTATTAAGCATCTACTATGTGTCAGATATTGTGCTAAGTGCTAGGGTACAAAGAAAGGCAAAAGATAGTCCCTGTTTTTGTGAGCAAGGAGCTCACAATCTAGTGGGAGAGAAAACATGGAAACAACTACATGCAAACATGATATGTAGGGAATTAATAAGAAATCATCAACAGAGGCAGCTGGGTGGTACAGTAGATAGAGTTCAGGGCTTGGAGTCAAGAGGACTTGGATTCAAATCCTGCTTCAGACACTAACTGTGGGACTCTAGGCAAGTCACTTTACCCTTTTGCCTCAGTTTCCTGAGCTGGAGAAGGAAATGACAAATGACTCCAGTATCTTTGCCAAGAAAATCGCCAATGAGGTCATGGAGAATTGGATACAACTAAAAAAACTAAACAACAAAAATCAGCAGAGAGAGGACATTAAAATTTGGAAGGTTTTGGAAAGATTTCCTGTAGAAGATGAATTTTGTCTGGGAATCAAAGGGGAAGAAAGGGAGACCAAGAAGCAGACCATGATCAGGGGATAGTCAGAAGAGATGTTCAGAGACAAGTGAGAGGGTGGAGGCCAAGGTGTCACTGGACTTTAGAGTAAAATAGAAGAAGACTGAAAAATGATTTGGGGTGGGGTGATGGGGTTAGGTTATAAAGAGCTTGAATGCCAAATACAGGATTTTGTATTGATCTTGGTGCTGGTAGGGAACTACCACCATTTATTGAGTAGGTAGATGACAAGATCAGACCTGCACTTTAGGAAAGCCATCAGCTGCATGGAGAATAGACTGGAGTTGGAGGAGATGCAAGGCAAGCTAACCCACCCTCGGGATGTTGCAATGGTCCAGATGAGAGATGAGGAGGGCCTGTGGCAAGGTTGGGGCAGTGTCAGAGGAGCAGTGGAGGTATGTTCAAAAGATGGCAGCCCAAGGTGAAATCAATACGCTTTGGTAACAGCTTGGATCTGAGTGATGGGAGATGAGGATTCCACGAGACTCCTAATGTGTGAACCTGAGAAACTGGGAGCATGTCCGACCTCTATAAAAACAGGAAATTTGAAAAAGAGCAATTATAAGGGGAAAGAGGGTGAGCTTCCTTTCCATATATGTAGGAGAAAACCAAGTAGAGCTATCTAGCCAGCAATCAATGATAGGGGATCTATGTCTCCAAAATCCTAGAATCAAATAATTTGAGAGTTGGAATAGATGCCCACCATAATATCCTGGAGTCATCCAGACTCTATTTCATTCACCTTTTGGAAAATTGAGACAATTTTCTACATAATCACAGTATTTCTCCTTTTTTTCCTGTGATGCTTCTGCCCGAGGCTCAGCCATTACATCATCCAGATCTCTCAAGACCTGAAGATGTCATTCATCTGATCCAAGAGATTTGGATTCAACAAAGACAGCTATGTGTTGCATTAAAATCTCCTTATTGACCTTGGATACCAACTCCCTGATAGTTATTTTTGTTCTGTCATCTCAGAACAAAGGCCATTTAACTTGGTGGGGGGAACAGAAGAACAATGAGAATGGGAGTGCCCTGTCTTCTCTCCATTGTCAATTATCACTTTCTCATGCACTCCAAAGCAAAACTCTTATGCCTTCTTTGATTCTCCTTCTCCACCCCCCACCCCAAACACACATACTCAAAGAGTATTCCAAAGGTCTTAGTATTGTATAAGGGACTGGTTTTTTTTGGTCTGAGAAGTCACAGGGATAGTGAATGGAGCCATGAGGAAATAATTGATCTCTCAAGGAATGATAGAGAGTACATGTGGGTGGGTGTGGGTAGATAGGAGATGTAGTTATATTGGAACTGCCTCCTAGCTTTGATTTTTTTAAATCATGAAATTTCATTTTTTTTAAATTTCAAGTATAAAGCAATATTTTTAAATGAGTAAAAAAGGAACAACAAATGGGAGATAATCAAAAAGTAAAAATATAATGATTTATATTCTAATTTATACCCAAATCCATGATTTCATCAACATAAGTGTTTCCTCTCTCCTCCAATAAGAATTTCTGCTCCTCCCTGCCTTAATACATGGATCTTCATGAGTTACTTCAGTATCCCAAGGGATCCATCATCTCATCACGATGGATAAACTGGATCTACCCATAGAGCTCCTAACCTTTTCATGCTTTCTCAACTTATGTGACTTTTGTCCCTGACTTTCTCTTCTTAAAATTCATATTGAAGTCCTATGGGGTTTGAATCACTTTCATTTTCAAGTGTGCCTCTCCTGCTCCCTTTCCCAGAGAGCACCTCTTTATAACTAAGAAGAAAAGAAAAAATAAAGTTAGAAAAATTAACCAACACTCAACTGAGTCTGACTCCATATGGGACGTCTACACCAGCTTCCCTTCTATGGTCTCAAAAGATGAAGAGAGATGCATTTTCTCATCCCAGAAAATAAAGTCCCTGGTGCTTTGGCAAAAGGTTAGCCATCATTATCATTGCACAGTATTCTATTTAGGGGTGTTCCTTAGAATTCTTTCCCTTTGCTTTTGTGCTCTCATTACAAGTTGTTCCATTTATTTTGCATCAATTCACATTTTCCCCTCTTCCTGGTCACGGCTTCTTGCAGCTCAGTAATCCCATTGCGTTCATGTAACAGCACAACTTGTTTAGTAATTCTCCAATCACTGGGTAATTACTTGATTTCCAGTTATTTACTGCTACAAAAAAAAGCACTGCTATAAATACTGAAAGACCTTTCTTTTTTGTCATTGATGCCCTTGAGGCACATGACACACTATGGAGTCTCTGGTTCAGAAAGGATGAATATTTTAGTCCTTTCCTTAGCATAACTCCAGCCTGCCTTCTAGTATGGTTGGATTATATCCATATATTTTTCTGTTGTTTTTTTAGAGGGGATCTAGCACACCCTGAAAGCTTGCTCTAATGCTTTGATCATCTTGTGGATATCTAGGTAACATTCAAGTTATCTGTCTATTATCCCTCACTTTCCAGCATGACTAACCCATTTTCTTTTCCAGTTCTCAATACTGTCCTTCATGCTACTTATAGTGTACAAGTCATCACTGGTGATGCACGTTAACTTGCTCACACCATACTGTTGAAGTTTGGGGTTTTTTGAGACTGTGTCTCCCTAGATCACCCAGGCTAAAAGTACAGGGGCTACTCACATACTCATTCTCCATTGATCAACATGATCAGTCAGTCAAATCTTGACCTACCCTGTTCTCTGTTCTCTAACTGCCACTTCCTCCTCCTCCTTCTCTCTTCCTTTTTTTCCTTCTCCTTTTTCCTTCCTCCTTTCATAATTCACTTATTGTCCCCCAAACTTTGTTTTACCATGCTGTGTCATCACGACACTCTCTTCTCACATTTGGGAAATTAATTTTTAACTTAAGTAAGATTTTACTTTTTTCACTATTAATTTCCATCTTATTTTGAAACATCTTCGTTTCCCCTTATAGTAGTAAGAAATAGAAAATGTCTTTACAAAACAAGCCCATGCAGAGTAATGAATCTATTCTTTAAAAATAGTCCTTTGTCCAATCCTCTTCCGATCCAGATACAGGGGAGTCTCATGATTACTCTGGCCATTTTTGCATGTCCTGCCAGATGTTCCAGTCTATGGAGAATTTTTTTTTTAAATTCTAACTCTGTCTCCGAAAGTGATTACTATTCTTCTCAAATTTATGTCATTTGCAGAATTGATATATGTCATCTGCATGTTTTGATTCATTACTGAGTAGATGTAAATAATGTAGTCTCAACCTAGATTCCTGGCTCACTCTATAAGAAGATTCTCTTTAATTTGAACTTAGACTATCAATGGCCATTCTTTGGTTCTTATCATTCCCCCATCTCCAAATTCAACTCACTGTATTATCACCAGCCCTTGCCTTTTAATCTTGTTCATAAAAATAACACACTTGGAGGGCGGAGCCAAGATGGCGAACTGCAGACAGCGTTCTCTGTAAGCTCCTGAGACCTTCCCTCAGACACAGACAAACTGAGCCTCTGAACTGGTTCTGGAGTGAGGGCTTCACCAAACACTTGGACTACAATGCACTTCTATCAAATATCTACTTTGAAAGAACTTCTGAGGTCAGTTTTAGACGGGCGGGGGATCGAGCAGCTCCCGGCGCTCAGATGCCAGTGCGTAGCCAGGGTGCAAGTCCGGGGCTGGGATGGACCAGAAGATTTTAGGCTGCCAGGAAGTCCCTGGGAGACCCTTGGGCCACTTTGCTCTGCTTGCGGGCAGGTGCTTTGGCAGGTCTACCTTTGATAAAGGGTGGATTGAGAGCAGCTGAAAGTGTGGTCCTAGTGCGGATCTAGCCAGATCAGCCTCAGACCAGAAGTCAAGTCGGCAAACAGCCCCAGGGCAAATTGAAATCCCGTCTGCTGCTGCTGCCACTGCTGCCGCTGCTGCTGCTGAGGCTGCAGAATTCCCTGCTGGTGACTGATACCTCAGCTAACCATCATGAGCAAGAAGAAGAGAGCTCTCACCATAGACAGCTTTTACGTAGAGAAACTAGAGCAGTCCCCAGATCCTGAGATTCTGAAAACGATCCCAGATAAAGCCACAAAGGTGGACTTAAGCTGGTCTCCCTTTCAGAAGGCTTACCTGGAAGATTGCATAAAGTATCTCAAAAGAGAGCTAGAAGAAGATTGGGAAAATAAACTGAGAGCAGTGCAAGAAGGAAACATCGCCCTGCAACAGAGATGTGAAAAACTGGAAAATAGGTCTGGTGAATTGGAAAAAGTCACCAACTCACTGGAAAATAAAAATAGTGAATTGGTAAAAGACAACAATTCACTGAAAAACAAAATTGGTGAATTGGAAAAAGACAACAATTCACTGAAAAATAAAATTGGCAAAATGGAAAAAGAATGCAATGAACCAAAAAATTCAATTGGCCAGTTACAAAAGGACCTAAAAAAGATAACTGAAGGAAATAATACCTTAAAAATTAAAATTGAACAAATTGAAATGAATGACTCAATAAGACTTCAAGAATCACTCAACCAAAAACAAAAAAAAAATGAAAAAATAGAAGAAAATATGAAATATCTCCTAGGAAAAACAACTGACTTGGAAAACAGATCCAGGAGAGACAATCTAAGAATTATTGGACTCCCTGAAAGTCACGATGAAAAAAAGAACCTTGATGCTATCTTCCAGGAAATCATGAAAGAGAATTGCCCTGATGTTTTAGAATCAGAAGGCAAAGTTGGTATTGAAAGAATCCACCGATCACCTCCTGAAAGAGACCCCAAAATTAAAACCCCAAGGAATATCGTGGCCAAATTTCAGGACTATCGCACCAAGGAAAAGATATTACAAGCTGCTAGAAAAAAACAGTTCAAATACCGAGGAACTGTCATTAGAATTACACAGGATCTGTCAGCTTCCACATTGAAGGACAGAAGGGCCTAGAATCAGACATACCGAAAGGCAAAAGAACTTGGATTACAGCCAAGAATAAGCTATCCAGCTAGAATAGCATCATCTTCCAGGGAAGAAGATGGTCATTTAATGATACAGGAGAATTTTACCTATTTCTAATGAAAAGACCAGATCTGAACAAAAAATTTGATCTCCAAACACAGAACTCTAGAGAAGCGTAAAAAGGTAAAAAGGAAAGAACTCTCGAGAACTATATCTCTACTAGGGGTATCCTTAAAGAATGGGGGTATAATTTGATTTTACTTTGATAATATGAAAAAAAGAACTAGAGTGGAAAAGGTTGTCATACTGGGGAAAAGAGAGAAAAAGTGGTAAAATAAGATCTAAAAAAAAAAGGAGGTAAAAACAAGGTAAAATCACTTGAAGAGGCAAAGAAAACCTAATATAATTGAGAGAAAGAGGGGAGGGAGATGAGCATTGTGTAAATCTTACTCTCATCAGGTTGGGCTCTAAAAGTGTATATCAGACATTCGATTTCACATTATCTGTTGCTAGAGGGAAGTGGGAGGGAAAGGAGGAAAAGTAAGGGACAAACTAATAGAAGGGAAAATAGAAGAATCAGGGGAAAGGAGTAAAAACAGGGGGAGGGGATCTAAAGGGGAAAACATAACTTGGGTAAATAAGATGGCAGGAAATAAAGAATTAGTTATTCTAACTGTGAATGTGAATGGGATGAACTCTCCCATAAAGCGGAAGCGGATATCAGACTGGATTAAAAACCAGAATCCCACAATATGTTGTCTACAAGAAACACATCTAAAACATAGTGACACATATAGGATGAAGGTAAACGGCTGGAGCAGAAAATAGTATGCTTCAAGTGAACAAAAAAAAAAAAGCAGGGGTAGCAATCCTTATATCAGATCAAGTAAAAGCCAAGATAGATCTAATCAAAAGAGATAAGGAAGGAAACTATATTTTATTAAAGAGTACCATAGATAATGTAGCAATATCTATACTAAATATATATGCACCAAGTGCAATAGCACACAAATTCCTAGGGGAGAAATTAAGAGAGATGCAAGAAGAAATAGACAGCCAAACGATACTAGTGGGGGATCTCAACCTTGCTCTCTCAGAATTAGATAAATCAAACCACAAAATAAACAAGAAAGAAACTAGGGAGATAAACCAATTGTTAGAAAAGTTAGGTATGATAGATCTATGGAGAAAGTTGAATGGAGACAGTAGGGAGTTTACTTTTTTCTCAGCAGTCCATGGAACCTATACAAAAATTGACCATGTGTTAGGGCATAAAAATCTCAAAATCAAATGCAGAAAGGCAGAAATAGTAAATGCATCCTTTTCAGATCATGATGCAATAAAAATCACATGCAATATAAGGCCAGGAGAAAATAAACCAAAAGTTAATTGGAAATTAAATAATCTAATCCTAAAGAATGAATGGGTGAAAGAGCAAATCATAGACACAATCAATAATTTCATCCAGGAGAATGACAATAAGGAGACAACATACCAAAATTTGTGGGATACGGCTAAAGCGGTTATAAGGGACAATTTTATATCTCTAGATGCTTACTTGCATAAAATAGAGAAAGAAATTATCAATGAATTGGGCTTATTATTAAAAAACTAGAAAAAGAACAAATTAAAAACCCTCAATTAAATACCAAATTGGAAATTCTAAAAGTAAAAGGAGAAATCAACAAAATTGAAAATAAGAAAACTATTGAGTTAATAAATAAAACTAAGAGTTGGTTCTATGAAAAAACCAACAAAATAGATAAGCCTTTATTTAATTTGATAAGAAAAAGGAAAGAGGAAAATCAAATTGTTAGTCTCAAGAATGATAAGGGAGAACTTTCCTCCAATGAAGAGGAAATTAGAGCAATA
>JAJPUD010000452.1:385930-410003 GCA_023553655.1 Myrmecobius fasciatus | reverse complement strand
CTGTCTTTGAAACCAGTGCTCCTTCCTTTCTCTTACACTGTCTTTCTCCTATAGGTCATATCACATTAATAGCATTCCCCACGTGCAGATTGCCCTATCCATTCTCCTCCTGCTTCAACCTGTTCATCTTTATGGGCAGAAATTCTCCCCAGCAGAAGCTGGGAATCTCACCAGGTCCTGGTCACAGCCCTCTGCTCCAGGGCTGTGAGATGACTGCATGGCTGGCAGCTGGGTGATGGTGTTCCAAACAGGAAGGGGATCACACCCTTCTCTTCCCAAACATCTTTGGTTCACCCCTTCATGTCCTGGACCATCCCTCATATAATCCTTCTGTTTCCTATCCTTCAGAGAGCATCCCCAGGGGCTCCGGCCCATCCCACCGAACGTGCATTTTACAGGATGCCGTTCTGCCAGGGCCTTGGAGCAGATTGCTGAGGGGGGAAGGTTCTGCCTCCTAAGGGGTTGGGTGACTCTTAATAGAATGCAGGGCAAGGCCTCAGTCAGGCCAGCCATGTGTGACCAACACTCCTTTTATTCCTTTAAGATTCCCCATGTCCATTATATACTGTAGCAATATGTTTCATTCAACTACAACATAGCCAGGAGCCCTGTGGGATTGGGCCAAACTTCATTAACAATGAGAAGTTTGGGGAACCAAATAGGATCATATTTTACACACATGAGTACAGGCCAATTTACCCAACGACAAAATCTTTGAACAAGATGTCAATGGTGGGAGAGAGCTTAGAACAGGGAATGTCAGAGCTTGGAGGGGACTTAGAACAGAGAATCTTAGAACCTTAGATCAGGGGAAGTCAGAGCTTGGAGGGGGCTTAGAACAGGGAATGTCAGAGCTGGTATGGGACTTAGAACAGAGAATATTAGAACCTTAGGCCAGGGCATGTCAGAGCTGAGAGGGATTAGAACAGAGAACATCAGAGCTGGGAGGGAGCTAACTATCCCAGGGCTGCCTATTGCCCTTAAAAGAAAATACCAAAATTCTTTGCAGAATCTGACTCCAGTTTCTTTCTCTATCCTGATCTAAGTCTCTTACCATGTCATACCACTCTCTTTAACTACATTGAACTTCCAGCTCTTATTCATCTCTTCCTGATCTTTCACTCTCATGAATCCATTCTCCCAGTATCTATCTTCCACCTAGAACAGTTACTCTCCTCATCTCTAGGAGCTGAAATGATTTCCTCTCTTCAAGGTCCAATTCCAATACCATGTTGTCCAGAAAGCCAAGAGCAGAAATCAAAGATAGAAGAGGCTTTGCAAGTCCAACACCATCCCTTCATAAATGGGAAACTGAGGCAAGAAAAGATTAAGATCCCACTAGTAGTATCTAACATAGGATTTAAATGCAAGCCTCCCCAGCTCCAGATCTAACACTCCTTGATCTACAACATCCCTGACCACCCCGTCTTAAAGCAATCTATTTCTGTAATGTTTCTGGCCATTGAGAAGGTGAGCTCCCTGAGAGCATCCTCAGTGCTTAGTTCAATATCTGGCACAAAATAAGTGCTTAATAAACACATGCTGTCAGCAGACTCACATTGATTAGCCAGCTCCAAGATCACTACTCAAGAAACTAGTATGTCGAATGCAGTTATACAAAAGGGAGGCATTCTTCTTTAGTTTAAGGAATATTCATTAGTGTCTACTGGAATAGAATTCTGTTCTAAGATGAAACATATGACTGACCCCCATTCATTTTGCAGATAAAAAAAATAAAGTTCAGAGAAGGGAAGATATCCACAAGATCACATAGCAAGTAGTTGATGGAAACAGTACCAGTACCCCACCTGGAGAGACTCAAAGCTTCATGTTCCTTCCCCTCTACCACGAGGAATATACCTTCTCCTGGAAACCTAGTCTTCCCTTCCTAGAAATTCAACACAAAGGGAAGATTTTCTAAATGGGAAGTGCTGATTCAGAGCTCCTAAGAGGGTCATCTTCAAAAGACAATGATGAGAAAGGTCTTTTGGAATACTCCTCACCTCCCAACATCAGTCTTTCTCTCCATCCCTCCCTCTCTCCCTTCTTCCCTCCCCCCTTCCTCCTTCCTCCCTCTCTCCCTTTCTCTCCTTCTCTCTCTCTCTCTCTTTCTGTTTCTTTCTCTCCTCCCTCCCTCTCTCCCTTTTTCTCTACTTCCTCCTCCCTCCTTCTTCCTCCCTCCCTTCTCCCCCCCCCCTCTCTCCCTTTCACTCCTTTCTCTCTCCTTCCCTCCCTTTTTTTCTTTCCCAGTACTTTCTGGGCCTATATAATAGAACAACATATGTTTATATTGGGGAGAGGGGACAAAGAGGGGGGAGACTGGTGCCTGGATTCAAATTCATTCAACTCATTCATTTCACAGATAAAGAAACTGAGTCCAGAAGGGTCAGATGATTTACTCCATTTCGCCCAACATTGTAATTAATGTCAGAGGGATAGGGAAGGAATTCAATCAAACTTCACTGAGTCTCAAGCCAGTGATTTTTCCATTGTACCATGATGACTCAAGTGACAACTTCCACTTAATTTGCAACATGATTACGAGATTTCAATGATATTCTACTACATATAAAGTGCTTTTCAATCTCTTAATAGATCATATAAACACTGAACATTGTACTTATATGTCTCTTGCCCGCCCCTTACTAGATCAATCAATCAACACTTATTAAGTGCCTACTATGAACCAGGCACTATGCTTGAAAGCAAGGATTATTTTCTCTGTTACGGCAGCTTTCGCATTTATCTGTGAGAGTGTGGAAGGATGACAACATGTGTTGGTAGGTGGAAGATGCCTTCCAATGAAACTGATCGATTTACTGAGGATTTACTATGTACCAGGCTGGGCCCTGGAGACAGATAGTCAAGAAGCCCCTGCTTTAAGGAGTTTCCATTCTGCCAGGGCATGGGAATGGAAGGGGAAATCAAAAATTAATGTGTATGTACATAACTAAATACAATCAATCAAACAAACAATGAGCATTTATTAAGTACTTATTATGAATCCAAGACAAAATCAAAGGACCATACACATATACATACAAAATATATGCAAGGTAAATTTGTGAAGTGGAAGCCTTAATAGCTGAGGGAATAGAATCAGGGAGCTTCTTATGGATCAAAGCATGAAATTTTTATCTCTGAATTGACTTAGCCCTAACTTCTGGACTTAAAACCGAGAGACTTGGTACTCGTGACTTAGATGACACCATAGTACATAAATCACCAGGAGTCAGGAATACTCCTCTACCTGAGTTCAAATCCTTAAATAGATTATTTTATTTTTACATTGTCTAAATTCCCTTGGCTGTTCCCAAAAAGCTACTGCATATAACTAAAAATATTTTCAAAGGGACAAAGAAAATAAAGGTAGCAGGAGGAATCACTTAAAAAAATAACACATCAGATGAAAAGTTGACATTAAATGTCACACTCCACACTTGTGGATACCCACCTTTGCAAAGAAGCAGGGAGACATGATTTCTCATTTCTTTTCGGGAAGCCAGGCTTCTTCTTCAGAATTTCCAAATTGTTATTTTCTACAATTTTGTTGCTATTCTTTCCATTTTTATTGTTGTCATCACCATTTTCCTGGCTCTTCTTTCTTCACTTTGCATCAGTATGTGTGTCTTTCTATATTTTTCTGTAGTCACTATGCTCCGAGTCTGGAACTCTACCTACTGTGCCACATCGCTGCTTTTTACAGCACAGTTATTGACATATCATTACATCTGTGCACTGCAATTTGACGACTCTATCCATGTTTTTCCCTCATGCCTTTTCCCTCTGACTTCTCCCCTACCCGTACCCCCTCCTTTTTACCTCCCAGGTTTCATTGCTCTCTCCTGACTTATAATTATAGACCTGGGTCACCCACCACCTGTCACTGGGAGTTCAGAAACTCTTTCAAATCCATCTGACAGATTTCTATTTAGACATTCCTCCCTTCAGCAGGTAAAGCAGACACTTGTTCCATGTCAGCAGCAGGTATGAAGTTTACCCAGAATGTCGAAAAGAAAAGAAAAATTGAAGTGATTCAGGGTGCTGGATTTCAGCTCTTCCCTCCCAGAGTACTTTATGCCTGACTTCCCACAGCATCCACCATGGGGGTGCTTCTCCTACAACAATCCTGTGTATCCTTCCTCCTCTGGGTCAGAGCCAAAAGGTCAAACATAGCAAAAGTTTACATCCCCAACAGGCCCACAAATCAGCGGCCTCGGCCCACCCATTGCACATATTGTCTGTATGCCAGTCACTGAGGCCAAAGGTGAGACTTAACAAAAAGAATGAGCAAGATGGGATGAAGGGATGAGAGAGGGAAAAACCCCAAACAAAGAATCAGGAGAACAGGCTTCTGGTCTCAGCTCTATTTCTCACTCACTGTGACCTTGCGCAGTTTATTCCCCTGTCAAATCAGAGTGGTGGATCATCAATTAATCAGAATTTTAGAATTAACAAGAAGTGTAGGGGGCTTTGAATTGGACCTCCCACTCAATGCAGGAATTTCTTCTGTGATAAGTTAGCAGCTAATTTCTGCTTTATCAACAAGAGTTTATTAAGTTACTACTGTATGCCAGGCATTGTGCTAAACACTAGGGATATTTAAAAAAAGGCAAAAAAGATGTACTTGCCATCAAGGAGTTCATAGAACTATGGGGGGGGGGCGATAAATATAAATAAATAAATAGATTGATATTTTAAAATTTGTTTTAAAGAAGTATAGGAGAGACAAATTCAAAGAGCTATGTACATTGAAAATATATACTATGACAAAATTACTAATATGGAAATGTTTTACATGGTTGCACATGGATAACCTATATCAGATTGCTTACCATGTCAAAAAGGGAGGAGAGAAAGAAGGGAGAAAAGGAAAAAATTTGCAACTCAAAAATTAAAATTTGTTAAATTTAAAATTAAAAATTACTTTTTAAAATATTTTTTAAAAGTTTTAATGTATAATTGGGAATATGTACATGCACACAGACATATATACACACATATACACACAATGTAAATAAAATATACCTCTGCAAAAAGAACTCACTGCTTCAAAAGATCCCAATTCTATTACCAAACAATCAGCTATTATTCTTCAATTTTGTATTAGCCACAAATCTGATAAAAATTTGTATAAAACTATTTGTATAAACATACCAATAATTGTTTTTAAGTTTTTTATTAAAACTCTTTATTTTCAAAACATATGCACGGATAATTTTTCATCATTAGCCCTTGCAAAACCTTGTGTTCCAATTTTCCTCCCTTTCCCTCCTCCCCTAGATAGTGTTATCCAATATGTGTTAAATATGGTAAAATATATATATATATGTATGTATATATATATGTTAAATCCAATATATGCATACATACTTATACAAATATCTTGCTGCACAAGAAAAATCAAAAACGAAAAAAAATGAGAAATAAAATAAAATGCAAGCAAAAAACAACAAAAAGAATATGAATGCGATGCTGTGATACACACTCAGTTCCCACAGTCTTCTCTCTGGGTGTAGATGGCTTTCTTTATCACTGAACAATTGAAACTTGTTTGAATCATCTCATTGTTGAAAAGAGCCATGTCCATCAGAATTGATCATCATATAGTCTTGTTGTTGTGTACAATGATCTGGTTCTGCTCTTTTCACTTAGCATCAGTTCATGTAAGTCTCTCCAGGCTTTTCTGAAATCATCCTGCTGATCGTTTCTTACAGAACAATAATATTCCATAATATTTACATACCATAAGTTATTCAACCATTCTTCAACTGATGGGCATTCACTCAGTTTTCAGTTTCTTGCCACTATGCAAAAGGCTGCCCACAAATGTTTTTGCACATATGAGTCCCTTTCCCTCCTTTAAGATCTCTTGGGACATAAGCCCTAGAAACACTGCTGGATTAAAAGGTATGCACATTTTGATAGCCTTTTGGGTGTAGTTCCAAATTGTTCTTCAGAATGGTTGGATCAGTTCACAATTGCACCAACAACGTATTAGTGTCCCAGTTTTTCTACATACCCTCCAACATTTGTCATTATCTTTTCCTGTCATCTTAGCCAATCTGAGGGGTGTGCAGTGGTACCTCAGAGTTGTCTTAATTTGCATTTCTGATTTAGAGCACTTTTTCAAATGAGTAGAGATGGTTTTAATTTCTTTATCTGAATATTGTCTGTTTATATCCCTTGACCATTTGTCAATTGGAGAATGGCTTGAATTCTTATAAATTTGAGTCAACCCTCTATATATTTTGGAAATAAGCCTTTATCAGAACCTTTGAATGTAAAAAAATATATATGTTTTTCCAGTTTATTCCTTTCCTTCTAATCTTGTCTGCATTAATTTTGTTTTTTTTTAATTTAACTTAATAAATTCAAAATTATCTATTTTGTGTTCAATAATGAATTCCAGTTCTTCTTTAGTCACAAATCCCTTTCTTCTCCATAGATCTGAGAGATAAACTATCCTTTGTTCTTCTAATTTCCTTATAATATCACTCTTTATATCTAGATCATAAACCCATTTTGACCTTATCTTGGTATACAGTTTTAGGTGTGGATCGATGCCTAGTTTCTGCCACACTAGTTTCCAATTTTCCTAGCAGTTTTTGTCAAATAGTGAATTCTTGTCCCAAAAGCTGGGGTTTGGAGTTTGTCAAACACTAGATTACTATAGTCATTGACTGTTTTGTTCTGTGAACCTAACCTATTCCACTAATTGACTGCTCTATTTCTTTGTCAGTACCAAATGGTTTTAATGTCCCCTACTTTATAATATACTTTTAAGTCTGGCACAACTAGGCCATCTTCGTCTGCATTTTTTTTTCATTAATTCCCTTGAAATTCTTGACCTTTTGTTCTTCAAGATGAACTTTAATATTATTATTTCTAGATCTTTAAAATAATTTCTTGGGAGTTTGATTGCATAACAATAATTTTAAACTGTATAACAGAACTCAAGCAGGTACAGTACTTAAAGGCTTGCCACTGCAGACCTCTTTGGGTCAACTATTTCTATCTCGCTACATTATCATCCAACCAAATTTCTCTAATCTGTCTTCCAAGATAACAGGAAAAAGTATGGTACAATAGAAACAGAATTATCTATAGGTAAGAGTTTTGAGTTCTAATATGGGTTCTGCTACTAACTTTTTGTGTGATTTTTAATGAATCACTTCTTTCTCTGTGTCCCCATTTGTACATTAAACTAGTTATATTCAATGATATTTCAACTCCTCTTTTGAGTTTTCATATCTTATGACTCTTTGTCAGATACCTCACTGAAACTCAAATATATTATGCCTATGGCATTGTTGAAGCAGCTAGAGGGCACAATAAAATGTTGGACCTCAACCTCAGAAATAACTAAATTCAAATCCTGGTTCAGACTGTTACTAGCTGGTTAACCCTGGGAAAATTAATTAAATTCTCTCAGTCTCAATTTCTTTATCTGTAAAGTAGAAATAATAATAGCACTAACTTCACAGGGCTATGAGGATCAAATGAAATGACATATTTAAAGAGCTTTGCAAATCTTAAAGTACTACATAAATGCTAGTTATTATCATTATTATTTTTATTGTTATTGCCAATGAGACCCTTGCAGCTAGGGAATAGCAAGGAACTGAAGCCACAGAAAACTGTGGAAGCAGAGGAAACTGGGGAAGGATTCCAACATGTGTGTAAAGCCAAAAGATTGGAAACAAAGGAAACCGGCATCCAGGTAAATCCAGCTTTATTTTCTCTGCTCCCCCCCCCCCAAGAAATTACTTGAGACTAAGACTACAAAAGATGGATTACCCAGTATAGGAGAAATCTGAGACAGTTGTGAAGCCTAGCAGCTAGGAAGACCACTAAAAGGGAAGGAGTCAGAAAGTGAACAATGGAATAATATAAAAGAAAAAAGGCTAAAATCATTAAAGATTTCAGGAGGAAGAAAACTCAGATTAAAACTTTGTGCATAGACAGATAAATCAGCAAGAAAAGTATTATTAACAAAAGGAATGATTGCCTCCTGATCATCTAAACAAGTTCAGACATAATGGGGATGAATCTATGAATTAATATAAAGAAAATCAGTACCTGATGAGGGAGAGGACTCCCCAGAAGAATATGGAATCAGAAAAGGATTTTAATGTAAATAGTTGAAAAAAAAAGATAGAAGAATTATGAAAGCACAATTCATGGCCTATAATTGCAGAAATAATGGCAGAATAGAAAACTTGAATCCAGGGTGACAAGCTAAACAAAAGAGAGAACAATAACATTCTGGGAATGAAATGAAATAACATGTACAATGCTTTGCCATCCTTAAAACACTATATAAATATTAGTTATTTTAAACAGAAGTGAAGGACAATCAGAAGAGAAACAAAGTTAATAACATTGAAAGGAAACATGATCACTCTGTAGCAAAATATAATGATCTCAGATAAGAAAACAAGTCAAAAAGTATAAACATAATAGTTTAAGTAAATAATACAAGAAAATCTTCTAAAACTTCTAGACACAGAAAAAAATCCAATAAAAAGATTCCAGATATTATTTGGAGGGTATGGGAGTGGGGGAGTCTTTTGCTGGAAACTCTAAGACATGTAGTGGTTAGATTTAATAATTCCTATGATAAACAACAGATTCCTTAAATAATTGGGAGAAAAAAACCTTCAAATACAAAAGAAAGGAAATTTGAATATCAAAGAACTATTCTTCATTCACCAGAAACTGCTGGAGGGGATGGAAATTGCATCCAAAAGAGCAAAGAATTCAAGATTCAATCCAAGGTGACAAACTCTAACCATCTGAGACTAAACATAATGTTTCTTAAAAGATGGATATTCAACTTAAAAAGAGATACTGCAAACACTGATACAAAGAAAATCAGACCTGAATAAATTATTCACTTTGCAACTGAAATACAAGAAAGGCAAACAAGCACTACAATCTAGGAAGGCAGGAGTAACAAAATAAATTACCCCAGGGAAAAAAAATTATAAAAGTGAAAGTCATTTCTAAGTGTTGGGGTTAGAGTAACAAAATGACAAGAAAATGCAGAGACCATTAAGAGATTTCTTTCTAAAAGTGCATAAGGAAACAAAATTAAAAACAAAAGATAATAGAGAAAGGTTTAAAAAGATACAATTGTTACTATTTGACACAGAGTCAAACCTGTCCAGCCAACCCTCAGAGGGCCTCAGGACATAAAATATCAGGCAACTTACAGCACAGGCCAGAACATGAAACTTTCCAAAAGGACACAGAACAGAAAACACACAAAGAAACAGGATTCCCCACCAGAAGCAAAAGAGGCTCCTTTGCTGTTTCTCTTCCTCCTGTCAGCACACTCAACTCAGGGTCTGTTTAAGACTTGCCAGCCCAGAAACTTGGGCTCTCCCTACCCTTATCTGACGCCTGCAAGCAGTCTCAGAGTAAGATTGTTGCTGACATTATTAAGGGCATTAGCAGGAGTCTGCTTCAGTGCTCACATGGGCAAATGCCCCACTTCCCTCATTGTGATAGCAGGCTCCCATTTTATAGATGAGAGGCCTCTATGTCACAGAGGGGAAGTGGGTTGCTCAAAGTCACATTTTAACTTACAGACCCAGGACCTAAATTGAAATCTCAAATCCAGTTCTAGTTCTTTCTCTCTTTTACCATCTTTGATTTCCTTTCCTGGTCTGTTTCTTCCTTGGTTCAAATGTTTTTTTGATTGCAACTTGGGATCACAGGCTGAGTGGGCAAAAGCAAATTTCAGAAAGAAAAAAATTAGAAAAATCTTTCTTTTTTTTTCTTTTTTCCCCAAGGAAAATTTGGCAACTTCTTTCTGTCATTTTTAAATTAGAGTAATTCATTATGAAGGCCAGTTCACAAATAGCATGTGCAAATTTAATTTAAAATTTTGTGTTTAGGAGGAGGAAGGAATGTAGAGGAAAACATCACCTCCTTCTAAAGAAGAACAACAACAGAATGAAACAAAAACTAATAATAATTGCTAGCACTTACACAGCACTGTTATCTTCATGACAACCCTGTGAGACTGAAGTTACTATAACCATTTTACAGATAAAGAAACTGAGGCTGAGAGGGGCTAAGGGTCACCCTGTTTGCAAATGTCTGAGGCAAGATTTGAATTGAGGTTTTTCAGCATTAATAGCTAATGACATCACTTGCAATCCCAGGAGCACAGGTTGTCAAATATCATTTATTCCCATCCCAGTCAAGAGAAAGTATCTTGCTCCAGGTCACACAGTAAAGGGGAAGGGGGGAATAACATAGGCAAGATATTTCTGACCCTAATTTACTATACCCTGCTTTTTGAGAAAAGGTTAAATGATCACCTGCCACAGCTGTTCTAGATTCCTGCAGTAGGTGGGAAGTTGAACCAGATGCCTGCTGAGATCTCTTCCAATTGTGAGAATCTAAAAACCCATGATCCTATGTGAAAAACAAAGTGCCCCTGTGTAAGCCCCTTATCTACTTCTAATCTGTATGCAAGATGGGTCAAACAGCTGAATGTTGTTTGTCAGACTGAACCAGGTTTTCCCTGCAGGAACACATATGGCTCGATGCCCGGGGAGTATTGTACAGCAAAACCTGGCTTCTGTCCAGCAAGGTCTCTCCATGGGGGGGGGGGGGGGAAGGAAGCCATGAAATGCTTCGCTTTTTTGGCTGTCAAATCACACTTAGTCAGTTGGGTATCTGGTTTGTTCTGCTTTGTGCTCCCCCTTTAAACCTCATAAACAAGGCTGACCATCCCATATAATGGAGACACTTCATACATGCTGCTGACAGCTGTCATACCCACTGTGCTCAGGACCTGGAGACAGATAAGCAATATCAACACTTTACTTAATTACAAAAAAAAAAAGCCCAGCAGGAATGTGAAGGGCAGAGAGCCACCAAGTGCACCTCCTTTTCCTGGATTAACCCTTCTTACCCCATGTGCATCCTAGAGGGAAAGGCTGGGTAAAACTGATAAGCCCGGCTGTTGGACACATCTTGAACGGTGATTGGAAGGAGAGAAGGAGTAAGCACAGGAAGGACTGTCTTGTACACCCAGGAAGTCCTTCTGCTGATGATCCCAGACTAGCCCAGAGCTAGAAGAGATGTCAAGATAGAGCTGTGAGTCCAACCTGGACACCAGTAGGAATTCCCAGTATAACATCCTCCACAAGGAGGCATCCACCTGGCTTCTTTTGAGTGTTGGCTGGAATCCGATCTTCTGAATTTAGTGCCTTCCCTCTTATTTATCTTCTCTCTAGTTGTTTGTATGTTGTCTCTCCCATTAAACTGTGAGCTCCTTGAAAGCAGGGACTGCCTTTTGCTTAGCACTGTACCTGGAACATAGTAGATACTTAGATCTTTATTGACCAACTAATCTTGGTTTGCAGAACACAGAGAAGCATGAAAAAGATGAAAGGTACTTTGGACATCACATAGGGTGCTGTGGTCCAGAGAAGAGATAGGACAGCTTAAGGTCACAGTGTAACCTTAAAGTAAGTCGAAGACTTGGGCTTCCCAAACTCAGCAATGTCCTTTCCCCTTCATCCTGAAACACCCTATCTGCAATAAAACTACAAATTAAATGAGGAGGACTTTTGGCAATAAAGTAAATGATCATTCATTGGTAACACACTATATAAGATAATTGTAAAGAATCGCATTGTGTTATGGGAAAGTGTTTTTATGGCATAGTGGATCAAGAGCTGGACCTGAAGTAAGAAAGACCTGAATTCAAATATAGCCCCAGATACTTGCTAGCTATGTGACTCTGGGCAAGTCACTTAGTCCTGTTTGCTTCAGTTTTCTTTGTAAAGTAAACTTCAGTATCTTTGCCAAGAAAACCCCAAATGAAAAATGACTGAATGATAAGAAGAGTTGAGACTGGTTAAGAAGTTAGAAAGTTGGGTGATTGAAGTATCCCTTGCAAAAACAGGGAATTTTAGAGGAGTTAAATTTGGGAGGAAAGATAATGAGTTCCTTTGCCTCTTCTGGGTCTGAAATCAACATTGTTACAGTCATTTCAACCTGTCCCAAATCCATCAAATTGTATAATAGTGATAATAATAACCCAGCCACTGGAAATCTCTGCAGCCCACCAGGACAATTTGAAGGTTTTATCAAATGCTTCAAAGAAATTCAGGGGTTTTTATATGTAGCAATCCTCCAAAGTACCTATAGAATAACCCTTTCAAGAAAGAAAATAACATTAATCTGGTACCATCTGTTCTTGATGAATCAAGGCTAGCTCCTTATGATCATCACACACATCCCTTTCTAAATGACTATCCCTTTAATAATAAATGCTGGAATTGTACTTGGAATTAAAATGAAGTTCCCTGGCCTATAGCTATCAGACTTCACCCTTTCTTTTTTTTTCTTTTTTAGCAATTGGAAATTTCTTCTCCTATCCTGTGGCATCTCTTCCATTTCCTAGGACCTTTCAAAAAAAAAAAGACCAAGAGCAGCCCAATAATTGCAATTTCCCACAGAAGTGGAATTCATCTGGCCCAGGTGATCTAAGGGAAGTCAGCTGATCTCATTATCTCCTCAGTCATCTTGGGTTTCCAATTACAATGAAACATTTTTGTTCAACCCTTCCTAGTCCAAAGATCCTTCCTCTTGACAGAGCAAACAGAAGCAAAATGAAAATTCAATATTTCTGTCTTCTCTGTTATCTGTCATTAATGTCTCACCTACCCCACCCCAGAAGCCATTGATTGATTCTCTGCTTTTCCCAAAAAATACCTTTAAAAGAGGCCCTTTTATTGTCCTTGTCATTTATGGACAGATTCAGGTCATCGTAAGCCAGGAGACTCCTGACACAATGTTTTCGTCCTGCCTAAATCACTCGTCCTTGGTCCTATCTTTTATAGGTAGAAATAAGGATAGGCACTGGACCTGAGATTTCACTGACATTGAGAACTCCCAGATGAAGAAACTCTCTCTACCATATAGATGAGTATTTTCTCTGCAACTTAGATCCCTAGAGAGGCATTGAACAATAACTCTTTATGTGACTTGTCTAGGCTCAAATAGCCTGCTTGGGACAGAGACAGGACTTGAATCCAGATCCTCCTGGTTCTGGAACCAGCTTTCTATATATTATGTCATCCTGACTCTCAGCTTTATATATATATACATACATATATATGTACAAATACATATACATATATATATACATATGTATATATGTGTATGTAATAGACACATGTGTGTCTGTGTACATGTGTATATAGACACGCATGTGTATATGCATTTATACAACCTCTCACATCCCAAATTACTCTAATCAATTATAGAAGGACTAGTCACTTCTACCAAATACATACATTAAGCAATTCACTAAATATGAACTTTAAATAAATTGGGAAGAACAAAGTCTTTTGATGATTGGAAAGTCCCTTTTCACCATGCCAGACTTCTGATCTCTCACTTAATATTTTCATCTATGACTTCCTTCCTTCCAGGTGGTGTATAGGATAGCCCATTGACAATATAACTTCAATCTCTTCCTTTATTGGTCTTTACCCAATTCTGTAAGGTAGACAGTGATAGAGGCTAGAACTGCCTCTCCTTCTTGGTTTTCCTTAAATTGGTATGTTTACTTCATAAGCAATGACATTTTATTTTTAATCTGCCATGATTCAATTGAATAAGTTATACCCTTTCAGGATCCTGGATCACATCCTACTATGTGCTAGTGACACTTGGGAAGTCCAGTCACATTCATGTAGGACTACTTGAGGCCGAGGCCTTGATTGCCAGCCCCTCTCTTGAATTTTGTCTGCTATGAATTTATGTGATTGTCTGTTGTTACTTACCAGGCAGCAAGCATTGATTAAGTCCTTCCTATAACCAGCCCCCATGGTCTTCTTCCAATGGAGTTACACCCTGGGGTCTCCAGCCTGACAGATAACCACAAGCAGTTTTCTCATTTCCCCTTCTTTTTCACTTTCAACCCTGCTCCCTCCTTTAAGTCAGGAGGAGACAGAGGCCCCAGGAAGGGGGTGAACCAAAATGAGTTCTAGGGACCTCACCAAACCTTGAAACCCACTCTCCCCACACCCAGTCTAGAGCTCTTTCCCTTACACCAAGCTGAATTCAGGTGGCTTTTGAAATAATATCCCATGAACACCTGAACAAACCTGAGCTGCCTGCCCCACCCCCTTTAAAGGGAAGGTTAGTCTTCCCATCAAGCCTCCGCTGACAGTAGCCTTTCTGCTTTCTCTGCTCCCCACTGTTGAAAGCCTCAGCTTCCCTGAGGGGTCCTGAAATTGAACAGACCCCCATCTCATGCTCAATCTCTCCAGCTCCTGGAGACTCCCAGGGCTAGAGCCACGTGACCAGCTTGCCCAAAGATAATTACAGGGAACGAGGCAGTTAGCTCATTAGATTAGATCCCTCAATGAGTTGTTTATTTCTACAAAGATTTCTGGTGACCTGGAGAGAGAACAGAACAGCCGACACCATTTCTGACGAATCTTCAGGTGCAAGGGCTGATAAAAACCTTCTCCTCCACACCAAGTAGTGCAAATATGGCCATGTCCTCCAAGCCATTCAACTTCCCTGGACCTCAGTTTCTTCATCTGTAAAAGGAGAGGGTTGGGCTCAAGGGCCTGTGGGGTTTCTTCCATCTCTGGGCCCAAGATTCTATAACATTCAACCATTAATCAGAACCATTTCTCTTACAAAGCTGCTTTGGACCTATGACTTTAGCCTGTTCCTTCTTGTCACATTGAGGGATGTTTCCTTTTTAGTACTATAATTTCCTATTGATGTCATATGGCTGTAAATCAAGGAGCAAATTTATGCAATCATTTTTTAAAGCATCTACTAGGTTCCAAGCCCATTGCTAAGCAGGAAGAATACAGATACGAAGATGAAACAGTTTAGTCCTCAAGTCACTTATATTCTGTTGTGATTCACATGTATATATAAATTTATGCAAAATGTTCCTTGTGCAAGAGATTTTAGCTCCTAAATCCTGGCATTTGCACTGACTGACTCCTATTATTTGGAATTCTCTCTGTCTCCACTTCCTGGCTCCCTCCACATCCCAGATAAAACTCCATCTTCTACAAAGCACTTTAGGTATCCTGATACCTCTTAAACCTAGTCCTTTTCTTCTTAATTATTTCCAATTTGTCTCCTGTGGATTTTGTTATTTGTATGTTGCTTCCCTCATTAGACTGTGAGTTACTTGAGTGGTTACCCTTCTTTGTATACATATTCTCAGCACTTCCTCCAGAGCTTTAGCCCTTACTAAGCACTTGCTGACCTGAAAGTATTAAGGGGTGGGAGGCAGTAGCAACTGAGCAGATGGATAAATTAAATTTTTAAGATTAATTAAAATGTATTAAACATTTGTGAGATCAAAGCTCTGAGAATGCAGGTTGGATAAAAACCCCAGCTCTCGAAAAACTCACATTCTGAGAAGGGAAAGAATATATTCAGAAAAAAAATGATGGGGTCGAGTTAGGAAATTACAGAATTAGTGGACGGAGCCATAGGGAAGAAAATTGCCACCCTTCTTTCTAAAAGAAATAACAGAATTGATTTTAATCACAGATCCAGGATCAGAGAGCTGAAAAGAGATGGAGATATGGAGGATAAATCAATTGTGGCAAGGTGGGTATCAAGAAGATGAACATCAAGGTAGTTAAATGAAACTTGACTGGAGTCAGGGCTAATTATGGTGGTCAAATGAGGTATCTACCAATCAAGACAGTAGTGCCCTAGCGCTGGAGTTCTAGAAATGAAAGAGCTAAGTCCTAAAAGGTATGATTTCTGATCTGAATAAAATGGGAGGAAAGGGGCTGTAATTTAAGGATTCAGCTTTTCCTGTTCTTTCCCCATTAGACTGGGCTCTGGATTTCTGTTTCCTTTCTGGATTTACAAGCATTTAGTTAGATTTTTTAAAGTATGGAATACTAGAAAGTCAGAGTTAGGAGGAATCTACAAGAAACAACATCAGAGTTTGAAGAGAACTTAGAACAGGGAAGGTCAGAAGTGGGAGGAACTTAGAACAGGAAAGGTCAGAGCTGGAAGAGATCTGAGAATATAGAATATTTGATATGGAAAGAACTTCATGATACAGAATATCAGAGATAGGAAGCACCTGAGAGATGTTTAGGTCAATTCTCTCCTTTTAAAAATGAGAAAAACAATGTCCCCAAAAGGGAAAAGACTAGCCTTTGATCATGCAAATTTGAATATGAGGCTCAACTGAGTTTCAAATACAGGTCTTATGGTGGCACTTCTAATGTTTTTCCCACTCTATGGTGCCTCTCAATTGTTCAAGCATACATCTATGGCTGTACCCTATGCAACTCACCTACATCTGAACACAGAGATCTCCCTTTCCTTGATTCCCAATTCTTCCCCTCCCCAGTCTGACACATCTTGCTGCACTTCAGATATTACTGAAGATAATTTGAAAACCAGATTAAAATTGGTGAACATGTTCCTAGGACAGTGGATAGTTTAGGAGGGCCATTGGAGCAGAGAGTATGACATAACTAAATCAATAACTTTACCTTAATCAAAATTTAGTTGATCAATATATTGATGATGGTGGAGGGGTAATGATGATGAAGGTGGTAGTAGTGATGATGATAATGGTTATGATTGATGATGATGATGATGATGATGATGATGATGATGATGACTCATTTCTATGGCACTGAAGCTTAAAAAACCATTCTCCATGGGACAGCTAGGTGGCAGAGTGGATAGAGCACCAGCCCTGAAGTCAAGAGGACCTGAGTTCAAATCTGGCTTCAGACACTTAACATTCCCTAGCTGTGTGACCCTGGGCAAGTCACTTAACCTCAATTGCCTCAGCAAAAAGCAAAAAAAAAAATTCTCCATATAGTAGCCCAATTGATTAACTGAATGAGTCACAACCAGTTGTGCACTGAAGTCCAAGAGAGCTCTCACCCACTTCAAGTTGTTGGTTACCAAGCTCTCCCACTCTAAGACATAAAGGATCAACCAGAATGCTCTTTTATTGAGGATAATCAGTGAAATGGACATATGTAGGAAAATAATCTTGAGAATGAGGAAGACAGAATATACAAATACTAGGAATTAGATGGAGTTCATGTGATACTTGTAAGTAGCATAAGTTAAGAGGTGGTGCTCTGTAAACCCTGAGAAAAAGTTATCATGTGTATTTATTTCTATGCTTTGATGTGGATCCCCAGGTCATCTGGGGGTTTATAGAATGTAGATCCACAGAATGTCAAACTCACTCATAGGGGCAACCTTGATTGGTAGGAACGTGAGTTGAATGAAAAATAAAAAGCAATATGGAGTTGGTGGACTTGAAGGCAAACTCTGTCCTCAGTTATCCCTGGAAAATTCTATATATGGATTGCAGTTTTGATACAATGGTGAAGACTGAAAAAGGCAGCAACAGAAACAATATAAACATCAAAATATACTACAGAGCCATATGGGGTCTCATAACTGAATGTGAAGGTCATGAAATTATGATTTATTACCAGTAAATGTTTGAATTGTATACCTATTTTGTATACCTACATACCCAGGATGACATAAAAATTTCTCAGGTGGACTGGACCCCAGAAGACTGAATCTTCTCTATCTGGCAGTTAGGTAAGAAGCATTTGTTAAGCTCTTGCTAAGTGCCTTCTTAGATGAAACTAAAAGAAGTGGGTTGGGTAACCAACCTATCAGGCAGAGGTTATGGGTGTTGTATCTGATCCCAATGGCACAGCAACACAGAGCATTGAAGGACCCTTCTCCCAGTTTGGTTCATCAACCTCAGCAGAGCAAGCAAGGAGAAGTGATTCATCTTGATGGGTATTAACAATATAGAGGAGTTGAAGATGGGCAGGGCTAAAGGAAGAAGTAGACTCCTTTTCTCCTCTGGATGGATGAAGCACAGGGAAGGGGTCAGACTGCTATTTCTCCCATTTTGCAACCTCTTCTTTTAAAGGGATTCAGTGACTTCTCACCCACTTTCAATCCTTAAGACAGTGAGATCTAGTAGAGATACCAGCCTATCCAAAATCACCAAACTTACCTGGTGGGTTCTAGGAACTTGGCAGGCTTTATCAATAGGTTCCTGCAGAAAAAGAACACCTTCATACCCACTGGAGGCTTTAAGGAGAAGTATCCATGGCACATAGGTTATGGTACTCCAAAAGGGTTCAAAAGAAAAGATATGAGAAGATAGTTTCCTTACCTCCCTTATTGGAGAGGTCCACAAATGTTTCATAGTGTACATGTTATCAGACATTTTCAATGTATTGATAATTGATGATGCTTTTTTTCTTCATCTTTAAAAAATTATTTGTTAAATGGCTCTCTGGGAGACATAATGGAAAAAACATAGGTCTGGTACATTTCAATTCTGGCTGGAATTAGAGTTAACAGGATGGGGCAAGCCAATTGTTAAATTTCCATTATGAATATTTGCACCTCAAAAATAAGTTAATGTTACAAATTAGTCTTTGATTTATCATTTTGTTGATTGTCTAGATTTAAGAAAGTGATGAAAATGTTAATTCAAATTTAATTTGGGCACAATGTTGTGGACACATTGCCCCCCCCCAGGCAATTGTTAAACATTTGCACACTCCAGACTCCAGTTTTGCTGATATTTTTTTTCTCTTTTCATTTTTTTAACTTTAAAAATATTATTTGTTATTTGGAATGGTTCATTGTAAGGGAGATACTGGAGAAATTTGGATATTAAAATAAGAAAAGAAATTAATAAAACTTTTTAAAGATGTTTTAAAAGGAGGGGAAGGAGAACATTGTAAAATTGCCAAGAACAAGCATAGTTCTAAAGAACTAATATGAGAGAATATCTCCACCACATCCCTTTGCAGAGTTAGAGTGGGTACACTACACATATTCATATGTGTATGTGTGTTTCTGAGGTTTTTTTCATTAAAATATTAATTTGTTTTATGAGATGGTTCTCTAGAAAGGGAAAGAAGAGAGATACTGGGGAAAATTTTATTTGTATTAAAAAAATACTAATAAAAAATTATTAGCATACAAAATTTTGTTTTCAGGTGAAAAGGGGTTGAAAGTGGGAAAAGTTTAAAAAGCCTTGCTATAGACCACCTAGACAGAAAGAGGAAATGGATGAGATGTCCAAGAAACCATCCACAGAACAGGCTATAATAGCAAAAGAGAACTTCAATTATCCAAACATCTATGGAAGATCTCTCTCTCTCTCTCTCTCTCTCTCTCTCTCTCTCTCTCTCTCTCTGTGTGTGTGTGTGTGTGTGTGTGTGTGTGTGTGTTGTGTGTGTGTGTGTGTTTCTCTCTGTGTGTCTCTCTCTGACTCTCTCTCTCTTTGTCTCTCTCTCTCTGTCTCTCTCCCCCCCTCCCCCTCCCTCCTTCTCTTCACACCCATTAAACTAAAGGAACCAATAATATTTTGACATATTACAATGAACATTTAATTGTTCAAAAGGTAAAAAAAAAAAAGTTAACGTGGAAACTGTTTCTCTGGACTTGCTCTCCTTGACATTTAAAACTATCACACTCTGACTCCATCCTACCTTTCTAGTGTTGGGGAATTCTCTCTCCCGAAAGGAATGGGATCTCTTGGGAGAGTTATATCCATCATCAGAAGTTCAATAATTGTGGGTCTAAGATAGGAGGTCAAACTGAACACCCAAAATTTATTAACGTTCTAAGGAAGATGGATATCTTGATGATAGCAGCTTCTGCTTTCCAGAGCACAGAACTGGTTTTTAAACCTTTCAGATTTGACGCAGAGCCAATGAGCAACATTCTGTGGCAACTTAGGATAGATAAGTAAAAAATTTCACAGGAGAAAGAAGGGTAGAGAAAGAAGGAGATCAGCCAAAGGGGAGAAGAAGATTATCTGCAATATAACTAGTCAAATTTATTATTGAAAAAACATTCCCTGCTCAAGCGCAGGAAACAAAGGGAAATGGCCAAATATTTTTACAAATGTGAAAGAAATCCTTTTTAGGCAAAATTACAGGGTCTCTGCTCCAAAGGTAAATAGATGTTACAGCAGTGGATGAAACTGTCCATTTTACCATGTCCTTGAATAGTTTGCTATATTTGATTTTCCTTGAATAGAGGCTGGAGACTTTCTCATATTAGGCCTCCAGATGGTTGGAGAATTTCCACACTGTTAGGACATCATGATGTCAAGACATGATAAGGTCCCATCTTTCCCTCATAGCCGGCAAGCCTCTGCTTGAGAGTGCTGAACTCCCTAGCACTCTCTGGGCCCGTCACGTATGAGGAAAGGTTTCCTTAGAGATGACTTGGGGGCCTCCAAAGAACCTTTTCCTGATATTCTGCCTTTGTATGAGGTCCAACAAGATGAAGTGACACATTTAAAGGCAGCCAGTAATTAGCAGAAATGGGATGGGAACCAGGGCCTTTCATTACCAAGTCCACTACTTTATCTCTCAGCCACTTTGTTTATATGAATTTATTAAGTATCTTATTGAATGGCTGATTAGTTATTAAGCACATTTAAATACCTTCTATTCATTTATAAATTTGTTTGGTCAAGAATTGCCATTTAAGTACTTTTTTATGAATTTATTATTTGTCAAGTGTGTATCAGGTACCATGTCACTGAATATCAATTTTACAAATGTGACTGAGGTTGCAGAAGGGGCTAAAGACAGGGAGAAATAATGGGAAAGCAGAGAGACAGAGAAACAGAAATAAAGAGACAGAAAAGAGAGAGAAGAAAGAGAACTAGAAGAGAAGGGAAATGAAGAGGGGAGGGAGGGAAGGAGGGAGAGAGAGACAGCAAGCGCAAGGCTGGTTGCTATTGGGAGGTAGGGGGTGGAGGCAGAGGAGAAGAAAAGAGAAGAGAACAGATGTTTCTTATTTCCTGAGCCCTGGTGTCCTGGCCCTCCCGGTATTACATTTCTATGTTATATATAAACAGAGAGGAGGATACTTGTAATTTATGCAACAATATACCCATGCACAGAAATGGGTCATATTTTACTTTAATAAGAGAAATGAGGTACCATTTCCTTTGCACAGAGGAGCCCAAGTTGCCTGTAATCAACACCAAATGGGCCCTGCTTGATTTCTTAAACGATTAAGAGGCTATTGGGATAAGAGGAGCCTTGGAGGCCGGGGAAGGCTTTGGAGCCACTGCTCTATCCCTGCACTCCTCTCCAAGGCTGGAGAGAGGCAGCCCTGGTGGAGGGGGCCCAGGGAACAGAGGGCTAGCACTCAGCATCCCAGCTGGGCCCACGGCGTGCTGTGTGACAGGTCCCACAGTACAACTCTCTGGGCCTCGCTCCTGCCTCTGTAAGCTGAGTGGGTTGTAGGAGGTTTAATTATTGGCCCAAATGCCCCTCGCCCACCCCAGCCCTGAAAGGAAAGGTGGGAGTCTGGCCAGCGAGAGGAAGTGGCAAAGTAGGAAGAAACCTTCTTGGGGGAGAGGGAGGTGGCCAACAAGGGGATGTCTGACCACTGTGGGCTTCTCGCTGGGGTCCGATCTGGCTCCATGAGGCTGAGTCACCACACCAAGGAGCAGGCTGAACAAGCTGAGACAGGACTGCCAGGCCTAAGAAAGCCCTGGCTCCTTGAGCAGTGGAGGTACTGGCTTCTCTTGAGCTCCCCTGGAGCCTTAAGCCCTGTATCTTTAAAGTCTGACCCCACCAGGACTAGATCCAAACACTGAGTTCTCTTCTCATCTTTATCCACTGAAAAGATAAAGCAGTTCCAGGGTTCTTCCAGGGTCTGACACAGCAACAATAACAATAAGAATGTCTAACATTTCTATAGCACTTTACTGAGCACTATACAGATATGACAACTCTGGGAGGTAGGTGCTATTATTATCCCCATTTTACAGGTGAAGAAACTGAGGCAGGTAGTGGTTAAATGACCTAACTAGATTCATACAACTAATAAATGTCTGAGGCTGGATTTGAACCCAGGGTCCAGCCCTCTATCTATTACTTCTAATCCATCAGTTCAGATTATAATTTCTCCATTCAACTAAAATGGCCATTTGCTAAAGGCTAATTCTATGTAAGACACTCCATCTACCAATATGAATTCCCATTCTTCCAAACTTTATTAACGATTCTTTATAGGCTATCGCAGCAATTGGTGGTCAACTGTCTGGTAAAGAGCCTCTTGAGATTTATCGAGGCTGGTCCCCAAATCCCAGACACCAAGTCTGTCACCAGGCCAGTGCTCTTGGGCAGGCTGCCATCTTAGTATCACCAGCCTGAGTTTGTACTCCATGGGCAAACGCTGATACATAGACTTCAAGAACCTGAGCTCTCTTCTACACTATGATGCAGTATTAAAGTAGGGCATTTATATTAGCATAATATATATAGATATAGATATAGATATGATTATAACACAAATAATAGTTGAATAAGTAAATCAAAGAATCACAAAATGCTCTGATGTTGTGGTGGGTGACAGATCAGACATCCACAAAATTAAATCAGTCTATCAACTGCAACAAAAACTTTTTAAGACTGGACTGGAGAAACATGGACAAAAGTGAAACTGATCAATAAGAGATCATTTCTAGCTAGAGAGACCACAGAAGGCCTCCTTTTCTGGAGATGGTAGTATCTGGACTGAGCCTTGAAGAAGGGCTCATGGGGTCACAGCTTTAAATCTGGAAGGGGCCATAGATCATAAAGTCCAATCTTCCCATTTTATAGGTGAATAAACTGAGGCTCAGAGAGGGGAAATAGCAATGAGCCATACAGAGAGGGACCACAAAGCTGAAATTTAAACCCAAATCCACCAACCCAAGAAGAGCTATTTTCACTATGCCATGTAAGATTTCAACAGAATAAGATAGGGAGGGGAAAAGTGAAGGTGTTACAAACACAGGGAATGATGTAGACTAAGGCATTGAGGTAAATTAATGAGTGATTCATAACAAGCAGGATGGGATGATGGGAGAAGTGGAGAGAAGATAAGTATATGGGGTAGGGCTGGACCATTGGGTGGGATAAAAAGCATGGCTGGAGCAGGCTAGATTCTGTGGACCATGAGCCTTTGTGCTGACTCGCTCACAAATCAGGATGTCTTGCCCAGAGGAGAGGAGCCTGAGTAGGTCAAGTCCTCCAAGACCTGGTCCACAAGATGAAGCATTAGGATGAATAGCAAGATGAGTTGGACAACTCAGTGGGACAGCATGGAACATGAATAAAGTGAGACCTATTAAAGTATAAGATGTTTGAAAAGGAATAATTTGAGATACAGTGGGAGAGCTACTTCATGGTGGGATTAGAATGCCAGATTAAGAAATTTTAATTTGATTCAATAAGTTATGAGGAGCCATTGAAGGTGAGGAAAAGAAGGTCATAATCAGAGATTGAATAATCTATTCAGGATATATTAAAAAGGAGAGAGATCCTGGAGTCAAGAAAAGGAATTAGGAGGGATTCCAGTAGTCCAGGTGAGAGATGATGAAAGAAAGAAGGGGGGAAATGTTTCTTAAGCACCTACTATATGCCAAATGTTTTATAATTATTGTCTCAAAAATGATCCTCTTAAGAACCCTGAGTGCTATTTTAATCCCCATTTTACAGTTGAGGAAACTGAAGCAAATCAGGGTAAAGTGACTTGCTCAGTATCATATAGCTAGTAAGTGTCAGGGACAGAATTTGAGTTCAGATCTTCCCAACTCCAGATCCAGCACTCCTACTGTCTCTGAGGAAGACCTGAATTAAGGAAGGAGTCTTTCTATGGATGTAAGCGACTATGCAAAAGGAAGACCTTGTTCTAAGTCTTTCCCTTCTCAATAAATAACTGTCCCAAAGAATCTGCCAGAACCAGCTTTATATCTGCGAGCTATCCACATGGGTCGGATGCATTATCCCTGCTCCATAGGAGAGAAATGAGTCCCTGAGTTCTGTAGTCAGGCTCAAAACTAGCAACAGCCCATCATGAAGAACTGAGCCACAGACAGCCTAGTTGTCTGTTTCCACAGATGCACACACTCTTCAATCATTTTCTCTCTCTCCATCTCTTTCTCTGACTTTGTATAACTCTCTCTCTCTCTCTCTCTCTCTCTCTCTCTCTCTCTCTCTCTCTC
>JAJPUD010000452.1:366023-380242 GCA_023553655.1 Myrmecobius fasciatus | reverse complement strand
AGAGAGAGAGAGAGAGAGAGAGAGAGAGAGAGAGAGAGAGAGAGAGAGAGAGAGAGAGAGAGAGAGAGATTATATTGGGGGGTGATATTTTCTGGGTCTTTTTGTAATAATAGCTTTTTATTTTTCAAAATACATGTGAAGATAGTTTTCAACATTCACCCTTGCAAAACCTTGTTTTCCAAATTTTTCTCCCTCCCTCTTCGCCTCTCCCCTTCCCTAGACAGCAAGTAATCTAATACAGGTTAAACATGTGCAATTCTTGTAAACATATTTCCACATTTATCATGCTACTCAAGAAAAAGCAGATCAAAAGGGGGGGGGGAAATGAAAAAGAAAAAAACACAAGCAAGCAAACAACAACAACAAAGGTGAAAATGCTATGTTGTGGTCCACATTCAGTCCTCAGGAGGCAGATGGCTTTCTCCATCACAAATCTATTTGAATTAGCCTGAATCACCTCATTGTTGAAAAGAGCCATGTTCATCAGAATTGATCATCACATAATCTTGTTGTTAAAGAGATTATATTCTAAATGGAGAGAAAATAATGTAAGGAGGGTAAATGGAAAGTCCTCTCAGAGAAAAGGTTTTAATAGTGAGAGGCTATGGGGGAGGAGAGGCTACAAAAAGGACTAGGCTATCTTTGGTAGAAGCAGACTGGGATTCTAGTCCTGCCTCTGTTATTGAATGGCCATGAGATCTGGATCCCCTTTCCTTCTGCGTCCCCGTTTCCTCCTTTGTAAAAAGGGGGAAATGAACTTAATGACTTCTAAAGCATCTTCCAGTTCTAAAATCTATGATCCCATATTTTTTCCCTAGGAAGGTCTTAAGAACAATCTGCCTGTCCTCAGGCCTAGGAAGGAGCATGGAGCAAGAGGGAAAACCAAGAAATTGACCATTACTGGTTGAGTTCAGGGTCAGTCTGACTATGGACAAGGAACAGGGAGACCAGAAACAGAAACCAGTGAAAGAAACACTAGAAATATAAGATTTGACAAAAGAAGAGGAAAGGGGGAAAATAGTGGACTAGGAACATTTTGGTGGGACCAGACACCAGAACAAAATGGCGGCTAGGAGGCGATCTTCATGGGAGATCTTCTGATCTAAGTTGTGTGACTTTCTTAACACTGAGAACTATGCTTTACACACTGTTGTTGTTGATTTATTCAGTTGGGTCCAACGCTTCATGACCCCATGGCACACCATACTGTCTGTGGAGTTTTAGCAAAGATACTGGGGTGGGTTGCCATTTCCTTCTCCTTTTGTCAGAATTTGCCACTATGACCTGGCCATCTTGGGTAACCCTGAATGGCACAGAGTTGTGCAAACTCGTCTGCCACAACAAGGTAATGATCCAGGAGGGGGTCTGCTTTACTCCTAGTCACACTAAATCAACATTTGTGAAGTGGAATGAAGAAAAATGGTGTTAAGTGGAGTCAGGGGCAGGAGAAGGGGAGTAGTGCTTTGGAGGCAGGTGAGTGAAGAGGACCAGCAGGGAAAGGTTTGAGCTTCTCTTCTCTGACTCTTATTTGGTTTGTAGAAGGTCCCATTTCTTTGGCCATGAACCAAAGCTTCTTCCATGAATGGGGGGTCTGTATTTTCAACACTGGATTGAACAGCTTTCTCAGAGAAAAAGAAAACCTGATGCAAAAAAAAACCAAGAAAATTTACAAAAATGTCCCAGAAATATGATGTCAGTGCAAAGGGGGTGGGGGGGGCGTGCACAACTCTGATTTAAGCACCACAGAAGGAACACTTTTGTTGTTGCAACGGGCACCTAGTTCTATTCTAATTTATTAAGGAAAGGGCCCCAAGGACTCTCCAAGGCAGGCCTATAAGAAACTTAAAATAAGCACATTAAATTGCAGCCCATGAATTGAAGGATTGGATGGGGGGAGGGATGTTGCTTGTTAAGGCATCCCCATTTCCCAACCCCCAGGACTGCCCCCTGCCCAGCCCCGATAACATCCCAGAGTGGGTCCCCAAAACAGGCACTCTGAGGTTCCTTCTCACAGATCTCCACAAGGGCCGCATTCAGGAAAGGGGACAGCCAGAGGAGGAAAGTTGTTTTATGCCCTGTTAATCACTCCAACAATTTTGAAAATTCACGACTGAAATAAAGACATTTACAGGAATTATATTTCAAATAGTATTTACCCGGAACAGAATCCCCTTTGTTTGTAATTACCAGATTTATGAACTGTTGTAAAGAAAAAATAGAAACACTGGTCTCTAATTTCCACGTCATCTCTACCCCCCCACCCTCCCACCCCCAGGAGCTGGCTCCATCACTGCAAACATCTCTGACAAAGATATTGCATCAACTCTGATTGAACTGAAAAAATATTGAATGTGGGGGGACTCCCCTGACCTTCCCCCCTTTACAAGAATCTCCCCTGATGAATTAATCTGTGTTCATAAAGAGATCTGAGATGAGAATCCAAGCAGAAAACATCTTTTTTTTTTTTGAGGCAATTGGGGTTAAGTGACTTGCCCAGGGTCACACAGCTAAGAAGTGTTAAATGTCTTCGGCCACATTTGAACTCAGGTCCTCCTGACTTCAGGGCTGGTGCTCTATCCACTGCACCACCTAGTTGTCCCACTAGACACTCTTGAAGGACAGAGTCAGAAGGCCAGCGCTCTGAGGTTTGTGTAACATGATTGCGATATTAATAGGAAGTGTACTTCAACAGATGCTACATCATACTGTTGACCTACTGATATCCCAGGTGCTTTTCAAACAACTATCTCCTCATCTTTCGATCCTTATGAAATCTTCCCCTTTTTTGAGCCCAGATGTGAGACTTTGCAATGATCCCATCTGAATTTCATATTCTTAGATTCAGACCAATATTATAATCTGTCAAGATTTTCTGAATCCCGACTCTATACTCCATAACAAAATCCCTGATTTTCTGCAACTCATATCATATTGCACCATCCAAGAAAAGCCTTTCTCTTTCCTCCTAGCAGTTCTGTGTGTGTGTCTCTGTGTGTGTCTCCCTCTGTGTGTGTCTCTCTCTATGTCTCTTGGTCTCTGTCTCTTTGGGTCTGTGTATATGTCTGTCTCTCTCTGATTCTCTCTGTGTGTCTCTTGATCTTTTTCTCTTTCTTTCTTTGGCTCTGTTTATATGTCTCTGTCTTTGATTCTCTCTGTGTCTCTTGGTCTCTGTCTCTTTATTTCTTTGGGTCTGTCTGTATGTCTCTGTCTCTGACTCTCTCTGTCACTCTCCCCCTTCTCCTTCTTCCTTTTCTTGTCTCCCCTACCATTCTCCCCTTCACTCCACCTCCTGCTCCTCAGACTATCTCATACTTTTAGTTACCTGTCCAACCCCCTTGATAGAATATAAAGCCCTTCAGAGCACAGACAACCAAAATCCAGAATAACGACTAGCATGTAATGACTACTTCATATAGTTAGTGGGAATGGATTGGACAAAGATCCCAGTCCCTCCATGCTTTGGTGCATAGTCTCCCTTAGGTTATATCATCATAGGTGCCATCATCTCAGCATTTTATTTATCTAACCTTACAGTAATGATCCTTTATATCCATATTCCTCAGTCATATGTCCACAGGCTTATCTAGCTTCAAAGACTTTGCATTTCAGCAGGGCTTGACGGTTTGTATCCCAGAATTACAGAATTTTAGTTGGAAGGGACCTCAACAGCCATCCAATCCAACTGATCCTCAAAATAATCCCTCCCCTATAGCATTCCTAGAAGAGTCGAAGCTCTCCAGTGAGAAGGAACCCACTTCCCCCACAGGCAGCTTATTCGGCCTTTGACAGATCTCACTATTACTTTTCTCTAACAAAAAGTCTAAATTTGCCCTTTTTGCAACCTGTTCCAGCTCTTTGTGCCCAAAGGAAAAACAATTAAATACATCTTTTGTGTAACAGTCCTTCAAATACTTAAACATAGTTTTCGTGTCCCCTCCAGAGCCCTCCCTCCTTCAATTCATGGGCTGCAATTTAGTGTGCTTATTTCAAGTTTTTTTATAGAATCTTATAGAATCTTTAATTCTTTTAGCTTCATGTAGTATTCCCCTTGCCTCTGTTCCTTCCTAAGTAGAGCACTGAAAGTGAACACCATTCTCCACATGGGGATCCAGCCAGAGCAGAGCACAGGACACTTATCACCTCCTTTTTCACATCAGCTACATCATACTGTTGACCTACTGATATCCCAGGTGCTTTTCAAACAACTATCTCCTCATCTTTCCATCCATTTTTATGAAATCTTCCCCTTTTTTTGAACCCAGATGTAAGACTTTGCAATGATCCCATCTGAATTTCATATTATTAGATTCAGACCAATAGTATAATCTGTCAAGATTTTCTGAATCCCAACTCTGTACTCCAGGGCATTTGCAAATTTGATCTGTATACTATTGATGCTTTGTGTATGTTACCAATAAAAATGTTAAAAAGTACGGACCATGGTTCTGTAGCCCGCCAAATTGGCAATTGTTGATTTCTCTTTGACTCCATTAAACTAGTTCTATAATTACCTAATTGTATTATTATGAAACTGTATCTCTCCATTTTTCCATAATAGTATTAGGCAACAATAATAAGCTCAGTTAGGTGGCATAGAGTGCATAGAGTCAAGAATCCAGAAGACATCTTCCTCTGGCCTTGGGTACTTATTAGCCATGTGATCCTGGGCAAGTCACTTAGCCTAGTTTGCCTCAGTTTTCCTATCTGTAAGATGAGCTGGAGAGGGAGGTGGCAAACCACTATAGCATCTTTGCCAAGAAAACCCTAATTGGAGTTACTGAAAAAAGTACTGAGCATTTTCCAAAATGTTTTGCTAAAGTCTACATAGACTATATCTATGACATTTCTTTGTTAACCACTTTAGTGACTGACAAAAAAAAGAAAAGAAGGTTAATCTGACTTGTGCTCCTGATAAATTTATGCTGACTCTTGGGAATCATCACCTGCTTTCGTAGAATTTCCCTAATCATCTCTTTAATCATTCATTCTAGGATTTTTCCAGGAATTGGTCAGTTTCATTGACCTCTGGTGTATAGAATCTATTTTCTACCATTTCTTGAAAATCTGGACATTTGCCCTTCTTCAGTCTCATGTTTCTTTCCCATTCTCCATGACCTTTCAAATATCACTGATAGTGGCTCAGCAATCATACCTGCTAAGTTCTTTCTGTGCCCCCCACAGGGTATTTTATCTGAGCCAAATGACTTATATTCTACTGGTATAACATTTGAGAACCCAGATTTATTTGCACAACATGAAAAGATATCTCAGGAGGAGAATAATTTTCCCCAAAGGTGTTTTCCAAGTTCATAGAAGAGATCCTTCAAATAGGACAAAAAAAAGATTTCTGATCAATAGAAGGGTTCTCAAGATCTTCTTGTATTTAGGGATAAAATGTCATTGCATTGAGTCCAGAGCCCAATAGGAACTCCCCAGGATGGCCCATGTATAGGGAAAACAAAGTGAGCGGATAACATTTGTTAGCCAGGCAATTACATGCAGTTGATGGAACATCTTGGGGAGTTTAGCCTCTAGAATATACAATCTTAGATAATCAATGAATCACCAAGTTTTTATTAAATACTCACAAGATGCCAAGTATATGAGATGCTTTCTGACCTGAATCAAATCCAATATATAAGAGTCAGAAAAAGAACAGAATGGATTACCTTTGGGAAATCACTTAGCACTTTCAGATCCCCAGTTGATTTATGTTGGAAAAAAAAAAACTTTCCTTTAACATCAGTATCCCCAAATCCCTACAAATCATGAATCATAATTCCTTCCCTCAAAATATTTAAATTACAAGTGATCCAAAATGCAATAGAGAAGATCAAGGATAGACTTAAGTGGGTTGCCTTGTTTTCCCAGCGATGATCTATCTGTTTGTAAGAATTGTCCTGAAAGATTTCTTGGAGGACATGATAACTGAAAAAAAGACTGGCTGCCCATATACCAAGAGTGAGAGATAGCATATGTCATTCTAAGTGTATCACTGGTACCCTTAGAATATTAAAGGATCCAGGAAGGACTCCATTATGGTGCTTAGATCCTTCATGGGGGGTTTTTAGAAAGACATAAAGTCCCCAGGAATAGAAGGGGTGAAAGGGGGATGATTTGTACCACCAGAAAGAGTACATACATGAGTGACATGGAAACAATCTCAAATTTACAAACATTTACCTGAAATCAAATCTCTTTTGCTTGTGATTAGTGAAATTTTTGGCTATTTAACAGGAAAATTTGAATACTTCCTCAATCCCTAGCCATCTACCACCATAGTACTGACCTCTGGGGATATAGTTCTGTGACCACTGGCGTCTCACAGATACAACTGGCTCCAACGTGGATGGCAAAGGTTTGCACACAGCTTGCCTAGTCCTGCCTTCTTTTTCTATGGATCTCAGAAAAAGAATTTTCCATCCATAGGTGAGCAAGAGATTGGGGCAACACAATAGATAAGAGCATCAAGCCTGGAGTCAAGAAGGTTTGAGTTCCAGCCTTGCTAGCTATGTAACCCTAGGCAAATCATTTAAATTCTGCTTGCCTCAATTTTCTCATTTGTAAAATGGAGATAATAACAATGTCCACCTCCCAGAATTGTTGTGAGGATAAAATATTTGTATTTATAATATTTGGAAAGCACTTGGCACAGTGGCTGGCACATAGTGAATGCTATAGAAGTGTTAAGTATTATTATTATTATTATTATTATTATTATTATTATGAAGTTACAATGGGAATAGTTAAGGAGAATCTGTAATTGACCAAGCCAGAGAATGGATTATCTCGATGTTTTATCTTGTCATGGCTCATGATAATAATTGGGGTAATGATCACAAATGAGGACACTTATGTTAGTTTTATGTAATTGTTTTGTTGTGTTGCCTTTCACAAAATGAGAGCAATCTGTAAATGCAAAATACACAAACACATTAATAAAGACCATTAGAATTTGCGATTTCTAAAAACAAACAACAGTACGTAAGATCTGGGCATCTCCTTTCAATGGCACAGAAACAACTTCTTTACTCAGGAATCATGAATAACCCAGAGGACATTTAGATGGCCAATTATTGAATTAGTCTGTCACTGACATAGAAAGAAAGGATCACATAACAGGATTATACGATGATCAATTCTGGTGGACATGGCTCTCTTCAACAATGAGATGATTCAAACCAGGTTCAATTGTTCAGTGATGAAGAAAGTCATTTACATCCAGAGGGAGGACTGCTTTCTTTTTCTATGGATCTCAGAAGAATAATTTTCCATCCATAGGTGAACAAGAGATTGGGGCAACACAATAGATAAGAGCATCAAGCCTGGAGTCAAGAAGGTTTGAGGGGAACTGAATGTGGACCACAATATAGCATTTTCACTCTTTTTGTTTTTATTTGCTTACATTTTATTTTGCTTCTCTTTTTTTCCTTGTGCAGCATAATAATTGTATAAATATGTATACATATATTGGATTTAACATATATTTTTACCATGTTTAATATATATTGGACTACTTGCCATCTAGGGGAGGGTGTGGGGGAAGGGGAGGAAAATTGGAACACAGGGTTTTGCAAGGGCTAATTTGAAGAATTTTCTATGCATATGTTTTGAAAAATAAAGTTTTAATAAAAAATTAAATAATAATTTAAAATGCATGGTATCTTTTGTTCTTACAACACTTATATCTCCCATTATATACTTCAGTCCTTCTGCTTCCCCTTCCAGAGTAAACATTTATTTTAAAAATAATAATAAAAAGGAAGAAAAGACAATTTAGTAAAAGTAGCTAATACATCAACAAAGTAGGACATCCTATTCAGTATTCCATACGTATAATTTCCCACTTCTGCAAAGAAAGGAGGAAGGTACATTTCTAGATCTCTTCTTGGTCATTCCAGTATTTACTTTCAATTCATTTTTGTTATTTCCTTTTATATTCTCCTAATCATCATACTTCTTTATTTTTATTCATTCACTCATTTATTTATTTTTGCTGAGATAATTAGGGTTAAGTGACTTACCCAGGGTCACATAGCTAGGAAGAGTTAAATGTCTGAGGCCAAATTTGAACTCAGAGCCTCCTGACTTCAGGGCTGGTGCTCTATCCACTGTGCCACCTAACTGCCCCTCATCATACTTTTTTTAATATTCTTTTTACAATTTTTAATTAAAAGCTTTTATTTTCTCTTCTTCCGAGCTTTCTTTCTCCCCTCCCACCAGATATGTCACTGAGACACAGAATCATGTAGATGGATGATTCAACGTGAAGCGATCAACATCATGTCGAGAGATTTGGGCAGCAGATGCATGAGACCTACACGTGTGCCATTTACTAAATAGTCTCACTGGGAAGTCTTACTGGGCCTAACAATCATGTAACTTGAAAGGATGGCTTTCTCCCAACTTGGGGCTTCAACATCAAACACCACGATAAAGGATATATTCCTAAAAAGCAGGCTTAGGTATCTGAAATCTGAGCTGACATGCCCCCAGCCAACGTTATGGACTGGCCAAGGCAGCAAGCACCCCAAGGTCTCTTTCCTCATCTGTAAAAAACAGGTAACAAAAATCCCCATCCCTAAATTGAACTCTGGTTGGGTCATGGGAACGTCATAGGAGACGCCATGTTAAATGGGACAAAGTGAGGGACAACGGGAAGATACACAGGCAGGAGTCCCAAGTAAATAATTTTATTTTCCTGAGCCTCTTTTCCCATCTGTAAAATGGAATCATCATCAGCATCATCATCTTCATGGAGTTGTGGTGAGATTTTGACAAGATAATATATGCCAATTTTGCCTAAACAAACTTTAAAATTTTATTTACATGTTGGTTGTTATTCCTTATAAAACCTTTCAGGGAAGCTAGGTAGCACAATAGCTGCCCTGAAATCCAGAGGACCTGAGTGTCTGTTTTCTTAACTATAAAATTAATCGATTGAACAATACAATTTCTAAGATCCCTTTCCAGCTCTAAATGGATGATCTAAGGGGAAAGGGTTTCATTTGTTACTGAGTTATTTTAATCATAACTAGCTTTACATGACCCTATTTGGGTTTTCTTGGCAGAGATACTAGAGTGATTTGCCATTTCCTTCTCCAGCTTATTTTACAGATGAGGAAACTGAGGCAAGCAGGGCTAAGTGATTTGTCCATAGTCACCCAGCAAGTAAGTGTCTGAGATTGGATTTGAACTCAGGTCCTCTGAACTCCAGAGTACTTGTTCTATCCATTGTGTTACCTAGCTTTCTTGAAAGGTTTTATAAGGAATAACAATTAACATGTAAATAAAATTTTAAAGTTTGTTTAGGTAAACTTGGCATTCATCAGAGCCTCACTATAACCCCAGGAAAGTATTATGAAGATGCTGATGATGAGAACTCCATTTTACAGATAAGAAAACTGAGGTTCAGGAAAATAAAGTTATTCACCCAAATTCATACTCTTAGCATATTTGAACCCAGAACTTCCTGATCCTAAGTCTAGCCTAACTTCCTAGTCTGTTATTATGTGTTTCCCCCTCCCTGGAAGACTTCAAGCATAAGGAGATGACTGGATGCTGGAGAAGGAATATTTTTCGGGGAACAGTCAAAGTCGATTCCCACGAATCTCACCACTGAGGACCCTTTCCAATTCTGAAATTGTGAAATCTTCCCTTTCTGTTTCAAACACCCAGCACTCCGTAGCCTACCACCATGCCTTTGCACCAGCTGTTCCCCACACCTGGATGGCACTTCCTCCTCACTTCCATCTCTTGAAATCCATGATTTCCTTCAAGATGCAGATGAACCCCTTTCTATGAAGCTTCATCTGATCCTTCCACCTCAGCCATTGGTGCATCCAGCCCCAAACTATCTTCTACTTCTTTTGTCCAGACTATGTGGGCAATGGTGTCATCCCCATTGGTGTGTTAACTCCACGGAGTCTTGGTATCCCCAATCTTTGGCAGAGGTTGACTGATTGGTTTATTAAAGATGTCAATTATTCAAGCCAGAAAATAGTTTCTTAGAGAAAATCCTAGAGATTTTTCTAGCCCAACCTCCTCATTTACAAATAAGGAAACTGAGATCCTGGAGGAAAGTGCCAGAGCTGGTAGTTTAATATAGATCTCAAATGCCAGTCAAGGCTCTTCACAGCATTGACTGAAAGTCAATGGGTGATCTTGAGCAACAAAAGATTTTCTCTCTCCAGATCTTTGGAAGATAAGATGGCTTCTTATGGGGCAGCCAAAGGGTGCCATGGTGCACAAAGTGCCAGACCTGGCGTCAGGAGGACTCATCTCCCTGAGTTCAAATCCAGCCTCAGACACTTCCTAGCTGTATGATCCTAATGAAAAGGAAATAGAAAATAACTGCAGGATCTTTGCCAAGCAAACCCTAAATGAGATCGGGAAGAGTGAGACAACTGAAAAACAACTGAACAACAACAAAGATGAACTCTCAAATCCTTTCCATTTGAAAAGAAAAACTCCTCTGAGACTTTGGACTGCACCGAAGCTTGTCTGAGTTTGTGGTACCGGAGAACACTAAGTCCAAGCAACAGGAAATGTTGTAAACAGACTCTAGTTCAGAAATCAAGGTATGGCAGGAATCACAATATTCTCTCCCAAGTCTTAACAAGCCCAAGTCATCCAATACTCAGCCCTCAGTGGGGTCTAAGGGGAGGAGGAAGAGGATTCTAAATCCACACATGTCCTTCATTGTGGTTGTTCTTGTTTTTTTGAAAGTTCCTTTATTTTCCAGAAAAATCAGAGTTCTGTTACATATTGGCTATGTGTCCCTTGGTAAATTGACTAATTAATTATTCCTTCATGTCTTTGAAGAAACCTTTGAATAAAAGTTGCAGAGCAAGTACATTCCCTATCCATTGGTGGTGAGGGTTTCCTAATTGGAAAACATCCTCCTACTGGTGACATCAAAGAGAATGTGATTACTGGCCATGTGAGCTTTCTGCTGAAATAGCTTCAGTGTCCCCCTATTACTTCTAGGATAAAATATAGCATCCTCAGCTTGATAGCCATGGCCTCCATAGCTTGGTTTCAGTATGTCTTTTCTTTTTTTTTTTTTTTTTTGTTTGTTTGTTTGTTTGTTTTTTGCTAAGGCAATTGGGGTTAAGTGACTTGCCCAGGGTCACACAGCTAGGAAGTTTCTGAGACCACATTTGAACTCAGGTCCTCCTGACTTCAGGGCTGTTGCTCTATCCACTGTACCACCTAGCTGCCCCTCAGTATACCTTTTTGTTCTTATTTCTGCCTGTAGGAAATTACTCCAAAGCCTTCTTGCCCCATAATGTCACACTCTACTCTATGTGCCAACTGATACTTCTCCCTGCCTTAGTTTGCAACAAATAAACTGAGTGAACCCTGTTAGTGACTTTTTTTTAGATTGTAATAAAGTGGATTTTCTTGTCCCAACATTCAAAACAGTTTTCTGTGAAGTATTTCTAGACTAATTTTCAAAATTTTCTGAAGGTACTTAACGGCCTCTGTCCCAAATCTGAAAAAGCTTAGCATTTATAGGATCAATAAACTGGAAGGGAGGTGAAAAGTCATGTAGTCCAACCCCCTCATTTACAGAGGGGGAACCTGGAGTACACAAGATTAAGTAATTGCCTAAGGACCATGTCTGAAAAAGTTTTGGGGGTCATAAATGACTTACAGGCTCATATGAGTCAAGAGGGAAATATGGCAGCTAGCCAGTCAGTTAACTATCATTTAGTGCATCCTGGCCCATCACCAACCATCTTGCCTTTTCTCTTACCATGATCTTGGATGATTCTGAAGGAGAGAGTGATGACTTTGTGACGCTCACTTAAACCCAATTCACAAGCAAACCAAGACATGATATCATTGGTCATCTTCAAGAACGGAAAACAACAAAACAACAACAACAAAAAAAATTAACTTTTATTAAGCACCTACTGTATGCCCAACACCATGCTAAGGGCTCCAGATACAGAGAAAAGCAAAAGATAGTCCCTATTTTCAACGAGCTCCCATTCTAATGAGGGAGAGAATATGCACACAGCTGCATATCATTGAGACATAGGCAAGATAAATTGGAGGTAATTAAAATTTCATGTCATCTTGAGCTGCATAGGAGAGGTGGGGCTCCCAGACACAGGGAAGTGGAGCCCTTCTGGATCTTGTCTTAGACCATAAAATACTCAGGCAAAATAAAATAAAATAAAATAAAATACTCAGGCATGGAAATTTAGGAAGATTGTTAAAAAAAAAAGAGCAAAGAACAAAAGGAGAGGCAATTCTGGGTGTTTACATTTGAGGAAGGACCTTGATAAATTAGGGCACATAGGATGGTGATGAGTGAATGAGCCATTGCACAGGAGGTCCATTGGAAGGAAATAGGGATCTGTGGCTTAAAATACTCCTGGGGAATCATCTTCAATTATTTGAAAGACTGTCTTGTGGGAAAGGAAGCCGATTTGTTCTGTCTGGTCCCAGAGGGCAAAACCAGGGGTATAAAGAGGTACATTTAGGCTTGATGGTTAGGGCTAACCAAGAATGAAATGGGCCGCTATTGGAGGGAATGGGTTCCTCCTCTTTGGAAGTCTTGAGGAAAAAAGTTTGATAACCACTTGTTGAAGACGTTGTGGCCGTGTCTGCATATGGCACTTGATGGATATTGATTGGGATTGATTCTTTCTCAGCAATCAATGCCTCCCTTCTAATTCTAGAGAGTCTAAAAGGTTCTGTTTCTGCCTCAAAGACAAGAACAAGAAGGTTCGGCCCCTCAGACTCCAAAGCGTCTTGCACCCCCTGCCAATAGCCGTGCAAAGTTGTCGGACGGTCACAGAATTTTAAGGGGTACAATGGGAAGCGATTTCTTCAGGACCTCTGGCTCCAACTTGGGCAACTGAGGTTTTCACCTTTGCAGCTCCACCTTCCACCTTGTGATAGCTGGTACCCCAGGTGGAGGCAATCTTAATGCCTTCTGCCCGCTTCCCCCAAGGCTCTCTGCAAGAAGCCTGATTACAGTTAATACCTGTAATTGGAAGGTGAAGCTGTGAATGGGATGGAGGCCAGAATGGGGAAAGGGGAGGCAGCTGTTCGCCAGCTGTTCCAGCGAGCTGGGGCAGCACCCAGACATTAAAGCAAGGAATTAGGTTTATTCAAAGAGACAGGGATTGAAATTTAGGATGAGGGGGAAGCGGGAGGAGAGAGGTAAATGGTTCAGGTTTTGTCCACCAGATAATGGCAGAACTTCTCATGCATCAGATAATCACCCTTCCAGGGTGTACTGGGGTCCTTTGTACATCCTCTGGCAGCAGTCCATCCTTCCAGACTTGGGTGCACCATTGGTGCATTTTACCTCCAGGAAGCAAAGCCTTTTCAAAGGGCGGGCTTCCCATCAGATGTCTCTGGGTGAACACAATTAGTTGGCCCAGACACCCCACAATTGCTTCACAGTGGACACCCTGTCAGCACAGAGATGTGGGGAGAGTGTGTTTATAATTACTTTCAAAAACCACCACCCAGAACTAGCCTGAGGCAGAGCCTTGAAGAGGGTCAGGTTTTTACTCCCTGTCTCCCCTGATCCAGATGGAGTTGAGTGGGAAGCAAGATGGGGAGCTGGTTTCGAGGGAGCTACATGCCCATCTTGGCTTTGGTGTTTACTGTATGACCTTGGATAAGTCAAATGCACCTCAATCTCCTTATGTGTAAAAAGGGAATGGTAATTTTCACACTACCTAATTTACATGGCTCTGATAAGAGTGAAATCCATTTTAAATATTGTTCAGTCACATCCTATTCTTCATGACCTCATGTGGGATTTTCTTGGCAAAGATACCAGAGCGGTTTGCCATTTCCTTTTCCATCTGATTTTCCAGATGAGGAAACTGAGGTAAATAGGATGACATGACTTATTCAGGGCCACACAGCTAGTAAGTGTCTGATGCCAGTTTTGAATTCAGGTCTTCCTGCCTCCAGTACCAGTGTACTGCCCACTGCACTACCTGACTGCCGGAGAACAGCAACAGCAACAATTCTTCCACTATCTACAGAGCTATGATGAAGACGAAATCAGATAGTGCATCTAAAGCCAGTTGGAAGCCTTAGAGCACTTTATTAATGGCGATGGCATATTGTGATATTCCTAATGTCCTTCCCAGCTCTGACATTCGCTGTTCCATTTTAACAGGTCCCTTCCAGCACCAGCATCCCTGAAGCCCTAGATTGCACAATCTATCGAGTCACAT
>JAJPUD010000452.1:292870-358534 GCA_023553655.1 Myrmecobius fasciatus | reverse complement strand
TTGGATAATTGATGTTCTAAGGCCCCTCCCAACTGTAGCATTTTCTGTTCTAAGATTCTTCTCTACACGGACAGTCTGTTCTATGTCCAGCCACGTGACACAATAGAGAAAGAGTCTAGAGTCAGGAAATCCTGAATTTGGATCGTGCTTCAATTTCTTCATCTGAAACGTGGATAATAATACCTTCTATTTCACAAGGTTATTGTGAGGATCAAATGAGTACTTTGCAGACCTTAAAAAATTATAGAAAATTTGGTTTTCATCATTTCAGTCACATCTGACCCTTGGTAACCCCATTTGGGTTTTCTTGGCAGAGATACTGGAATGGTTTGCCATTTCCTTCTCCAGCTTATTTTACAGATGTGGAAAGTAGGTAGATAAAATTAAGTAACTTGTCCAGAATCACACAGCTAGGCAGCGTCTGGAGTCAAATTTGCCCTCAGGAAGAACAATCCTCCCGACTCCAGGCCCAGTACTCTATCCACTGCCCCACATAGCTATCCTAGTTAACTCCAGAAATGCTAACTAGTATTGTTACTGTTGTGTTTTTTACATTACCTGCCCTTTTTTTCCATGAAGCTCTGATGTTTGATTATCTTCAAGCTGTCATTTCTTTGAGTCTTGTGAACCATGTAGCCTTGGACGGCTCCTCTGGAGGCCAGTAATCAGGGCCCAAAATGGGAGAGGGGGAAGAAAGCCGGCAGAATTCCATTTGGGAAATGTTCAGCATTCTCAATAGTCCCCAGCTGTTCCCTGGGATCCCAGCCCATCTTTTGAATACACATTTTCCCAATCCAGCCATACAGCTGAATAATGGAGCCCCCCCTCTCCCCAGCATCCCAAGTGTGTGGGACCCAACAATCAGGGAAGAGATGTAAGGGGTGTGAGGAGACCAACAATTATTTTTGACAAGTAGTAACATAAACACCTGCAGCTGGCAAATCTATAACCCCTCCAAAGGAGCGACTAAATAGATCATCTCCAAAAAGAGTGATTTTAAAAACATAATAGAAGGGTAGCCTAAGAAATGTAGGTCAGAAAGACAAGTTAAAATTCTGCTTCGAGTACTTACTAACCGTGTGATCCTGGGCAAATCACTAAAATTCTGCCTCCCTCAATTTGCTCACCTATAAAATGGGGATAATAATTATGCCTGCTTCATTGGATCGTTGGGAGGATCACGTGAGATCTCTGGTTTCCTATCCCAGCTGAGGTCAATTATATCTTCCCCTTAAAGGTCAGAAGCCCTAATTCTCTGCTTCTCAGAGAGGGATTACCAGGTTAGAAGCAAAACTAGCTGTTCCCTTAAATATTGTCTCGAGGATATAATTGGGTTCCATCTAACTTTGGATACTTTGTCATTTGGGGAGGGGGATGAGGAGACCCCAAGCTCTATATTTCAAGCTTGACTCCTTCCCTATTAAATATTAAATAAAACAAATAGCAAAGAAGCCCATTTAAACAAATTGGCAAGACTGAAATCAGAAAAGGTTTACATTGGGGAATATATACCGAACAGCACAAAATAAGGAGATTTCCCATTGGGAGTGAGATAAGTCAACTCAACCAAGAGAGAAGGTACTGGATCTCATCCAGGGACTTTGTAGTCTTTAAAGTAACAAGGAGGAATAGGGATGGATTGAAAAATGCCTTCCCAGAGTCCTTTCCTTCAGTCACCCCAAGAGGAAGCTTCCATCTTCACTCTTGAAGCTGGAAGCCAGAGGCTTCCAAATGTTGATTCTCCAAAATGGGGTACTCCAAGAATCCTTAAAGACTCCCCAAAGGGCGACCATCTAGGAACTCTACCCCACCCCTTATTCAGAACAGGATCTTCACCTCCATCAATAAGAACCTCATACAAATGGACTTCAGGACAGATGTCTGTCTTGAAGATAAGGGCAATGTTTTTGCCTTTCTTTATGTACTCAGAACTTAGGATAGTGGTTGATGCATTGTAACTGCTTAAGAAATTATGATTGATTGACCAATTGATCTAGTCATCAATTATTCAGATTTGCAGAATTAGAACTTCCAATTCCAAGGTAAGTGGATATTTGGGAAAGGTCTAATGCTTTGAATTTGTCAAACCTCTGACTTGACAAGGCTAACAGCCTCCAGCATCATGTCAGTTTACAATGTTGTGAGATATAGAAAGATACTAATTTGGGGGGCATGTGAGCAGGCCCAATTGGGCTTGTTCTTCTAATTTAACACTCTATGAATCTCTGCATTTTGATCTTCTTCCAGAGTCCTTGAAGCTGCTTGTTATATTACTGTCTCAATCCAACATCACCAAATAGTTTTCTCTTTCTATTATATATACACTCCATTCTTTGTTGTCTGAGGTCATTACTTAGAGCTCCCTGGAAGCTCAGGGTATTTAATCCCCAGACTCTGTGCCAAATCAGAATCCCGGTTGATAGAAGCATCTCTGTATATATTAGACAACCATGCTCCAAGCCACTGTTTCACGTGACTCCTAGATCTTGATGTCTGATGGGTCTGATCAGGAGTGCAGTTTATTAACTTCAACAGGTTGGATTTGATTCAGTTATTTGATGAGCTGCTGTGTGAGCATCCAAGAACATGGAGATAAAAAAAAATATAAGCTTGCCAAGGACTGTCCACCTCTGAGATTCTGAATGTGTATTCTCTTAGAAAAAGAATGCCTTCTGCCTACACAAAAAAGTTGTTTTAAGAAATGGACTTTGTAAACCAGAAATTGCCATAGAAATGTCAATGCGTGTCATTGTTATTAGTAAAGTGGTGTAGCTGGGGAAAAAAGTTAATTAAGAATAATTAATAAAGGCTGAATTATTATTTAGCCTCGATGCTGCTGTAACTCACAATAAAACTGTAGGCCAATTAAATGACTGGTCTTTGCTGCTTTTCCTATCCCATCTTGCCCTTTTCCATTATTTTCTGAGGGATCTCCATTTTAATTCTTAAGAAACTATGTTTATTTCAGGATTCAGTCATACAAAAAGACCATGGGAAGACTTTCTACACTGTTTCCCTTCTCTTAGTCCAAGTTCATCTTGGATATTTTGGCAGCCAAAGAAAATGGCAGACATATTGAACATGCAGTCCACTAAAAGCCTCTGGGTCTTCTGGATTTAAATTATATTAAAATATTTTTGCTAGGCTCATTTGGTGATATTGGTTTAATCCGTTATAAATGAGACTAATCAATTTAGTAACTTTAAGCGAGTTTTATTGACTTCTCTACGTGTCTGAGCTAAGAGCTAAACCCAGGTGTCTCGATTTCCAGTCCAGTTTTCTTTCCATGACTCCTGGGTTACTATAATGCTTGAGAGAAGGGAAAGAGAAAATCACAAGATAATGACTCCCACGGAGCTCTATTGATTGACAGCAATAATAACATTAAATGCCTACACATGTGCAGGCAAGGGCCCAAGGGTAGCATTTGTTTTGAAATGTGATAACAATAGGCCAGAATTAGTGTGTTCCAACCAGAAGGGACCCAAGAGATCACCTGGTCTCCACCCCTGGTATGATGGATGAGAAAACTGGGGCTCAGATCGGGGAAGCAACTTTCCTAATATCACAAAGTAAGCCATGAGCCCCAGGTCTAGAACCTGAGTTTTCTATTCCCAAAAGTGTCTTTTCCACGGAACATCATGGTCTCTCCCATTACCAATGACTTATTTGGACTTGACTTACCATATAAGTAAATGACTTATCTGCTCTTTAATGTAAGTGAGGAAGAACTTAACTAAGATTCTAAGAGTCTTTGAGGTCACTTTATCCACGTTCCCACTCCATACCAGGATTACTTTCCCCACTATAGAAATTCCAAAAAAGGGTCACAAAGCAGAATGAATATCCTCAGGAGGTGATAAGTAGACTGGTGGCTTCTCCTCCATAAACTCCAGGGTAAAATAAAAACAAAATAAAATACCTATTTCACTTTTTAAATTTTTTCCAATCTTATAGGTATCATATGTTACTTTCCACGCCACCTTCCTGTTCCTCACACTTAGTGCTCCATCGTCTATCTCCATTCTTTTGCATTGGCCATACCCCAAGCCTCAAATTCACTCCTTCCCCACCTTGGTACAAATGTTCCTCTTCCTTTAAGACAGCTAAAGATAGCCACCAGCTCTGGAGTCAGGAAGACTTGAGTTCAAATTTGGCCTCAGACACTTGATACTTACTAGCTGTGTGAACCTGGCCAAGTCACTTAACCCTGATTGCCTTTATAAATTAAAAAAAAACTCAGCTAAAAGACTAGGATCTACACGAAAACTTTCCTGATTCACTTCAACTGTCCTCCCTAACTAGCTTAACACTTGTATTTATATTTGTTCTATGCATATGTACTTATCATGGGATCATGATTTTAGAGCTAGGAGGTACCCTACAAGTCACTGAAGTCATTCAAATCCCTCATTTTACAGGTGAGGTAACAAGACCCACTTGCCCAAGATCATCCAGCTAATAAATGACTAAGTAGGAGTTGAACTCTAGTGTCCTATCAAATGCACTTGACTCAAATGTGGAAAAGAGCTCAGAGACGACTTACCTCAATGGATATTTGCAGGAAGACAAACAGAAAATAGGAAATGCAGGAAAATGCAGAAAATAATGGAAAAGGGCAAGATGGGATAGGAAAAGCAGAGTCAGTCTGTGAACAATTCAGACCAAGGGTCATCCAGCTGCCAACTGGAGATCCTTGAAGAATCATAGAATTTGCTTTCGGCAGCTGAAGACTGCTCTCCTCTATTCTTCCCCCCTCAATACATGCAATCTCACACACACACATACAATCATACATACTATCATATATATACATACAGTCACACATACTATCACATACACACATCCCTACACACATATACACACATGCACATACATAGACACAAACACATGTACACACAGATACATATACACCCAGAGTCTTTATTTCTCTAACCTAAGTAGTTCATTACATAAAAGCAAGCAAAGCAATACAGAGAGAAGAGCTCCTTTCTTCTCCATTTTCTATTTGTTTTATTAGCTGAGGTTGTCCAGGCTCTGACCTTGGCAATGTGCTCCCCAGAAAATTATTGTGAAATACGCCCATATTCTCTAAATTGGGGATTTTAGGGAGAAGGCAATCATGCTGAGTGTTAAAGGAACCAGTCTCTTTCTAACCCCACTCCACCATTCCCTCTAGACAGGGCTCTAGGAAAGAATCAGAACAGTGCAACTGCCCTCCCTTTCCATTTGGGACCTTTAGTTCTTTTTTTGGCAAAGGATATGAATCCACTTGATGAGCCAGACCCCACTGAATAAATACCTAAATTTGTTTGGGAGAGTAGAACAAAAAATATTTAGTGGGGAATAAAAATACATGGACATTCAGGGAAATGTCTGCCTCAGTACAAATTTTAAACTACATCAGAAATACAGTATAAATTGAGAATATAATTATAATAAACCTAAAGATACAGCATAGCTAGGTACTCTTTTTTTAAATTAAAGCTTATTTACAAAACACATGCATAGATAATTTTCAACATTCACCCTTGTAAAATTGTCTGTTCCAAATTTTTCCCTCCCTTCCCTCCAGCCCCTTCCCTAGGCAGCAAGTAATCCAATATATGTTAAACATGTACAATTCTTCTATATGTATTTCCATGTTTATCGTGCTGCACAATAAATTATATACACTTCTGAAAACATTCCTTTTATTTTTTCTATTCAAACTTTTAATTTAAAAAATTTTAAGATTTAATTTTTATTCGATTTAAAAATTAATTAATTAATTTTCAATAGACCTACAAAGTGTCAAGCTGTCTGTGAATTTCTGGAAATATAAATACAAAGAATGAAACAAATTCTGCTTTTGAGGTGATTACAATTGATTTACATTTCTCTGATCAATAGTGATTTAGAGTATCTTTTCATATGACTAGAAATGGTTTCAATTTCTTCACCTGAAAATTGTTCATATCCTTTGACCATTTATCGATTGGAGAATGACTTGAATTCTTATAAATTTGAATCAATTCTCTACATATTTTAGGAATGAGGTCTTTATCAGAACTTTTGAATGTAAAAATGTTTTCCCAGTTTATTGCTTCCCTTCTAATCTTGTTTGCATTGGTTTTGTTTGTATTCCATAAGGTATTCTAGCTCTTCTTTGACCACAAATTCCTTCCTTCTCCATAGAACAGGTGAGCATTCTTACAAATAGGATGGAATGAGGTGATTTCTCCTGGATCCAGCTAGATCTGACCACACAAGGCAATGTAAACTTCCTGGCTCTTAGCAGAGAAACACAAACAGTCAGAGATGGCACAGAAATAGAGACAAAGGCAGAGGCAGACAAATAGACCTAGTAATAGATTAGAGGGAAAGAGACAGACAAGAGGCACACTCAGATACTGCCTGGTTAGTGTTCAGCACAATGTTTAACACATATGAAATGCTTAATATATGTTTTTCATCCATTAATCTATCTTCCAAGAATAGGTAGAAGGAGAATGAAGAAGAGAGTTTCTTCTTACTGTTCTAGTCTCCAGGGAAGAAGATGGAAGAGGAGCAAAGAAAGAACTGCCAGAAGACCAAGACTCTTTTAGCCCTGTTTTCCTCTTGGGTCAGGTCACATGTAATTAATTTCCTTTTTGGCTAAAACCTGCTCCTTCACACCTCCCTAGAACTGAAGTCAGCATCATAACAGCTGCCTTTAAAGTCATTTGCCCTCCCAGAAGGACAAGAAAGGTGTTCCCCCTTTTTAGCTATGAATCAAGGAGGTCCTATCCCACTCACAATAGAAAGCTGCTTCCTCTGTCCAATCACAGTGCTTTACAATTTACTCACTTTCCTGAGAATACCAACAGTATAGTACCTCACACTTATTAAGGGCTTTTCAGGCTCCTAAAGAGTTCCTTTAAAAAGGGAGACAGAGTCGATTATGTCTACAAATGAAACTGTTGTTACTTTAAGGAAATGAAGTGACTTGGCCAATGTTACGTGTCCCACAAGTGATTTACTCTTTATGAAAAAAAAATGTTCTTTGTTACTATAAAATTAGCATCATTAACAAACACAAATATGTCAATATACAAAGAACAAGAAAGGGAATTTTATAAGCAATTGTTAATTTCTATTATATGCAGTTGTAAAGATTATATATAATATATAGTGTTTATATATGTGTATGTATAAAAAATATAAATATATCATAGACTTTGTCTCTCCCCCTTCTTTCTCTCTCTCTCTTTCTCTCTCTCTCTCTCTCTCTCTCTGTTTCTTTGTCTCTCCGTCTCTGTCTCTCTGCTTTTTTCTAGCTCTCTTTGTCTCTCTGCCTCTGTCATTATCACTCTCTCTTCCCACTTCTGTTTCTTTGTATCTCTTTGTCTCCTTGTTTCTATTTCACCTCTGTATGTCTGCCTTTGTTGCTTTCTGTTTCTATCTCTGTGTCCCTGTCCCTCTCTGTCTTTCTCTATCTCCTCAATATCTTTCTCCACATCCTCCACTTCCTTTTTTCCCCTAAACAATCTATCCATTCTGCATTGTCCTGCACTAAGCAGGCTCGTTTGGGTCTAGGAGACATGATCTCATTTAATCCTATATATAGAATGATTGCATTGTCTCTTACAATTAATATTAATAATTATACTTGATTTATATTGCATTTCTGGTGGATTTGCTACTATGAATATGCATGTTATATACAATGTGTCTCTCTACATAGTTACATGCACACCAATAGACCTACATTTATATAGCAAGGTAATAACAAAATAGTTCTTGGTTTGAGGTCCTTTCTGGCCCTGGGCATCCATCCACAAGATGACTTTGTGGCTTGCCAGTTGCTACATTAATCCCTCAGCCCTTGGTAGCCACTTCTCTGGGGATGTATTTCCAAGCTAAACTGCTCCCCTTTTTGGACAGACCAACACTCCACACTCCAGACCTTTCCAGTTTAGTGGAATTTAGTCTCGGGTGCTATAAAGGGACATCAGAGCACATTAATGGGGGCCCTCGTCCATTGCAGGCAATTGATCAGCATTTGTTGGATTGAATGGGAGTGACTATTTCTTTGCCAGCAGCATCTGTTTCTGCCTAAGGAGTTGCTTCCCCCCTCCACCTTGTGCTGCAAGACAGGTTTATATTCTAATCATTTGACTGCTTGGAACTTTGCCGACATTTTCCTTACAATTTGATCCCAATTGTTTCCCATTTGTATGACACCTAATAACTCCTCTCCCCTTACTCTTCTAAAATGGGCCTCAACCATGGCAGTTCTGGCCCCAGTTTTCTAATAATTAAGGTCTGGAGGTGATTTCAGCCCGTCACCTCAAGCAGGGCTTTCTTAGCTTTGAGTCTCCTCTAATTTAGCTACAGAGGTGGCCGACTTTGGGTAACAGCCTTGTAAAGCAGGTTGCTGCAAAGCAGACCCAGATTCCCCATAAGAACCTGCTGTTGTGGTCGATTGTGTTCCCGAGCACCCAGCACAAATAAATCACGACCCCGACCAACAATGCTTTCTTAAACCAAGGACACCATAACTACAAACTTCTGAGAGCAGCTGCCACATCTGCACAAATGCAGACCCATGGGTCAGAGAAGGCTAGAACAGGAAAGGGACCATGGAGTCCAGAGTAGGGACTTCTTAAATAAGCAATAAGTAACAAAGCTAACATTTGAAGTTGGATTTACCATCAACTATATATAAAAGAAAAGATATGGAGGAAGGGAAGGGAATACGCATTTACAGAACCTTCAATGTGCCAGGCGCTAAGGGCTTTGCTAATATTATGATCCTCACAAATCCCCTGGGAAATGGGTAGTCATTATCCCCATTTTCAGTTGAGGAAACTGAAGCAAGCTGAAGGGAACTGATTTGCCCAAGGATTACACAGCTAGCAAGTGTCTGAGGCTGGATTTGAACTCAGGTTTTCCTGGCAATGGGGCAGGTAGGTGGCACAGGGGATAGACTGAATATATAGACACTCAGGCCTAGAGTCACAAAGACTCATCTTTGAGTTCAAATATGGCATCAGATAATTTCCTAGATAAGTAACTTCACCCTGTTTGCCTCAGTTTCCCCATCTATAAAACGAATTGAAGAAGGAAATGGCAAATCACTTCAGAAAACCCCAGATGGGGTCACAAAGAGTTGAAAAACAACTAAACAACTTCCAGGGGCAAGTTCTTTGCTGTGTCACCTAGATGCCCCTGGTTGATATAATAACCATCTCCAGGTACATGAAGGACTTTGATATATAAGAAGGATTTGACTTTTCTTCTGTTTATCACCAGAGGGCCAAATGAGGAGAACATTTTCTTAAAAATCAAATTTAGATATGGTAGAAGAAAGTACTTCTTAATAATTGAAGCTGGTTTTAAAAAATTAAAAAGCTATAAACTATCTCAGAAGGTGATAAGACACCTCTCCCTGAAGATCTTTCAAAGAGGGCTGTATGATCCCCTGTTGATATGTTGCAGATGTAACTGGACCCCCCGTAAGGGCCCAGTCCTCCAAGCACACACCATATATTCTGCTTGGTGCCAGCCCACAAGGAGGCTTGGGAAGCAGGCTTCAGGAAATGTGCAGTGGTGCATGATGGAGGGCCCCTCTTCTCTACTTCAGAGCATATGCAGGTATTTTATGACTGTTTCCTGTCTCCTTACTTAAAATGGATGCTGAGCCAGAACTGAGTTTGCATACAAAAGACAATAATGGAGAAACTCAACTTTCTGCTTTTATTGGCGGAGATCAAGTAAAGAAAAAACTCAATGGTCCTTGGGTGGAAAGAGAGGTATTAGCAGTGGTAATGAGAGGCCCTGCTATAGCTAGTTTATCTCTTCACCCCACAGCCACATGGCCAAAAACTCATGGTGTCTATATTTCTTCTGTTACTGTTGTGTCTAATTTTTCCTGCTCTTAGATGTATATCTGAGATGGAATGGATCATGGAGAGTAAGACAGAACAGTAGCCAGGCTCTGGGAAGCTAACGACCACTTGAAATGGAGTTGGAAGCATGAGCTCAAAGGCTAATCAAACATAATCAGAATTTTCTTAGTGTCACAAACTTCCAGAGAGAAAACTTCCTCTTCTAAAGCAATGGCCCCTTATCTAAAATGTATGATTTTATTTTTTTATAAAGCTTTTTATTTACAAAACATATGAGTGACCTTTCAACATTGACCTTTGCAAAAAAACTTTTTTTTCCCAAGCTTTTCCTTTCCTTCCCCCCACCCCCCACCCCTAGATGACAGGTAATCTAATACATGCTAGATAGGATAAATTATATGATAAATACAATACATGTATACATATCTATACAGTTATCTTGTTGCACAAGAAACATCAGATCTAGAAAGAAAAGAAGAAAAAAAAAACCTAAGAAGGAAAACAAAATGCATGGAAATATTCACAGAAAGCGTTAAAATGCTGTGTTGTGGTTCACATTCAGTTCCCACAGGCCTTTCTCTGGATGTATATGACTATCTTCATCGCAGCACAACTGGTTTAAATCACATCATTGTTGAAGAGAACCATGTCCATCAAAATAAAATGTATGATTTTAGACAGGTGTCTACACACTAAGAGGTAAAGTGACTCACCCAGGAGGACAACCCAAATGTCAGCAAAAGCTGGGTCCTCCTAGCTTTGGGTCAGCCAGTTATCACAATGGAGGATGATAGATATTCCACCATCCACCATGGCAAGGTACTCCTAGGAGATAGATATTATTGCTGTTTGTCCTTCTTTAGAAGAGAACTGATGACATCAGAGGGTAATGTCTTGACTTGTTTGTGAATTGGATTTAAGTGAGACCAAGCTGCACCAAGTTATCAGCCTCAGTCTCTCTCCCAGAGTCATTTAAGTCCTATGGCAAGACAAAAGTTAGGATCCTGGTGATGGCCCAAGGATAACCTTTGGGTCTTCCATGTCTAACCAAGCTCTAACTACTCCACAACACCTGCTTCAGCTGCCTTCATGGCCACTGGAATAAATTGCTATTTTACATAAATATATATACATATAAATAAATATGTCCAGTCCACTGGGGGAGTTTTCACATAGTTGGGGTACACACCTCTCTAACCCACTAATGAGTTTGAGGTCCAAGGATTACCTTCATGAAGTAGATAACTGACATAATGAATAGAACTCTAGACTTGGGGTCTGACTCTGGGTACTAAATCTGCTTCAGACATTCACTAGCTATATGATCCCAGACAAATTCTTAATTAAGCCTTTCTCAGTTTCAGGTTCCTCAGCTATAAAGTGGTACCTACTTTACTTGATTATTGTGATGATCAAATGAAAGTTAAGAGATCTCATTTGAGATATGGAAATAAGATATTTGGAATATTCCATGTGGACTGTTCAATGAGATGTAGAATATTACACTTCAGATATGGAATGATGACATATGGAAGATGGATTATTCCGTGACATATGGAATAAGCTTCATAAACATTAAAGCACTCTACAAATGCTAGAGATTTGCATGATTATTAAATTTTCAACAACACAGAGCCAAGTAAAATCCCTGAGGTGGTGTGGAAATGTAGTTACTGTGCTGTCAGAATGACTCAGATTTTAAAATCTTGTTTAAAACCCAGAGTACATGACCATTATCTAAGATGGCGCCCATGCTCATGGATTCCTGAATATATGGCAGGTCACCTGAAAAAGTTAGTAGTGCTGAATGCTCACTGAGCCCTTCTCCTTGTTTGAAATGTGAACCAAAAAAAAAAATACTTAGAAAGGAACTGAGACATTAATCTCATCTCCTCATGATTCTGTGATCCAATCAAAAAACCTTTGCTTTTATGTTTTATGCTTTATTCGTATCTATATATCTATATTTTATACATCTATAAAAAGCTGGGCACAACTCAAATAAAACTGGCCCGCCAAACAATTTTCTGCCATATTGAACAAATTCCTTTTAACTTTCTGAGATTGCCTCTTTAATCAGGACAAAGGCACAATTAAGGATTTTTTTTAATAGCATCCCATGGGACATCTACAAAATAATATCAAAATATCAATGACTACACTTTAGTCCTTTCTTTCAATTACTTTCAAATCCATCAGATTGTATGAAAATAATATAAGAAATCTAATCAAATGCTTTACTAAAATCTAAATAAACCATAGCTACAATATTCCCTTGTTCTTTAACCCCTGTCTAAAAAAAAATGAGTTAATATTTATAATTTGTTCTTAATGAAGCTATGTTGGCTCATTTGGATCCCAACTTCCTTTTTTATATGGTCCCTAGTCATATGTTCAATACATGACTTCTAAGTCATCAGATAAAGTTATGATTAAGTAATAGTGTGGGCATTAAAGTTCAAGATTAAAAGCCAGGGCACATGAGTGTGAATTTTGGCTTTACTACTAACTAGCTGCATGGTTTGGGGCCTCTTCTACTCTCTAGACTTCAGTATTCTTATTTGTAAAATAAAATGATTAGACTTAATGAGTTCTAACATGCCTTAGATTTCTGAAAGCCTGTCGTCCAATAATCTATGTTCCAAGGGTCCTTCTATCTCTTAAATCCTCCACTGGATGTTCTAACATTCTGTGTTCTAAGGACCCTCATGTTCTAAGCCTAGAACTCCTCTAGAACTAGCAGTCTGTGGTCTTATTTTCTACATCCTCCAGTCATTCTAGTTTCCAACAGTCTAAAATGCTCCCATTCCATGTAAAAGATCTTTCTGATTCTTGTATTCTGTTCTCACATTCGGTGACTTAAGGGCTTCTCTTTCTCTAAAATACTCATTTTTGTTTCCTGATAGTCTATGTTCTGAGGCTCCTTTAGCCCTAACATTGTCTATTTTTTTCTCATATTTTACATTTTAAGATATAGTTCTAACAGGGCAGCACAATGGATAGAGTAGCAGGTCTAAAGTCAGGAAGATTCATCTCCCTGAGTTCAAATCCAGCTGCAAGTACTTACTAGCTGTGTGATCCTAGATAAGTCACTTAACCCTGTTTGCCTTGGTTTCCCCATCTGCCAAATGGGCTGGAGAAGGAAATGGCAAACACTCCCATAATTGTCTAGTGTTAACATTTTTCATTTTATTTTCTTATATTCTATGTCCTTTTTTCTCTCTAAAGAATTTTATTTTTTAATAATAGCTTTTTATTTTTCAAAATACATGCAATGATAGTTTTCAACATTCACCTTTGCAAAACCTCGTGTTCCAAATCTTCTCTTTTTCTATGTTCTAAGGGCTCTTCCCCCTCTTCTCTAGTATTCTACTTTCCAGGGTTCCTTCTAGCTCCCACAGTCTTTGGTTCAATAAGTCTATTGTATAGCACCCTTTGGGGTAATCCTCCAAATTTAAGGTTAGGTTCTCCTGCATAACCTATTATTTTTAAAAGGGAACAGTAAGCTCAGTGTTCAGGCCCAGATCTCGAAACCTTTGCGATAGAGATGTGAAGTTTGAGAGGGAAGGGTCCAAAGGGAATACTAAGCAGAGATATCATTTTAAACTAAACTGCTTGCCAATACTTTTTTTTAAGTCACATGCATTAGGCCATGGGCTAGAGCCTGCCCTTTAAAGGCGATTTATATGGTCGTAATCTTGTTTTATGTGAGGGGAAAGGCCAGCTCCCTGAGGCTTTTCTGTATTTTCATATCGACATAATTCAAACAATATGAAGCCTCAGCTCACTCAAGCTTCCAGAGTAAAATGAAACTGTGGCCAGTTCCAGTTGACCAATGAGGCTCCAGCTGACCTACTGGAACTCCTGTCTTTGCAAAGTGTCTCATTTGGCCTTCAGAACAACTGCATGAGGTGTAGTGATTATTCCCATTTTCAGACAAAAAAAAAGTGAGATTAATTGAGGTCCAGTCCTTTGAGATAGGATTTGAACCCAAGGCTCTCTTGACTGTAAGTCCATCATTTTTTCCCATTGTACCAAGAAAACCAACCCCTGAGTCAGCAGAGAGGGCAGTATAGAGGAGATGGGAAGATTTGCCAAGATGGGAAGGCACCTGGGCCCTTCCTTTAAAAGTTAAGGAAACTGAGATCAAGACCAAGGAATTTATTTGACCAAGATCACATGGTAATGTTGCAGGTCTGCTAGCTCTACGTTCAAGGCTCAGTTCACTAGACTTGGCTGCTTCTAAGAGGGAAGGAACATTATCATGAGTCTCTGGTCATCATTTTCCATGATCCATCCCCAGTTTCCCTCTTGAGCCAGCTCTTCCCCCTCCAATAAACTTAGTGAAAAGCATTGTACCAGTTTATGGTTACAAGACATTATCGGAATCATTGTCTCATTTAAGGCGCACAACAGCCCCTAGAAGAAAGGCACATTAGCTGTTCCTCTCTCTGTTTTGTAGATGGAGAAATAGTCTTTGATTCAGTTCTCATGTGATACAAAAGACCCAGATAGACACTGATGGACTTTTCACTTCCCTGAATCATTGCTCCCCACTCAGTCAACCTGAAAACATCTAAAAAAACAAGAAAATGGTTCCTTAGGTCCAAAGGGGAATCAGGTTTGTGTAAAGGTCAATGAAAAATTAACAGGACTTGTATAGAAATCATGAAGGTCCACAATGAAACTCCATAACAAACAATGCTTCCCAAGAAAGTTGGGCACCCACCTCTCGTGGTAGGTAAACTATAAAATTCTATCTTTTTTTTTTCTTCTGAGGCAATTGAGGTTAAGTGATTTGCCCAGGGTCACACAACTAGGAAATATTAAGTGTCTGAGGCCAGATTTAAACTCAGGTCCTCCTGACTTCAGGGCTGGTGCTCTATCCACTGTGCCACCTAGTTGCCCCTAAAGGATTCTACCTTTAATGTGGCTTCTTAGCAAGTGTCTCTCATCGCCTCCTTCCAGATGGGCTTCTCAACATTTTTGCTGTCCATCTGTGCCTGGTGGCTCATTGGATTGGCATGAAGATCTCTGTAACTCCCAGCATATGGCAGGGTCACCAATGACCTTCACATTTCTCCTGACATCCTGGATATTATCCCATAATTCCATTGAATTCTATCCTTAGCAAACAAAGTTGGACTTTTCTACCATCCTCCATATTGTCTCTTGTAATTCTCAGCTTCCCACAGATGGTGTTAATTATTCTTTTTCCTAGGAAACCAGATCTCCATCACATATTCCAAAAGAGAAGAGTTCTTCAGAGTTCTCAGTATGGTACATTCTGTTACCAATCAAAGTAGCTTTATTGTTTGAATTTATATCCAGCACTTCACACAGAGCCTGGGACACAGTAGACACTTAATTTTGTTGTTGTTCTGTTATTTTCCAGTCATGTCCAGCTCTTTATGACCCCATTTGGGGTTTTCCTGGCAAAGATACTAGAGTGCTTTGCCATTTCCTTCTCCAGTTCAGGAAACTGAGGCAAACAGGGTAAAGAGACTTTCCCAGAGTCACACAGCTAGTAGGATTTGAACTTGGGAAACTAAGCCTTCCTGACTCCATCTACTTCACTACCCAGCTGCCCCTAAGCATTTAATCATTCAATGCTGATTAATTGATCTTTAGACTAGTATTCTTCTCTCTTAAGCCTTTCTATATTTTTTCTAGGGTAAACATACACTACCTCTTACAATTTCCAAGTCAGTCATGATCCCCCAATATGGGTGACTCTACAATCCTTTCTCACTCTGCAGGAACAAACCTATCAGTGTTTGCTTCTCTCACAGATTTCCTCCTCTTTGTCCCTTCAGATCAAGTAACAACTTTGAGACTAGCTGGCAGTTAATCAAAAGATCCAAAGTTGTTTCCTAGTCTCTTGGGAGAGTGGAGGGGATAGAAATGGAGCATCAAGTATGACCCTGGTTTTGTCATGGGTGAGTACCAGGGAGAAATAAAATTTTACTATCTCAACTACTAATATTTTACAGATGTTGTGTTATCCAAAAGGAGTTCTTCCCTACTCCAAAGACCCAGAGATGAGCAGCTCATAGTGGGCGATGGAGAGTGGGTGCATGTGAGCAGGCAGCCCCATGGAAGCAAGGAGGAAATCAACAAAAAGAGGAACCAAGAACATTGGCAAGATGGGTTGGTCAAGAGGCCAGAAGGTTGCCCACTGTAAAAGGAAGGGAGTAGGGTTTAAACTGAAAATGAATAATGAAAGACAAAGCTGCCTCTCCAGGCCTGAGAGAGGAAGACCTGAATTCAATTCTAACCTCACTTACTGGTTATGTGACCCTGGGCAAGTCAACTTAACCCTGTTTGCCTCAGCTTCCTTGTCTGTAAAATGAGCTAGAAAAGGAAATGGCAAATTCTTCCAGTATCTTTGCCAAAAAAAAAAAAAAAAACCCAAATGGGGTCTTAAAGAGTCAGACATGATTGAAAGTAATTGAACAACAAGCTAGAGAACATGAAGTATCTACAGTGTTAGATGGGGAGTTGTTTTTGCCCTTCTGTTTATCCCTCTTCTTAGCACCATGTCTGATAATTAGCATTTTATAAGTGTTGTTGATAGAGCAACTGATCTAAGGAAACGGCATGAGAATCAGAGTTATTCCACTGTAGGATAGAACATTTTGTGAGGCAATGAGCCCTCTCTAACTTGGACTTCCTTATCCAGGATACTAGAGTAGATCCAGAAGGCAACTAGAGGGTGAAGCAGTTGGTCCCAGTGCCAGGAAAACCTAAATTTCAGTCCAGTGTCAGACAGTTACCATTTGGGTGATCCTGGACAAGCCATTTAACCTTTGACTGACTATGTTTTGTCAACCATAAAATGGGGATAATAATAGTTCCTCCTTTCTAGGGCTGCAGTGAAGAGCAAATGAAATCATTTCTGAAAATGCTTAGCCCAATACCTGGCACACAGTTGATGTTTAATAAATGCTTGCCCTCCCAGCCTTCCCTAGAGATGAGTTAGATGAAGGCTGGATTTGATGAACTGACTCAATGGTTTCTCCCAACTCAGAGTGATACTCTTAGAATCATGGAGCCTATGATTCTATTACTTTATGATGCTATAAATGTGTCAACAGGCAGTACCAGAGGAGAGAGAGAGCCTGCTGTGTGTTGCCTCTACTTCTCTGGAGGGAAAAGGGTTTTTTGGAGGGAGAGCAAAGAAGGAGAAGAGAAGTGATGGGTTGGCTGCCTGGCCACCCACATGGCACATTCCACAATGCCCCAAAGAGTTCAGCCCAGAATGTGTTCACTTCCCTACAATAATATTAACAATAATAATAACTCTTCTATACATCAACACCTCAAGGATCCATGAACTGGGCCCTCCCCTCAACAATACAGATGGAAGGCTTGTTATGGCTTGGTGTATGGCCTTTGAGAGTTGCCGTAGCCAAGAAATCCATCACCCTGCAAGCAACCTGGCAATGGACGAACTAGGAACTTGGACGTGCCCTTGGATAGCAGGTCAACACTAGAAACTTCTCCCATGTGAACAGCCCTTCCAGATAGTAGGTTCCACTGGCAAAGCCCTCAGGAACTCCAGGAGCTAGAACTTCTCCCAAAACAAGATGGCTAATCTGATCTCTTTTCTACATGACCGAAAAATCAACAAACATTTATCAACTTAATGTTACCACACACTATGTTGAGTCAAGTCAACAAGCTTTATTAGGCACTTGCTATATGTACTATGTTCTAGAGGTACAAAGAAAGGCATTTAAAAGGTAGATTTAGAAACAAGCGGTAGACGTTACAGAAAGGAAGATTTCTATTCGATGTAAGAAAAATCTTCATCAGGATGAAAACAATCTAAAATTGGAATAAAATGTGGGAAGTGATGAGTTCCCTAGCACAAAAGGTCCTCAAGAAAAGTTAGAGTAACAATCTTAGAAGGATATTTGTCAGAGGAATCCATGTTTACTATAGACTGATGGATCTCTGAGACCCCATCCACTGATTTTATGATAATACCACAGTTTCAAAAATGGGAGTATAATTGATAAATGGATGAAAAGAATATAGTGAAGCCAGAAGGAGGTTTATTGAGAATGATAAATTTGGCTTTGTATATAATCCAAGTGGGGATACCCTATATGCAATTGAAGATGTGTATCTGACACTCGAGAGGTAAGGGCTATAAATATATACTTGAGCAGCATCTGCATGGAGATAATAACTGAAATCCTGGGAATAAATGAAATTTCCAGAAGTGAAAGAATAGAGAGTAAAAAGCATCTCATTCTTGCCTTTGTATATTTACTCTTCTTGTTGTTATGATTAAGACATCCACTACATTTAATTGACAAATATTAGAAAGCACCTACTCTGTGGCCAATGCTGTGCTCTGTGTACTAAGACCAAAAAATTGCACCTCCTGTAAGAAGTTTTTCATGGTCCCCATACAATCTAGTGTCTTTTCTCTAAGATTACCTCCAATTTAACATATATATATATATATATGTATATATATATATATATATATCCTTTACGTACATATCTGTTTTCACCTAATATTTCCCATTCAATTACTTGGGAACTCCTTGAGGGTAAGATCAGTTTTGCCTCCCTCTGTATCCTCAGGACTTAACACAATATTTGGCACAGGGAAAGCTTTAAAAAATAGTCATGGGTTGATCAACTGAAATAGTCCTTGACCTCAAAATATTCAAAACAGGCATCTCAAATACATGTCCCAAAAAAACTCCTCTCATCATCTTCTTTAAAAAGCCTCCCCTCTTCCAACACCCCTATTATTATTGAGGGTACCCACATCCTTCCAATCGCCTAAGTTCTCAACCTCAGCATCATTTGTGGCTACATTCTCTCAACTGACCCTCACAGCTAATTAGTCATAAGTCTTATAATTTCTTTCTCTGCAGTCTTTCTCATATATTTTCCCTTCTCTCCAGTCATATGACTCTCATTTGGTCCTTTATTGTCACTCTTCTGGACTATCACAGTAGCCTGCTCATTGGACTGATTCCCATCAGCTATAATCCATCTTCCATCCAGCTGACAAAGTGATTTTTTTCTAGAGGGTAGATCTCACCATATCACCTTCTCCTCAATCAACTAAGTGGCTCTCTATTATTTCCAGTATAAATTATTAATTCTTCTGTTAGATATTTAAAGCTGTTTATCATCGGGTCCCAATTGTCTTATATTCTAGCCCTTACGAGCACACGATGATAGGGCCATACTGGTCTTTCTTGCTGTTCCTCATACATGGAACGTCTATATCTTTGCCTATCTCCTTCCTTCTTTCTATTAGAATTGCTAGTTCCTTTCAGATAGAGGCAGCTCAAGTGCCATGTTCTATATATTTCTGATGTCTCTTGTATCTCATTTGATCCTCATAACAATCCTGGGAGGTAAGTATTATTAACCCTAATTTACAGATGAGGAAACTGAGGCAGATAGGTTAAATTAATTTCCCAGGGTCACAGTCAATAAAGGTCTGAGCTCATATTTGAACTCAGACCTTCCCGACTCCAAGTCAAGTTTTCCCCACCCTGTAGCTACCTAGAAGCCTTACTAATTAAAAAAAAGTTTGAATAACATAAAATAGTCAGAACTATAAGGAACCCTACAGATTATAATGCCCACCATGGCCATCATTTTATAATCAGGTAAATAACCCCTGGAACTTTAATTCTATCCAAACCCATAGAGCAAGCCAATGGCAGAGTCAAGAACCCAGTCATCCTGAATCCTTATCCAACTCTCTTTCTATTATCTAATACTGTCTTCATGGATGCTTAGAACAGGCTGTGACTCTATCTGATAGTGACCAAGTATCAAGCCTGTAGCTTGAAGAAAAAATCAGCTTCCCCTTCCCCCCCAAAAAAATTCGGAGCTGAAGCTCTTTAAGTGGGTACCATCCCTCCATCGTTCATAGGAAACACCTAGGAGCAGCCCCACCCCAGAGCTGCCTGATCTGTGTTGTTGCTATACGTGTCAATAAGATGAGCTTATAAAAGGAACCTTAAAAGGTTTTACAAGTCTCCTCATGGGGTACTTCAGGCTGAATGCCTGGAATATGGGGCTATAAATATAGGACTGTAAGAGGAATTTATGGGTTCAAGGTCAATGATACATGACTAAGGATGGAACAGAACAGAACAGTCCTGAGAGGGGAGAAAGTAGGCCTGAGATGCAGAAGAAAAAGAAGACATTGAGTAGAAGTTTAAAATAAATAAAAAGGAAAAACATCAGCTGGTGTGTATAGCTTTTCAAGGTTTACAAAGTGTCCTTGCCCATCCATCTCACTGAAACCTCAACAGCCATGTGAGGTCCAGTATAGGTGATGTTATCCCCATTTGACAAAAAAGAGAGACTCAGGCTTAGAAAGACACAGAGACATTTATAGCTTAGTAAGTAACACAGGAAGGCCATAAATCTGGGTCTTCCCAAAGGAAATTCAAATGCTCTTTGAGCTAGTCCACATTGCCTTTTAAAATGCATCAAGTAAGTCATCCTGTATAATGCACTTTGCAAATCATAGCACTACAGCTGCCATCATCATCATCATTATATGGCAATGTCTTCTTTTATTTATCTATCCATTTTCTTCTCACAAACTCTGTTTAGGATTAGGGACAGATTCAAGATTCTAGGCCTTATGGGGCAATCAACAAGCATTGATTAAAAGCCTAGCATTGCTAGGTGAGGGGAATATGAAGACAAAATGGGAATCCACGTCCTCAAAGGGTTCATGATTAAAGACCTTGACACTAAGCAACCATTACCAGAGAGATCACTACCCAGAGTTTGGGGAGATCTGAAAAAAGAAGGGAATGGGCTGAAAAAGAGCTCACTTGGTATAAAGTCATGAAGATAAGAATAAAGAGCAATATGTAGCAGCTTCCTAGATTATCTATTTTTCTTTCATTTCAATCTCAACATGTCCAAAGTAGAATTCATTATTTTTCCCCTAAAATCAACCCTTCTTCCTGCCTCTCTTGTTTCAGTGGAGGCTAGTACCATCCTTCAATGCCCCAGGTTCATAACCACTATGTTGTCCTTTATGCTACATTACTAATCAGTGCTAAATTTTTTTTCTATGAAGAGTATGTTGTACTTTCCCTCCCAAAAAAAGTCCTGTGTGTTTTAGTAGTTGGACTCATGTTTTCTCTATTTTATAGTTCTTTTGAATAGAAATTTTGTGCTATTTCCTCCTACTGGGTTTTGTTGGCAATGTATGGGTCATTATTAAAAGCCCTGAAAGACCCAACCTTATAAAGAGGACACAAAATGGCTCTCTGTCAGCACCATCACTTTAAGACACTCAAAAGTGTGACTCTGAAGAACACCCCCTTCCTCTTGTCTCCCACCTAAGACCGGCTGAGGTAATTAGCCACTTGTATAGAGTGGGCTCCGTTATGGCCAGAGTGGGGCTAAGCTTGTCAGTGTTTCCATTATAAACTCCCAGAATGGGGCTGGTGAATGGGGGCAGCGTCAGGAGCCATAAGTTGTCTATAAAATGTTGTCCCAGGGCAAAAGCAGCCAGGCAGAGAGAAGGTTCAGAGCTAATTAGTTTTGTTTTAACAGTTGGTTTCCTTAATTGGAGAAACAAAATTAGGGCCAGATTTTTTTTAAGTGTAGGTGGCTAGTTTGGCCCCAGAGTGTCAGAACCTGGGACTCAGCATGTGAAGGGGAGATTGAGTGCTGATGTTGGGCCCCTACTCCTAACCCTGCCCTGCCCCTCACTACCCATAAAGCTCAGGGTACATTCTTTCTCTTTAAAGTTTTCTTCAGTTCTTTGGTTCATTACTCCCCTTGTTACCCTACTGACTTCATATCAAGGGACTCCACACAGAGCAATAAGTAGAAAAGGTGTTTTATTTAGTCCGAGGCCCTGGGTGTGAATCCTGCCCTGCCACCTGTGTGACCTTGGCTAGCCCCCCTTAACTATTGCAGTTTCAATTCATTCCTCTGTAAAGTGAGGGAAAGAGAAGGACTAGCTGATGTCTAAGGGCCTTTTCCAGATCTCCATCTAAGATTAGATAGTGGTCATCCATACATATTCTGTATCTCCTTAAACTGATTGCAAGTACCTGAGGTCAGCATCTTTGTCATATTTCACTTTAGTACTCAATGCAGAGATTGTACACTGGGGCAATGAGCAGTTAAGTCACTTGCCCAGGGTCACACAGCTAGTAAGTGTTTGTGGCTGGATTTTAGCTCAGAACATTTCTCAATACAAAAGGGTCAAAGGAGAAGAAAGAAAAGTCATCAATAACCACAGGAACAAATGGTAAGGAGTAGGGAATAGAGGGAGAAGAGAGAGGGAGGGAAGGAAAGGAAGGAAGGAAAGGAAGGAGAGAAGGTGGGAGGAAGAGAAGGAAGAAGAGAGGGAAGGAGGGAGAGAGAAAGAAAAGAAAAGAAGGAGGGAAACAGGGATAGAGGGAGAGAGGAAGGGAAAAAGAGACAGACATACACAGAGACAGAGACAGAGACAGACAATCAGACACACACAAAGAGAGAAGAGAAAGATAGGAGAGAGTCACAAAGAGAAATACAAACAGACAGGGACACAGAGACAGACAGAAAGATATAGACAAAGAGAGAAAGATAGAGACAGAGACAAACAAAAAGATAGAGACAAAGAGAGAGTCAGAGAGAAACACAGAGACATAAAGAGGCAGAGAAAGAGACACACAAAATCATAGATAGGCATAGACACAGACATACTGAGACAGAAGCAGAGAGAGACACAGAATCAGAAAGCGTCAAAGAGGGACACAGAGACAGAGACAGACACAGAGATAGAGAGAAAGATGGAAAAAAAGAGAGAGATAGAGGTAGAAACAGAAAGAAAGGCAGAAATAGAGAGAGAGAAAATTAGAGAGAATTAGAGAAGAAATAGGGATTTCATTAGCTAAGCTAGAAATAATCAATAGCACAAAGACAATAGGAAAAAAGAAAGGAGAAGCAGAGAAATAAGAGTTTTAGAAGGCTATCTACCCCCCAGGCATCTTGCAACAGTAGGCTCAATCTGAATTCACTACTCCTACCCATCTCTCCAAGGACTAAAGAAGTTCCAAGAAAAGAACTGCTCGTTCCTCTGCTTTTCCTCCAATTAAGTAACTATAAAAGGACACCAATACTTTTCCAGTAACCAATTTTTTTTCTTAACCACAGAGGTCAGAGGTAACCTAGAGATCAATATAAATTTAGCTTATAAAACCCTCTGCCTAAATTTTGGGCATTTTCCTAACTGGGGCTCTGAGTTTTTGTGATTATTTCTTTTTTTAAATTTAATAGAAATTGTATAAATCAGTAGAGGCAGGGTCCATGCAAACCTGAGCACCCATTTTATTGTGCCTTGACTACAAAATAAACCAATTGTTAACAGTTTGTAGTTGCTTAAATCTCTGAAGACAAAGGCAGGAGGGAGGAGAGGTCAGTAGCATCAAAGGTACTCTTCCCAGTGACAGTTATCTTCATGGACCACATCCATTAGTGTTATAAACCCAATGGCAAATGATAACTCTGGAAAACTGATGATGCTGTATGCCTCCCACCTCTCCAGAGATGTGAAGTATTAGAAGTACAGAGTGTAATTGCAGACACAGTCAAGTGTGAATTTATAATTTATGTTACAAAGAAGGACTTTTTCTTTCTGGAGGAGGCAGTTAGAAGGAAGCAGGGAGTAATAGTGATACTAAGAAAAAGAAGGAAAAAAAGGAGTCAGAGAATCATTTCAGAAATTAAAGAGAAGGGACAGCTAGGTGGTACAGTGGATAGAGCACTGGCCTGAGATCAGGAGGATCTGAGTTAAAATCTAGCCTTAGACACACTTAACGTTTACTTGCTGTGTGACCCTGGACCAGTCTCCAATTGTCTCACTAAAAAAACTAAATAGAAGAAATCAGAAAGAAGTTCATAAGGGAACCAAAGTTACATCTGAATTATACCCAAAGAAATTCCTAACAAAATCTCTGTATCAGAGAGACAAATTTGCTGTAAATGACAAGTTCATAGCTTCATTAATAATCCCTATATATATTGAAATATTCATTTTTATGTTTAAGTTCAAAAGAGAATATTTTATTTTTATTATTAAAGCTTTTTATTTTTCAAAACATGCATGGATAATTCTTCAACATTAACCCTTGCAAAACCTTGTGTTCCAATTTTCTTCCCTTTCCCCATCCCCTCCCCAGATGGCAAATAGTCCAATATATGTTAAACATGGTAGAAATATATGTTAAATCCAATATATGTATACATATTTCCACAATCATGCTTCACAAGAAAAATCAAATCAAAAAGGAAAAAAATGAGAGAAAATAAAATGAAGCAAACAACAACAAAAAGAGTGAAAATACTATGTTGTGAACCACACTCATTTCCCACAGTCCTCTCCCTGGGTGTAAATGGCTCTCTCCATCACAAGACCATTGGAACTGGTCTGAATCATCTCATTGTTAAAAAGAGCCACATCCCTCAGAATTGATCATCATATAATCTTGTTATTGCCGTGTATAATGATCTCCTGATTCTGCTCACTTTACTCAGCATCAGTTCATGCAAGTCTCTCCAGGCCTCTCTGAAATCATCTTGCTGGTCATTTCTTACAGAACAACAATATTCCATAACATTCATATACTATAATTTATTCAGCCACTCTCCCATTGAAGGATATACATTCAGTTTCCAGTTTCTTTTCACTATGAAAAGGGCTGCCACAAACATTTTTGCACATGTGGGTGTCCCTTGGCCTTCTTTAAGATCTCTTTGGAATACTGGCCCAGTAGATATACTGCTAGGTCAAAAGTATACACAGTTTGATAACTTTTTGAACAGAGTTCCAAATTGCTCTCCAGAATGGCTGGATCCATTCACAATTCCACCAACAATGTATTAGTGTCCCAAGTTTCCCACATCCCCTCCAACATTCGTCATTATCTTCTGTCAACTTAGCCAATCTGAGAGGTACATGGTGGTATTTGAGTTGTCTTAATTTTCATTTCTCAAAAGAGAAAATTTTAAAAGAATACTCCAAAGTGATCCATCAGATCACCAGCACTGAAAATCTCCAGAGTTAGTGTTCAAAATAGAACTCTGTTTCCAGGTAAGCATAACTGCCAACCACTCGTATGAATTCTACAAGTAATAGGTGAGTTTATTGTGGCTTGTTATGCCTCTGTAACCTTATAACTTTCTCTGCTATTGAATCTTCAGCTTTGAAGATGCTGAGACATAGCAACTAGGGATCTTTCTCTTAACAAGGATCAGAGTCTTCAAGAAAAAGGAAGAAATCCTAATGATGGAATTTTCAGCATTGTGGCTCAGTGCTTATTTTCAGGATCATTATAATATTCTGTGTCTGTATCTTTGTTGGACCCCCAACACACTGAGCTCCCTCAGAGTGGTAATTATGATTTTAGCTTTGTTTGTCTACCCAATACTTAGCATAATACTTGAAATATTGTAGATGTTTAATAAATTCTAGTTAATCAATTGACTGATTGAATGGACCAGCCATTCTGGAGAGCAATTTGGAACTATGCCCAAGACTGACTCACTGTATCTTCATTGGCTGGCATTATTCTAAAAGATGATCAACCACTTTAATTACCCTTAAAGACAATCTTGTGTCTACACAGGCAACCAAATGATCTTTATTGATTTGACCAAGTGATCTTTATTGATTTGGACTCTGGAGCTCTTACCTCATTATATGACTCTCTGTAACCCTCTGAAGTACTTAAGCATATCACTGAATGCGAATTCTCCCCACTGACTCAGAAATGAACACTAAGTTAGGGATATTAAGAAGGGAAATGTATTAGTCCAGAGCTTTGTGTTAAACTATGGGAACACATTTTAAGAAGGATTTGGACAAGCTGTAGAGCATCCAGAAGAGAATGATTATAATGGAAAAAGTCTTGACATCACACCAAGAATCTAAGTATATCTAGCACAGAGGAGAGAAGACTTAGGGTGGGGGGAAGAAGGAACATTATAGTTGTCTTCAGGTATCCAAAGAACTGCCATGTGGAAAATAGATTCAACAGTGTGTGGATGTTTAAATCTCTGAAGACAAAAGGAAGAGAAAGGAAAGGTCAGTAGTACTGATTAGTCCAAAGTACTCTTCATAGTGATATCTACCTGCATCCGCCATATTCATTGGTGTTTTAAAAATCCTATAGCAAATGATAATTCTGGAAAACTGATGATAATGTATGCTTTCCATCTCTTTTTTTAGAGCTGTGAAGTGTTAGAAGTACAAAATGTAATTGCAGACACAGTCAAGTTTGAATTTGTTATTTATTTGTTACAAAGGAGGCTCCAGAGCCAAAGATTCTACACCACCAATATCTCTTGCATCTATTCTCTTCTTTCTGCTCCCAATTCTGCCATTTATTAGAAACTTTTGTAATCTCTCATTTGGTCTACTGTAATGCTCTGCTAAGGGGTCTTCCTCCTGCCAGTCATTCACTTTTCCACAGCTGTCAAAATGATGTTCTTTCAGGAGTCTGTATTCTTAGCTATCCATGCTACTGTCAAAATTAACCACTGACTCCCACTCTCACTAGTTGAAATGGAATAGGAAGGGAGTTAAGACACTCCATTTGGCTACAATCAAAATAGTGAGTCCCAAGGAATCGAGTAAATGGATTGGCAAGGCAATTTCCTGGAGTTAATAGAGTAGAATTTGAATGAAAATTGGTATGCCCCTTGGGAAAGGAAGAATACTTCCATTGAGCTTCAGATATGGCTGAAATTTCAATGGAGCAAGCCTCCAGCCAAAAAGACAGAGTTGAACAGGCTTAGATCTAGCAAGAAGGGGCATGGCTGAGAGCTGACATTCTAACCAGAATAGGAGAAGTAGATCAAACTTTTAAAAGACTATTAAAAATGTCTTCTGAAAGATCTTGTCTCTTCTTGAAATTCCATCCATCTCCTTTAATAAAAAAGTAGAGCTTTCCATCTATTGTACCACAACAAAGAAGGTAGTGCTTTCTTGACTGGCTTCTTCTTTCTTCTGGATGACTCATAAGACTTTGCCCTTTCATTTTCTCTGTGACCATCCATTACCTCTAAGTAAGAAGTAGATGGGCCTCTCTTCTGGAGGGCAAAAAGAGGAGCTGCCATCTTCTCTCTCTTTCTGTCCTTCCTCTCTGTTAAAAGTTGGAAAATTCAAATGACTTCATATGACACTAGCCCTATTTACTGGCAATAGAATTCCATTGGCAGCCTCCTTCAAGGAATGTTTACTGGTCAATGATGATGATGATTTATTTTTTTTCTGAGGCAGTTGGGATTAAGTGACTTGTCCAGGGTCACACAGCTAGGAAGTGTTAAGTGTCTGAGACCAGATTTAAACTCAGGTCCTCCTGACTTCAGGGCTGGTGCTCTATCCACTGCACCACCTAGCTGCCCCTGATAATGATAATTTAAAAGAAAACAATTTGGAGAGGTTTCAGAACTCTGAGAAATGTAGAGATCAATGGTGATTTTGAAAGACTAACAAGGGATTCCTCCTGCCCAGCTCCCTCCCTTCTTGACTCTCTTGTCCCTCCTTATGTGATTTCATCAGTACATGAAATCTTACATTTATATCTGCATGTTTCTCTTTGACTTAATTATATAGTAAACTAGACTTTTCAGGGGGCAGAGCCAAGATGGCAGAGTGAAAACGTGACTCTCTGCATCTCCTCCGATCTTCTCTCAAACCAACAATAAAATAAGCCTCTGAACTGATCTTCAAGTCAACGAATTTAGAAATACTTGGATACTGCTTGCTGATACCTCTGAATAACTTCACATCAGGTTTGTCTATCTCGGACAGAGGGATAAAGAGTGGTGTAGGCCGGAAGTGAGGGTGGGACTCAGCTCAGCTCATTGTGGCAAAAACGCCAAACTCCAAACTCCAAACACCTGGAATTTATCTGAGGCACTCGGGACACTCTGCCCGGATTGGGGGCAGGTGTTCTGGCAGACTTGCCTTGTTTAAGGAGTAATTCGGAGTTAGTCTTAGCCCCCACCGGCCCAGCACCTAAAATTAATTTGCCAAATTGCCCCAGGGCAAGGAACTTTAGCCGAGGTTTTATCAAACCTTAAAGAGATATACATGCTGTTTAAAAAAAAAAATGAAGAGGCAAAAGAGAGCTCTCACCATAGACAGCTTTTATCGAGACAGAGAAGGGCTGACCCCAGATTCTGAGGTTCCTTTAGACAAAACTTCAGAGGATGTTATTAAGGACTATCACTGGTCCCCTTTTCAAAAGGCCTTTCCGGAAGATTGCATACAGAATCTCAAAAGAGAGTTGGAGGATAAATGGGAAAATAAACTGAAGTCAGTGCAAGAAGCCCTCCAAAAGAAATATGATAAAGACACCAATTTATTGAAAAATAAAATTAGTGAAGTGGAAAAAGAGTGCAATGAACAAATTGGCCAGTTAGAAAAGGAGCTTAAAAAGGTAACTGAAGAAAACAACACTTTAAAAATAAGAATTGAACAAATGCAAGTGAATGACTCAATAAGACTTCAAGAATCAGTCAAACAAAAACAAAAAAATGAAAAATTAGAAGAAAATATGAAATATCTCCTAGGAAAAACAACTGACTTGGAAAATAGATCTAGGAGAGACAATCTAAGGATTATTGGACTTCCTGAAAGCCATGATGAAAAAAAGAATCTAAACACTATCTTCCAGGAAATCCTGAAAGAAAACTGCCCTGAGATTGTAGAATCAAAGGGCAAAATCACCATTGAAAGAATTCACCGATCACCTCCTGAAAGAGACCCCAAAATTAAAACCCCAAGGAATATCGTGGCTAAATTTCAGGACTATAGCACCAAGGAAAAGATTCTGCTTGCAGCTAGAAAGAAACAATTCAAAAAATACCAAGGATCAATAATTAGAATCACACACGATCTGTCAGCTCCACATTGAAGGATCGAAGGGCCTGGAACCAGATATTCCGAAGGGCAAAGGAACTTGGATTACAGCCAAGAATATCCTATCCAGCTAGAATGAGCATTATCCTCCAGGGAAGAAGATGGTCATTCAATGATATAGGTGAAATTCACCTATTTCTAATGAAAAGACCGGATCTGAACAAAAAATTCGACATCCAAACACAGAACTCAAGAGATGCATAAAAAGGTAAAAAGGAAAAGACTCTTGAGAACTTTATTTTTACTAGGGGGATACTTAAAATTTGGGGGTATAATGAACCAGATATTACTTTGATAATATGAAAAAGAGAACCAGAGGGGGAAAGGTTGTCATACTGGGGAAAAGAAGGGAAAAGTGGTAAAATAAGATCTAAAAAAAAAAAAAGGAGGTTAAAAACAAGGTAAAATCTCTTGAAGAGGCAAAGAAAACCTAGTATAATTGAGAGAAAGAGGGGAGGGAGATGAGCATTGTGTAAATCCTACTCTCATCATGTTGGGCTCTAAAAGTGTATATCAGACACTTGATTTTCACATAGAAACTTGTCTGTTGCTAGAGGGAAGTGGGAGGGAAAGGAGGAAAAGAAAGAGATAAACTAATAGAAGGGAAAATAGAAGAATCAGGGGAAAGGAGTAAAAATAGGGGGAGGGGATCTAAAGGGTAGAGTATTGTTTGGGGGAGGGGGTCATCAAAAGCAAAGTACTGAGGAGGGGGGAAGGGAGAAAGGGGAAAGGAAAGGGGAAAACATAACTTGGGTAAATAAGATGGCAGGAAATAAAGAATTAGTTATTCTAACTGTGAATGTGAATGGGATGAACTCTCCCATAAAGCGGAAGCGGATATCAGATTGGATTAAAAATCAGAATCCCACAATATGTTGTCTACAAGAAACACATCTAAAACATAGTGACACATATAGGTTGAAGGTAAAAGGCTGGAGCAGAACCTATTATGCTTCAGGTGAACAAAAAAAAAAAAGCAGGGGTAGCAATCCTTATCTCAGATCAAGTAAAAGCTAAGATAGATCTAATCAAAAGAGATAAGGAAGGAAACTATATTTTATTAAAGGGTACCATAGATAATGTAGCAATATCTATACTAAATATATATGCACCAAGTGCAATAGCATCCAAATTCCTAGGGAAGAAATTAAGAGAGATGCAAGAGGAAATAGACAGCCAAACTATACTAGTGGGGGATCTCAACCTTGCTCTCTCAGAATTAGATAAATCAAACCACAAAATAAACAAGAAAGAAACTAAGGAGATAAACCAATTGTTAGAAAAGTTAGGTATGATAGATTTATGGAGAAAGTTGAATGGAGACAGTAGGGAGTTTACTTTTTTCTCAGCAGTCCATGGAACCTATACAAAAATTGACCATGTGTTAGGGCATAAAAACCTCAAAATCAAATGCAGAAAGGCAGAAGTAGTAAATGCATCTTTTTCAGATCATGATGCAATAAAAATCACATGCAATATAAGGCCAGGAGAAAATAAACCAAAAGTTAATTGGAAATTAAATAATCTAATCCTGAAGAATGAATGGGTGAAAGAGCAAATCATAGACACAATCAATAATTTCATCCAGGAGAATGACAATAAGGAGACAACATACCAAAATTTGTGGGATACGGCCAAAGCGGTTATAAGGGACAATTTTATATCTCTAGATGCTTACTTGCATAAAATAGAGAAAGAAAACATCAATGAATTGGGTTTATTATTAAAAAAAAAAACTAGAAAAAGAACAAATTAAAAACCCTCAATTAAATACCATATTGGAAATTCTAAAAATAAAAGGAGAAATTAATAAAATTGAAAATAAGAAAACCGTTGAATTAATAAATAAAACTAAGAGTTGGTTCTATGAAAAAACCAACAAAATAGATAAGCCTTTAGTTAATTTGATAAGAAAAAGTAAAGAAGAAAATCAAATTGTTAGTCTCAAGAATGATAAGGGAGAACTTTCCTCCAATGAAGAGGAAATTAGAGCAATAATTAGGAGTTACTTTGCCCAACTTTATGCCAGTAAGTTTGATAATCTAAATGAAATGGAGGAATATCTACAAAAATATAGATTGCCCAGGTTAACAGAAGAGGATATAAATTATTTAAATAGCCCCATATTAGAAAAAGAAATAGAACAAGCTATTAACCAACTCCCTAAGAAAAAATCTCCAGGGCCAGATGGATTTACATGTGAATTCTACCAAACATTCAAAGAACAATTAATTCCAATACTATACAAACTATTTGAGAAAATAGGGACAGAAGGTATACTGCCAAATTCCTTCTATGAGACTGATATGGTGCTGATAGCTAAACCAGATAGGGTGAAAACAGAGAAAGAAAACTATAGACCAATTTCCTTAATGAATATTGATGCAAAAATTTTAAATAAGATATTAGCAATGAGATTACAGAAAGTCATCCCCAGGATAGTACACTATGACCAAGTAGGCTTTATACTAGGGATGCAGGGCTGGTTCAATATTAGGAAAACTATCAGCATAATTAATTATATTAATAACCAAACTAACAAAAACCATATGATTATCTCAATAGATGCAGAAAAAGCATTTGATAAAATCCAACACCCATTCCTATTAAAAACACTAGAGAGTATAGGAATAAATGGGCTTTTCCTTAAAATGATCAGTAGCATCTATTTAAAACCACCAGCAAGCATCATATGTAATAGAGACAAACTAAAACCATTCCTGATAAGATCAGGAGTGAAACAAGGCTGCCCACTCTCACCATTACTATTTAATATTGTATTAGAAATGTTAGCTTCGGCAATAAGAGAAGAAAAAGAGATAAAAGGTATCAGAGTAGGTAATGAAGAAAGCAAATTATCACTCTTTGCAGATGACATTATGGTATACTTAGAGAACCCTAGAGACTCAACTAAAAACTCCTAGAAACAATTCACAACTTTAGCAAAGTGGCAGGATTCAAAATTAATCCACATAAATCATCAGCATTTTTATATATTACCAGCAAAGTTCAGCAGCAGGAGATACAAAAAGAAATTCCATTCCAAATAGCAGATGATAGGATAAAATATTTGGGAATCTATCTGCCAATGAAAAGTCAGAAATTATATGAACTAAACTACAAAACACTTTCCACACAATAAAATCAGACCTTATCAATTGGAAAAACATTAAGTGCTCATGGGTAGGCAGAGCGAACATAATAAAAATGACAATACTACCCAAACTAATCTTATTTAGTGCCATACCAATCAAACTCCAAGAAATTATTTTACAGATCTAGAAAAAATAGTAGCAAAGTTCATTTGGAAGAACAAAAGGTCAAGGATTTCAAGGGGATTAATGAAAAAAAAAGGCAGGTGAAGGTGGCCTTGCTGTACCAGATCTAAATCTATATTATAAAGCAGCGGTCATCAAAACCGTTTGGTACTGGCTAAGGAATAGAGCAGTCGATCAGTGGTACAGGATAGGATATCAGGACAATCTAGGCAATAACCTTAACAATTTAGTGTTTGATAAACCCAAAGACCCCAGTTTTTGGGATAAGTACTCACTATTCGGCAAAAACTGCTGGGAAAATTGGAAACTAGTGTGGAAGAAATTAGGGCTTGACCCATACCTAACACCACATACCAAAATAAGATCTAAATGGGTTCATGATCTGGATATAAAGTGTGATTTAGTAAACAAATTAGAGGAACGTAATATAGTGTACTTCTCAGACCTGTGGAGAAGGAATAAATTTATGTCCAAAGAAGATCTGGGATTCCTAATTGAACACCAGATAGATAATTTTGATTATATTAAGTTAAAAAGTTTCTGTACAAATAAAACTAATGCAGACAAGATTAGGAGGGAAGCATCAAATTGGGAAATCATCTTTACATTTAATGGTTCTGATAAAGGCCTCATTTCTAAAATATATAGAGAATTGTCTCATATATATAAGAATTCAAGCCACTCTTCAATAGATAAATGGTCAAGGGATATGAACAGACAATTTTCAGATGATGAAATTAAAACCATCTGTAGTCATATGAAAAGTTGCTCCAAAACACTATTGATCAGAGAAATGCAAATTAAGACAATCCTGAGGTGCCACTACACACCTGTCAGATTGGCTAAAATGACAGGAAAAGATAACGATGAATGTTGGAGGGGATGTGGGAAAACTGGGACACTAATACATTTTTGGTGGAACTGTGAACGGATCCAACCATTCTAGAGAGCAATTTGGAGCTATGCTCAAAAAGTTATCAAACTGTGCATACCCTTTGACCCAGCAGTGTTTCTACTGGGCCTATATCCCAAAGAAATCATAAAAGAAGGAAAGGGCCCCACATGTGCAAGAATGTTTGTGACAGCCCTTTTTGTAATGGCTAGAAACTGGAAACTGAAGGGATGCCCATCAATTGGAGAGTGGCTGAATAAATTATGGTATATGAATATTATGGAATATTATTGTTCTGTAAGAAATGACCAGCAGGACGATTTCAGAGAGGCCTGGAGAGACTTGCATGAACTGATGCTCAGTGAAACGAGCAGAACCAGGAGATCATCATACACAGCAACAACAGTATTACATGATGATCAATTCTGATGGACATGGCTCTCTGCAACAAAGAATTGTCTCAAACCAGTTCCAGTTGTTCACTGAAAAAAACCATATACACGCAGAGGGAGGGATATGAAATATGGACCACAATGTAACATATTCATGATCTCTATTGATATTTGCTTGCATTGTGTTGCCTTTCTCTGATTTTCTTTTTTTTCTTGTAGATAGGATTTTTCTTGCATAACTTGTCAAGTAATTCAACATTATTAACATGTCATGGACTTCCTGCCATCTAGGGGAGGGGAGGGGACTGGCGGTAAAATTTGTAATGGAAAGCTTTGTAAAGATCAATGCTGGGGAACTACCCATACATATGTTATACAAATAAAAAGCTTTGATAAAAAAAATTATATAGTAAACTGTTTGACAACAAGGCTTCAATTGTTTTTATCTCTGTATCTCCAGCTCCAGATAAGGGTCTAACATAGAGTAGGAGCTGTTGAACTAAGTTACTGAAAGTGAATAATTTCTGAAATCAATGCCCTTCCCCAAACTTACCATTTTCCAACAATATCCACCCCCTTGCCAATTCTGCCCAACTTGCAACTTTGAGAGTCCCTTCTCCAAGAGCCTCCATAAATGATGAGATGGAGATGCTCCGGGGCCAATACTGAGAACCACCTGGTCTTTCTTACCTGGGACCCAAGAATACACTTCCTATTAGCTCTGAGAAGGTAAGAGCACTGGGTTTGGAGTCAGACATCTTGGGCTGCAAGCTTGCCTCCCATTCTTACTAGCTATATTACCTCTCTGTGCCTCAGTTCTCCCATCTAGCAAATGAAGGGATTGGAATTGAAAGTGACTTCTAACTCTCAATCTGGCCTCTTGGAGCAGACCAGATCACTGGTTCTGCTTATAGCCCAATCTCCAAAGCTTTGCAGCCAGCCATCCTACCTGTGGAGCCCTTGAAGGTCCCAGGTTTCAAGGAGCTAGGATGCAGACTCATCCAGGTGCTAGGCTACATTTAGAAGTGAAATGAAATGTACTAGATACATTTTAGGTTTTAAGTTTGAGCTCATTGCCCCCCAAGATCCAGTGAGGGGTATTTAGATAGTGAGGGGATACTTGTACTTCAAAGTATATATCCCTTTGTAAGGACTATAGGAGCTAATTGGTTAAAAGTAACTAAGTCACTAATCATTTACAGGCACTTAGCAGTGGGTGAAAACACTCTAAAATGGGGACTTAAGCCAATAACATCTGGGAATCCAACCTCCTAATGTCTGTTAGGTCAATCTAACAATCCTGGAAATTTTGAATTTACATAGCTTTTTCCAAAAATAAAAAATTTTTAAAAAGAAGGGTTTACTTAGTTATCATAAAGACTACAAAAATGACCTTTCTTCCCTTCTTTATCAAGGTAGGGACTATGGATGTGGGACATTTCATATTATTATCAGATGTGTAGAATGTTTTTGTTTAGTTTTTAACTCTTTTAATTCTCTTTCTTTTTTAATCCATGTAACAAGAGATGGCTTTCTGGGAATGTTTTTCAATCTTTGATCCAGCCCAATTGGTCTTCTCTCTGTTCTTCACAAAGTTTCCATTTCTATAACTTTGTATTAACTGTCCTCCATACCTAAAATGCATGCCCCTCTTCCCTCCTCCCTGTTCCTCCAAGTGCCATTTTATACATGGTTGTCTAATTGCTAGTGCCTTTCCTCACTACTAGTTTGTATTTCTCATCTTTTCTCTTTATGTATCTTAGAAAGGTATATGTTGTGTCCCCTGAGAGAATGTAATCGCCTTAAAAGTAGAATTTGTTTCATTCTTTGTATTTATATTTCCAGAAATTCACAGACAGCTTGACACTTTGTAGGTCTATTGAAAATTAATTAATTAATTAATTTTTAAATTGAATAAAAATTAAATCTTAAAATTTTTAAATTAAAAGTTTGAATAGAAAAGATAAAAGGAATGTTTTCAGAAGTGTATATGATATAAAAACAACAATACTATCCCTTAAAAAGATTTAAATGTTTTTAAAATCTAACTTTTTGAAAAGATGAGATTTCAAGAAATTATTTGGGAATTTTGGAAGTCTTATGCAATATTACAAATACAAGCCAGCCTATTCTCTTTCTTTTCAATTCTGGACACCATTCAACATCCACCTGTGGGGACTTGGAAAGAATATTGAACTTGGAGGTCATTGGTGGAATTCTGTAAACAGTTCTGCAACCCTCAAAGCAAAGATTAAATTTAATAGGAATAAATGTGAAATCTTACACTTACTTGCTTTGCAAAGTAGCAGGTGGGAGGGAAAACCGATAATATAGAAAAAAATCTGAGAATTTTCATGGAATTTCATGCAAGCTCAATAAAAGACAAGAAAACAAGGCAGAGGAAAAATAAAAATCAATGTGATTCTGAGCTACATTGATAGAGATAGAGCGAGCCGAAGGAGGGAGGAGATAGCCACACTGTGTCCTGGCCTAGGGAAACAACATCTAAAGATTCTGGCCTATGTATCACATTTTAGGCAGGATATAGACAAAATGTAAGGGGTCAAGAGGATGAGGGGGAAGAAAGTGATGATGGGAAAGGAGGTGTAGCAGGCCACATAGGTATCATTTGCAGGATCTGGAGTGTTAGACATGGAGATAAGAGATATACAGGTTCAATTATAGGTCTGATACTCCTAAATTATATGACCATGAACAAAGCAAATACTCTCTGGACTGGGGCAGCTAGGTGGCGCAGTGGATAGAGCACCAGCCCTGAAGTCAGGAAGACCTGAGTTCAAATCTGGTCTCAGACACGTAACAGCTGTGTGACCCTGGGCAAGTCACTTAACCCCAATTGCCTCAGCAAAAAAAAAAAGCAAAAAAAAAAAAAATACTCTCTGGACTTCAGATAGAGATAACACTCATTCTGGGCTACATCTACTCCCATAGCCATGGGCATGACTATTCCTACAACCACAGCCTCTGAGTCCCCACCAGTCTTCTTATTCAAAAATAAGCCAATAGGCTTATTTGTTTTTAATTTTGCCAATTAGGTCTTGGCAAAAAAAAAAAAACCCAATGAGAGTGTCGTAAAATTCATGGCATAGTAAAATAATAAATAAAAAACTTTCCCCCATAAAACTAAGATTCAAGATTTAGCACAAATTTATATTACACCAATAGTGAAGTACACACAGTTGGCCATGTGGCCAAGGTGATTCACAGTCCCAGAACCATAGATACTTAATGAACTTTCTCTTCTACTAGAGCCTCACAAACCTTAAATTCCCAAACAATATCTCTGCTGGGTTGTTCAGCCAAGGACCTAGAATCTATTTTTTTCTATATCTCAATTCTCAGTTGAAATGGCTGGCTCTCTATTGAGTGCACTGCCCAGTTATTGTTCAACAAAGCTCTCACCAAAGATGCTTTCTCCTTCCATCACTGATTCTCTGTATCCATGTTTGTTTAGATGTTTTTCTTTGCCCCCTTACCTATTCCTCTTCAAACCTTCTCAATCTGACTCTAATTGCTGTTGTCTCCCTCAGGGCAAGTCACTGGGTGAGAAGGAAGGAGGGGAAAGAGATTTCTTCATCTCCCCAAGAGTGACTGCCTCTCAGGGTCTGGCTTCTTTCTAATTTCCAACTGTCTCAAGGGCTCAATTATTTAATTAATTGCCACAGTACACTCAATTTGTATTTGTCCAAAGGTGTTTCTCCCTTCTGACTCACTCAAAAAAGTATTTGTCCCTCATAAAGGGATCATTTGACATGATCGTAATTTTACAATTAATTTACTATTTCCTCAAAAGTATTGTAATCTATTGATTAGATACTGGGTTTTCAAGGACCAATTCATTGCATATAAATATGTATAAATGAATATACATTTAAACTATATATACACATACATACATATGTGTGTATAAAATTCAGTAAGTATTTCTGAAGAGTTTCTTTGATCCCCTGGTACTGGAAGGCAGCATAGATCAGGCAACAAGACATTGTCCAATCCTCAGCCAAGATCTGACCAGAATTTCCCTTTCCTCAACCTTCCTCCCCACAATTTCTCTTTTCTTGGATACTGACCTCATTCCCTTTCCTTTTCCACCCTTAGGAACCTAAAGAATCTGCTCCACTCCAACTCTTGGGTTTCTTTCTCCCTTCCAGCAGTCATGGGCTCAAGTATCTCTGGCTCCTGGGATTTGGGTAGGCAAGGCCTTTCACACTCCTTTACTGGCTAGGAAGTCATCAACTTACAATAATCCCAACAAAATGGAACAAGGAGTTCTTATCCTGATACTGTGCCCTCCAGACACCAAGGCAAATGGCATAAGGAGTCTGGCGCCTGAAACCCCAACAGTACAACTGAATGTCCACACAAAGAGCAGTAATTTACTCATCAAAAGAATCAGTGATTTGGAGTGAGAAGCAAGTCCAGTAGTATTCTCCATCTCAGCACCTTTTATCATCAATCTCCACAGCTAGACTTTTTCCCAAAAAACACAGGGATCCCATACTCAATACAATTTCTATTTGGTACAGTGCCACTGGTCTCTAAGGACTTGTGGGCCTTGCCACCCACCCTGAAAGTAAACTCTCCTCTTTTATGTTGTCTCTCCTGATTAGAATGTAAGCTCCTTGAGAACAGGAACTGTGTGACTTTTATATTTTTGTGTGCAGTGATTCAAACAGTGCTTGGAAAATAGTAAGGGCTCAATGTGTGCTTTTTCCTTCACTAAACTTATACTAGTTAGACTTGTTCAAAACTGGAAACAATGATGGAAGACAGGAGAGATTCAGGATTTATATAAAGAAAAGGTTCCTAGCAATTGTAGTTGTCCAAAAGAGAAATGGACTCCACAGGGAGGTCACTAGAGGCCTTAGAGTAAAAACTAGATAAATTAGATGGTATAGTAAAGATTTCTGGCTGTGGATTCAGGAAAACAAGTTCAAATCCTGCTTCACACCCTTGCTAGCTGTACAATAAGTCATTTAACATCTTGGAGCCACAGTTTTCTCATCTGTAAAATAGGGGTAATAATAGCCTCTACCTCATGAGGTTGTTCTAAGAACTAAATGATTTATATTCGATCCGTCATGTATTTTGACATAATTAACATGTATTAGACCAATTGCCATCTAAGGAAGGGGGTGGGGGGAAAGAGAGAAAAATTTGGAACAGAAGGCTTTGCAAGGGTCAGTGTTGAAAAATTACCCATGCATATGTTTTGCAAATAAAAAGCTTTAATAAAAAATAAAATAAAATGATTTAGAATTTCTAGAGTGCTTTGCAAATCTTAAAGTGCTTTATAAGTGTTCACTGTGATTAGTTTTGTTGTTGTTACTATTGCCAAGATATTAGAACAGGCATTCCCGCTGCGAAGCAGGTTGGATTGAGTGACTTCTGAAGGTCCTTCCAACTTTGGAATTGTGTGAATCTAGGACTTAGCCTCAATGTAGACCTCAGTGTCCCCATTTGTGATATAGCAGTTGAAAAAGATAAAGTAATGTTGTATTGACTGCATAGGAGAGGAATAACTTCCAGGAATAGGGAAATGAGAACCCCACAATACTTGGTTCTGGAGTGCTTTATTCTTTCGGTTCTGGGTAACATAGTTTAAGAAGGATTTGGATAAAGTGGAGAATGTCCAGAAAGTGGCCATCAGGTTGGGGAAGAACCTCGAAAATCTCATATGAGGATCAGTTAAAAGATATGGACATGGGGCAGCTGGAAGGTAGAATGAGTTCAAACAGCCTCAGACACTGGACCTTTACTAGCTTTGTGACTTTGAGCAAGTCATTTAATCCTGATTGCCTGATCAGAAAATATTTTTTTGGAAGATTTGGGCATGTTTGGCCTGAAGAAGAGGAATAGAAGACATGATGGCTGTCTTCAAGAATATGGAGATGTTTGGTCCAAAGTTTCAGAAAGAGCAGCAATGTAAGAAGTTGAAAAGAGTCTAACTGAGGCTAAATGTTGAGAACTTCCAAATAGGGAGAGCTGTTTCACAGTGGAAAAACCTTCCTGGAGAAGCAGCAGGCTTCCTTTCTCTGGAGATCTTTGTATAAAAGCTGAACAATCACTTGTCAGAAACAAATCCATCAAGAAACATTTATTGAGCTTTAATTTTTTAAAAAAGTGGTTTTGTTTTTCAAAAAAAAAACAATTATTGTTATTTAGCTGTTTCCACTTGTATCCAACTGAAAATCTTTTTTCCCATTTTCTTGGCCGAGATACTAGAGTGGTTTTGCCATTTCCTTTTCCAGTTCATTTTACAGATGAGGAAACGGAGGCAAACAGTGTCTGAGGCCAGATTTGATTTTTGACTCCAGACCCTGTGCTCTATGCACTGTGACACCCAGCTCCAAAGCACTGATTAAGCATATACTATACATCAAGCACTGGGAATACAAATCCAAGCAGAAATAAAGACAGCTCCTTTTCTCTTTTTTTTTAATCTCCCACTAGCATAGTTTTGCTGTCTATTTCTTCTTGCATCTCTCCTAACTTCTCCTCTAGGAATCTGGATGCTATACCACTTGGTACACATATGTTTAGTATTGATATTGCTTCATTGTCTATGATACCCTTTAGTAAAGTATAGTTTCCTTCTTTATCTCTTTTAATTAGGTCTATCTTTGCTTTTACTTGATCTGAGATCAGGATTGCTACCCCTGCTTTTTTTGTTCATCTGAAGCATAAAAGATTCTGCTCCAGCCCTTTACCTTCACTCTGTATGTATCTCTATGTTTTAGATGTGTTTCTTGTAAAAAAAAAAAAAAACATATTGTTGGATTCTGGCTTTTAACCCAGTCTGCTATCTGCTTCTGCTTTATGGGAGAGTTCGCCCCATTCACATTCACAGCTAAAATAACTAATTCTGTATTTCCTGCCATCTTATTTACCCAAAGTTATGTTTTCCTCTTTCCTTTCTCCTTTCTCCCTTCCCCCCTCCCCAGTGACAGCCTCTTTTCTCAAGGAGAGAAGATGAAGAGAGCACATAGATGGAAGCTAAAAAGAAGGAGAGATTAGAATGGATGACCCCATACAAGCATAGTTTAAAAAAAATCCAGAATACAGCTTGGAAAGGCATGAGATGTGGCTGGTCTGTGCGCCCTCTTTAAATGGAGACTCTGGGAGGAATGATCCAAGAGGATAAGACTAAAGAGAAGACATTTTCAATGAATGAATTGTAGGGCCAAAAGGAGCTTCCAAAATCAAGAGATTTCAGGAGCACAATGGAGAGTTCCCACTTGAGTTTAAATAGGAAAAAAAAAGGAAAATGGCAGATAGTGGTAGAGCGATGGGAAAACAAGCATGTCAATCTACAATTGTTGGTGCTCTGAAATGGTCCAATCATTGTGCAAAGCAATTTGGAACTCTGTTCCAAAAGAAAAGGTACTAATCTGCATGTGCCCTTCAACCCAATGACATAACTCCTAGGTCTACATGTCAGAGATATTAAGGAGTCCATAATGACAAAATATTTATAGCAGCAAGTTTTGGGGTAGCAAAGAAATGGAGATTAAAGAGGGAAGATTGGGAAATGGCTGAAAAATGTGGTATATGAATATGATAGAATATTATTGTAAGAAATATAGAAAGGGATGTTTTCAGAATAACATGGGAAGACTTTATGAACTGATAATGAACCATAACAAGTCACCAAATAACAATATTATGAGAGAAAAAGAAAGGCTGAAGAACTCTGAACAATATGATGACCAGACTGAGGAGGAAGAGTGCTGCCCCTCCTGGCAGAGTGGGGACAGTCTAAAGATGCAGAATGAGGCAGACATTTTTAAACATGATACATGCTCTGCTTACTTAGACATGCTACTTATAAAGTTTTTTCTTTAAATGTGTGCCAAATGAAAAAAATAAATCATTTTGGTAGGTTATAGTGGGGATTTCTTTTGAGTATGGGTTGATTTTGATTGTCAGTGAAGTCCCTTCCATCTTTAAATTCTGATTCTGTAATTCTTGAATTTGTAAACAAATGACAACTTCTATGGGGCTCAGTTTTCTCTCCTGTAAGATGAGGGGTGAATTTGAGTGCCTTTGGGTTCCAAATTGAGTATTCTATCATCTCATGAGCCCCAGCCCTACCTACTGACTTCCTGTCATATCTCCTGTGAAGGTTTCAATCCCTTCTCCAGTTGGATTTTCAGTGACCCAGAATCCAAAGATTATGCTACTTTCTCTAGATGAAAAATGGCCTCTCAGTCATGAGGAACTGGAAGAAGGCAACCCAGTGAATGGAGGAATGGAGGGGGCTGGTAGGAGCTCTCCAGAGGGGAGAAACCTGGAGCTCAGCTGTACCCAGCAGAGGAGGGGGGAGGAAAATCAAACATGTGTAAGCTATTAGGTTGAAGCTAGGGGTGAAAAAACAGCTAACCTCAGCACGGCCAGACCCTTATTAGGGCTTCATTAGGAAATAAAGCTCTAAATGCTGATGGGGGCTCCCAGTTTCTATCCCTAAAGGAAGTTCCTGGGCATGACTGGCGTCAAAGGGGCTTTTTAAATTATAAGCCTCTGAAGCCCAAAGGTAGGGAAGAGGAAGGCTGTTGGAGAGGATGTTTCTCCAGGTCATTGAAAAGCCAATCAGGCATGTCACTCAAAGGTTTTGCAAATGCCCCAATCCTTGGAGATCATTAAAATCATCCATGTAGAACTATAAGGGTCCTGAGAGGTCATCTGGTCCAACCTTCTTCCCATTTTACAGAAGAGTAAACTGAGGCCAGAGTAAAGAATGAGGTCACACAGGGGTTAGAACTGGAATTAGTACCCACCTCATCTTATTCCAAATCCAGCCTTCTCTTTCCAGTATGTCACACTGCCTCTCTTTTTTGGCACATCTACTTGGTCTGTCACCCCAAATTCATGCTATTACCAAATCACAGGCTCCTGAACTTAGAAAGGATCTCAGAGATCTGCTGCAAAAAAAAAAAATCTTAACCTTATAGGGGGTCTTAGATTTCTTCACCATCTGCAGAGATGTAGGAAACCCTTCTCCAAATCATGTTTTTAAATACATAAAATAAAATATATATTACAAAAGTATTCAAATTTGTTGAAATATTATCAAAATAATTTTAAAAACTCATGATGCCAAAGTCTAATCCCACATTTATCTGTGCAAGAATCCCCCCAATGTAAAACCACAACATGCACACAAAAAGGTGTTTTGTAAATTTCCCTCAAGACATCCTGGACAAGCACCCAATTGCCACCTATTGTGTTTTGTATAGGGGCAGCTTCATTGGTTTAGTGTCTAGAGCATAGGTTCTGACCTAAGTTCAAATCTGGTCTCAAATACTTCCCAGCTATGTGACTCTGAGCAAGTCATTTAACCTTAGTTTCCTCATCTGTAAAATGACCTGGAGAAGGAAATGACAATCCTTTTCAATATCTCTGCCAAGAAAACCCCAAACTCATGAACTGAATTATTGAGCAATAGCAACAACAAATAGGGAGGTGTCAATGCCAGTACAAAATCCTCATCAGGAAACAGCACTTGATTTATGGCACAATAGAAAGAGCAGCAATGGAAAGATTCTACAATCAGAGGACTCACTTACTACCTGAGCAGTCTTAGGCGAAGCACCTTTCCTCCTGGGTCCTAGTTTCCTCAACTGAATAACGGAGATGTTTGACTGGATAGCCCCTGGGGCTATCCAATGCCCCTGTGCTTCCCCTACTCAAGCAAGGTATCCTGGTCATTTGAATGCATGAGTACACTTGGCCCACTAGATCTTGGCAGCCAGGTTGAATGTTAAGTAGACTGCTGGATGTGAGAGTCAGAAATGAAGTCATGATTTCAAATCCTGCCTCTGTCTATAGTACAAGTCACTTGAACTCTCAAAGTCTCAGTTTCCTTATCTGATAGCCCCTCCCTTTGAGGTTTATTATGGAATCAAATACGATGTAAGGCACCTTGCAAACCTTGAAATGCTTTGTAAATGTTAGTTGTGGTTGGTAGGATGGGACATATGATTAGAAGAAGATAGTTTTATGGAGGTAGGACAGGACAAATATCACATTATATACTAAGCATGTGAAAAAATCCAGGAATTGGGGAGAAGCATATGGAAGAGTATCTGAGAAAAGATCAACAGAGGTAAAAAAAAAAAAAAAAACAGAAACAATATTGTCATTGGCATACATACTACAGACAACCTGGACAGAAAAAAGAAATAGATAAGGAGCTCAGAAAGCAAATCCTGAGCCTGACATGGACAAAGTCGTGAGGGGGGATTCAATTACCCAAACATCTGCTGGGGTGTTTCTGCCAAAAGCATAGCAGATAATCATTTTTTGGCTTGCCTTAATGATAATTTCAGTCTTCAAAAGGAGGAAGAAGCAATGAGGCAAAACAGCATTCTGGACCTAATGCTCCCCCTTAAAAAATAGAACTTGCTGAAATAGAAGTGATGAAAATGGGGAAAGCAGAAACTCTACAGAATTTACAACAAAGGAGAAAAAATCTGGAGAAATCTGACATGCACCCCAGATTTTGAGAGATATCCCAATGGGTGCATGGCATGGACAGTTCAGATCATATGACCAAAAGTCCTACAAGAACAATTTACCCCAGGAAGAATAGAAGCACTCAAGGATGAATTTCTGAAGATACAAATGGAAACAATTCTGATAAGGAGAAAATGTGGGGTTTCTAAAGAAATCAAAGAGGATGCACGGGAAAAATTACCAACCAACTCAAGACTTTAAAAGACATGTCCAGAAGGAAAGATGGGTAATGGAGAATGAATAAAATAAGACAAGTCCAACAGGAGCACAAAAGACCAAAATTAGCTAAGGCTTGTGATAAATAGAGACAGACAGACAGACAGACAGAGACAAAGACAGAGATAGAAAGACAGATACAGAGAGAGACAAGAGAGGCAGACAGGTGGAGACAGAGAGATGGAAAGACTTTTAAAGTTATATTGGGAGGATGGTATTGACAAGAGGTAGATGGGAAAATGGGCAGGGGGAAAAAGCAATGCTTGTATTTCACAAACCAGAATTTGTTCTAAGAGAGAAGAATGTATGTATACATTTAGTTAGATATAGAAATCTATCTCACCCAATGGGAAAATAGAATGGATAAGAGCTATGAAGGGAAGGGGGAGGGATTGGTTGATAAGTAAAGGTGGATTGAAGAGGCCATGATGAGAAACAAAATCAACTGCAGAGGAGGGAAGGGATAAAAAAAAGGAGAGAGAGAAAGAAGGATAAACAGAAGAAAATAGGATGGAGAGAAACAGTAATCATAACTGTGAATGTTAATGGGATGAGCTCACCTTTAAAATGGAAGCAGATAGCAGAATGAATTATAAACCAAAATTCAACAATACTTTATTTACAAGAGACAAACTTAAAACAGACAAATAGACAGACATAGAGTTAAAATAAGAGGCTGAAATAGATTCAATCATGCTCAAAGTAAAATAGACAAGGGTAAATCATGATCTCAGACAAAGCAAAATCAAAAATAGGCCTAATTAAAAGAGATAATCAGGAAAAAAAATATATTTTGCTAAAAGGAGCAATACACAAAAAAATTATAGCAAGTTTCTCTGCTAAAGGTCTCATTTCTCAAATATATAGAAAATAGAATCAACTTTATAAAATACAAAAGTCATTCCCTTTGATAAATGGTCAAAGAATATGAATAGGCAGTTTTTAGAAGAAGAAATTAATGCTGTCTATAGTCATATGAAAAAATGCTCTAGATTACTATTTATTAGAGAAATACAAATTAAAATAACTCTGAGAGGTGAGAGATCACCTCATGCCTCACATAAATGACAAATATTGGAAAGGATGAGGGAATAATACACTAATAAACTCTTAAGGAATTATGAACTGGTCCAACTATTCCAGAAAATAGTTGGGAACTATGTCCAAAGGGATATAAAACTGTGCATATATTTTTACCACTACTAGGTCTGTATCCCAAAGAATTCAAAGAAAAGGGGAAAGATCTCTGCGTACAAAAATATTTATAGTAGCTCTTTTGGTAGTAGCAAAGAATTAGAAATTGAGGAAATGCCCATCAATTGGGGAATGATTGAACAGGTTGTGACATTTGATTGTGATGTAGTACTATAGTACTATGAGATATAATGAGCAGGATTCTTTCAAAAAAAAACCTTGGAAGATCTATGTGAATTAATACAATCTATATGAAATGAGCAGAACCAGAAAATCATAATAGCAATACTATAATGACATCAAGAGTGAAAGACTTAAATACTCCAATCATTACAATGATTTAAGACAATTTCAAAAGACTCATGATGAAAAATGCTAACTATATCCAGGAAAAAAAGTGAAAAAGTCAGAGTACAGATTGAATCATAATTTTTTTTCATTTTCTTGTTTGTGATATAGAACATATGTAATATGAAAATACATTTTTCATGATTTCACATGTATAATTGATATATTGCTTTTTGCTCAATGGATTGAAGAGAGCTAGGAGGAAGAAAGAGAATTTGCAAGAAAAAATTAATGTTAAATGATCATAATCATAATCATTTTAATGTGAAAAATAGTTTTTAAATATTAAATATTTTAAAAGAAGATTGCATCTCCCAATTCTTTTAAAAGAAGAAAAAATCCAAAAGGATTGGAAAATAATTCCTGGAACAGTGAGAGATTATGGAGAATAGGAGAGGTGCCACAGAACTAGAGAAAGGCAAATATTGACTTGATTTTTCAGTGAAGGGAAGAGGACTAAGACTATAAATTATAAGCCAATGAACTTAATTTAAATTCTTCACAAATTCTGAAGTGCATTAACAAAGAGATAGTTAGTAAACATCTAGAAAAGGAAATAATGATCACAAAGTCAGCATGGCTTTACCATGAACAAGTCATTCAAGATAAGCATAATTTCTTTTTTATAGGATTTCTAAATTGAGAATTCAAAGGAATTATGTAGAGATGGGATACCTGGCTTTTGGCAAAACATTTGACAAAGTCACTCCAGCTTTTCTTCTGTAAAAGATGAAGTATGAATCAATATGATTCAATAGCATTATATGGCAGTCAAAATAACCAATATAATTTGGGTCACACTACTGGGAGCCCAGTGTCCATGATTAGGGAAACTGGTTTTATTGCTCTGGGAACTTGTCAGACATCTGAGTTCTTGGCACCATGTTTTAGGAAACATTTAATAAATTGGAGAATGTATAGAGCAGAGCAATCAGGATAGGACCTTGAGGTCATAACATGAGACCTGTTTAAGAAATTCAGTGTTTAACATATCATTTTCATGCTCTCTGTTGATGTTTGCTTGCATTTTGTTTTCCTTCTCAGGTTTTTTTCTTGGAGATCCGATTTTTCTTGTTCAACAAGATAACTGTATAAATATGTATACATATATTAGATTTGTCATATATTTTAATATAATTAACATGTATTAGACCAATTGCCATCTAGGGGAGGGGTTGGGGAAGGAGGGAAAATTTGTAACAGAAAGCTTTGCAAGGGTCAATGTTGAAAAATTACCCTGCATATGTTTTTGCAAATAAAAAGTCTTAATAAAAATAGATAAGAGAAAAAATAAAATTTTTTTTAAAAAAGAAATTCAGTGTTTAGACTGGAGAAGACTAGATGTAATAGACATATTGAAGGGCTACCATATTGAGGGAAGATTAGGTTTGATCTTTAAGCAGTAATAATGGGTAGAAATTTCAAAGAAGCAAATTTGGACTGGCTGCCAAGAAGGACATGGCTTTCTAACAAGTAGAAGTACCCAAAAGTAGAATGTATTGCCTCCAGAAGCATCAGTAGTCTTCACCTCCCTAGTCTTCAGACAAAGACTGGACACCCACTATCTGTTGTAGAAAGGATATCTCTTTAGGTAACAGTGTGACTGAATAATCTGTGAAGTCTGGCCCAGATATAAGATTCTGTGACTCTGAAATAGCTGATTGAATTATATTTGTTGACAAACCCCTACATACATCTGCTTTTCCATCTTACCTGTACTTTCGCTAAAAATAAGAGATTCTATTCCCACCATTAAAAGACTGAAAAGCCAAATGTTGCTTAGCATGTCCCCACCATGCTTCAAACCACCTTGTCTAACTCTTTCTAGGTATAGAAAGAAATTTGGAAAATGCTTAATATTGTCTTTATTATCCTCCAATCATCTTTTCTAGAGTTATCTTCCACCTTCAAGTCCTCTCTATAACTGAACTTCCAACTAATCATTGCCCTCAGGCTGCCCAGAGACCACCCCTCAATATTGCCCCCTGTCCTTTCCACCCCTCCTCCCATTATACTAAAAACTCTCATTCCATCAGTCTGGCAGATCTCAGGGACATTTTTTTAAAAGAAACAATCTACATAAAATCACCTGAGAAAGGTTAAGATAATAGTCACCTTGAAGCAAATTTTTTTCATCCAAGAGCTCTGACAAAGGCTTTGAGAAATACAGAGGGTATTGGAGAGGATAGTGGGGGAACTCTAGGTGAGGTATAAGACCCTTCAGCCTAGAGGAAACCTACTGATGGTGTCTGATTCAACTCCCCATCTTCTCCTAAAGGCTCTCAGCCTTCCTGAGAAGTCAGGGGGTGGTGACAACCTGTGTTGTAATTAAAGCAGAGGGATACCAAGTGGCAAAGAGACATCTACACACAATAGCAAGTTGTTTATGTGTTCCTGCGTGCATAGTGTATAATTAGCACATGTGCAGTGTTGCTATAGTTATATAAGGATGTGAGGATATATACAGCTGAGAGAATTTGGAATAAATGGACTCCATGTTTGACCATCCACGTGAGTCCCACCTCTTCACTCCTCTTCTAAGATCAAGGGGTTCAGGCTGGTACTGAGATCCTCCAGAGAGCTAGTCCAGACACAACAAGGGTATACCAAAAGTCCCAGTGAAATTTTAAGCCTTAATAGCTTAACTAAGGTTTGGGGGATACCCAGGAAAATACCAAAAGCCATTCCTCAATGAATTCATCATCAAAGAATAGGAACCAATACTTCTCAAAGGAAAAATTCCCAACTATTAACAACCCCATGAAAGAACGCTTAAAATCACTAACATAAGAGAGTGCAAGTGGATGTTTACTTTTATCTGAGAGATGCACCAAGATGGCAAAAAGTGGGAATAGTCAATGTTGGAGGAGCTGTGGAAAACCCAGGCACAATGGTGTGCTGTTGACACAGTTGTATTTTGATACAACTATTCTGGAAAGCAATTTGGAATTGTCAAATCAGGGAACTAATATGTGTATAATCTTTGACCAAGAGATTCTATTGTTAATATATACCCCCAAGAAGATCAATTTGTCTTCAGAAGACTCCACATATACCAAAATATCCATAGCAGAACTTTTGGAATAGCAGAAACAAAGTAGATATCTACTAGTTGGAGAATAGCTTTAAAAACTTGTGGAACATGGAGCAGCTAAGTGGTGCTGTGGGCCCCAGCCCTGAAGTCAGGAGGACCTGAGTAAAAATCTGGCCTCAGACACAACACTTCTTAGCTATGTGACCCTGGGCAAGTCATTTAACCCCAATTGCCTTACCAAAAAAAAAAAGAAAAAAGAAAAGGAAAATTGTGAAACATGAACGTAATGGAAGGTTGTTCTCTAGGAAACAATGAAAGGGAGGAGTATGGAGAAACATGGAATAACTGGCATGAATAAAAAGGAAAGTAAGCAGAACCAGGTAAGCAATATGCATTAACAATTACAACAATGTAGACAGGGAAAATCAATAACAATAAAATAATTAAAATAGAATGTTTTAAAATTATGAAAAGCAAACTAGTTCCCCCCAAAAAAATTGAAAAAACTCAGCTCCTTTGTAGACATAGGGAACCACAAGTGTGGAATACTACATTTACTGTCAGATTTTTTCCAATGTATTGATTGGTTTTGTTGAGTTTTTTATTTCTTTTTCTTTCATTATAAAGGATGGCTCTCTGGAAGGGACAGAAGAAAGGATTTGGGGTAAATGTAAGTGATGTGGAAACAGAAGATATCACAATGTAAAAGAATGAAGCAATCTGATTGAAATTTACCTTGCATATATTTTTGTATATTTTCATTTTGCATATATTCTGCATGTATTTCACATTTAATTCTTCACATGAACCTTTTGTCTTCACCAAGACAAGTCAGTTTCTTGAGATCAGGAACTGTTTCATTTTTGTTTTTGTTACTCTAACCACTTATTATAATGTCTGGAATTGTAAGGTGCTTAAGAAATCCTAATTGATTGTTTTGGTTTTTTGGTTCACTTCATTGATTCATGAATTCACAAAATAAGGACTAATATGTCTCTTAAACTAACCCGGCTTACTTGCATTTAAAAATTTCAATCTGTAGTCCAACTTAACTCCCATCATTACCTCTCCAAAAATCTGGTGTCTAGTGGTTTCATCCTTAGGGTCAAGTTGACTTTTAACCATGATGTCACACTCACTTCTGAAAATGTTACTTGTCTCCCCAACCCCCCAAAAATGGAAACTCCTAGAGGGCAGGAACTGGTTTTGGTTTTGTTCTGTATACCTAGAGCCTACAACAGTTTCTGACATATAATAGGGATTTGATAGATACTTGTTTAATTAAATTGAATAGTCACCCCTTCACATTGTTTTTTCTTTGCTATGGCCTCCATTCTTCCACTCTATTTCTATTATCACCATTCCAGTCTTGGCCCTCATTACCTCTCCCTTGGACTATGGTAATAGCTTCCAAAATGGCGTCCTTGTTTCCACAATACATAGGAGAACTTAATTCAAGAGTTTGCCACTTGGTTAGTTAATAATTCTTGACCATGGACAGCTAGATTTTTAAGGTTTTTGTCATCCACCAAAGTGATAAGCTTGTCATTAAACTTTCATTCAAATAAAAAGAGTCAACAGTTTAATACTAAGCAAAGATCTCTAGGACACTCCACTAGAGACCTACTTCCAAGTTAACATGGAACCAGGGGAGTGCTAGGGCCAGCTCAAGTCAATTGTTAATTTTTCAGTTATAATGAGCAAACTGAGACTTAATTTATGGTTTTGTTGAAAGTCTAGTCTTTAAAAAGTGATGGAGAAAATAATAACTCACAGTGGGCTTTGCACACTTATTTTATTTTTTGAGAGCATGTTATTAAAACATTTACCAGCTCATCTTTATGGAACCATTAGTGACTACTCTTTTGGTTTATCCATTCTGAATCAAGTCAGATACACCAATGGCTGGTGTATATCTCTCCTTTTATTTAAGTTAAATAAGAGACTTCATCAAATACTTTGTTCATAATAGTGTGGAGAACCTGAGGTATAAAGCTAAGCCCCAGACTTAATGGTATCACTCAAGGTGAATAGGAAAAGCAATGAGGCTCAGTAGGAAGAACGATGATTTAGCATCAAATGACCAAACAAAATCACTGTTCACTGCCCATATATTTTTGAACTAATCCAGCAACTCTCTGGGCTTTAGTTTCATCATAACATGAAAAGTTTGTGTAAGATGCCTTCTGTGGTCCCTCCCAGCCCTAAAAATCTATAAGCATTTATTAAACACTTACTATTTGTCAAGTGCCATGCTAAATGTGGGGATACAAGGAAGGGTGACAACCTATTGCTTGGAGGGTACCTTCCAACTATTAATCTGGGCTGCTGAAAGAGGAAGAGCAGGAGGGGGTTTCAGAAAATCTAAATATTCACCATACCCTGTTTCCAGGAGCCCTCAGGAAGCTAATCACAGAGCCCTAAGAAGTCTTAACTACTGGCTCTCCAAAGAGGAAGCTGGAATTTCCCCTTAATGATACTCTAGTTCAGCAGAGGCAAAGGAAGAGTGGGGCCCTACCCCATTTAGCAGCTTCCTACCCCCCCCCATTAGCTTCAGGACACCTGAAGGTCATGGGGCCCAGCCTGAGCGCCAGGACTTGGCTCCAGTTTGATGGGAGGGGATGAGAGAGCTCACTCACCACATCTGGAATAGATTTGGGCTTCAAGAGCAACATGGAGTACATTTGGATGGATGCCCCATCATTGGAGAGCACAGAGAATGTCCTGGCCTTCCATAGGCTGGAGGCCCTCTGGTGACTCCAACAGCCAGGCAAAATGGGACCTCCTTTGGGCTAACAGCTGATCTGCTGAATTCCAATCACAAACCTCAGTACCATTTTCCCTCCCATCTCCTTACTTTGCTAGGGTTCAATAAATTAGATTCAGATTGGGGAGGCTAATGATGGTCAGCTCTCCTAACTGGGCTGAGGGGCTTTACTCCTCTCCCTCTGTAATTCACCTTTCATACAGCCCCCATGATAACTTGCCCAAGACACGGGGCTGATCACATTCAGCTCCTGTCCATAGAGTTCAGAGCTGGAGTGGTCTTTAGGAGTCTTCTAGCTCAATCACCTTATTTTATAGCCAAGGCAACAACCAAAGCCAGAGACAACTTGCCTAAGGTCACACAGGGATGAGTGGAAGACCCCCCACTCCCAACCCCTAGATTCCTTTAACTTCTGTCATGCTGTCGCACCCTTCTGTAGATTCTATAACCTCTAGATGCAAATACAAACTCCTCAGCCTGATAGTGAAGCCTCCAGTCTACCTTTTTTAGCCTTATTTCATGTTATTCCCCTTTTTTGCTTTTTATATTGAATGAATGAGCAAACAAATGAATTAACCTACCAACAAAGGAATGAAAGAATGGATGGATGGCCAAAAAATAAGTGAATGCAAAAGTGTTTATTAAGCACTTATCATGTGCCGTATACTGGGCTACAAAGAAAAAAAACAGTCCTTACCTTTGGGGGCTTGTTGTTATTCAATTGTGAGTTTGACTCTTCCTGAACCTTTTAGGGTTCTCTTGTCAAAGATACTGTAGTGCTTTGTTATTTCTTCTCCAGCTCATTTTACAGATGAGGAAACTGAGGCAAATGAAGTGAAGTGACCTGTCCAGGTTCACACAACCTAGTAATTATCTAAGGCTCTAACCACTGTGCAACCCGACTGGCTTACATTTTAATAAAAGAAGATGACTTATGGGAGGGTGATGGCCAGAAATGGTTCCTTTGATCTGGGAAGCCACAGTGATCCAAGGATTTAGATTTGGATCTGGAAACACTTCATCTTACAGGTGGAGAAACAGAGGTCCAGGTAGAAATGATAGAGATAGATCTTCTCATTGCCAAGCCAAGGCTCTCTCCTCTATGCCATCTTGATGAGCAAAGCCTTCCCAGATTCTGCTAAAAAAAGAAATAAACACTCCTTCTAATTTTCCTAGTGCCCTTGCCTGAATTAAAATTTAGGAATACAAAACATTCGGTCTAGAAGGGATTTTCATGGCCAGCCAAAATCTCTGCTACCTGTCATATCTCACTCTGTCTTGGGTCACTTTTCTTTTTGTAATTCTTTGCTTCCTTCAAATCTCAAAGTAGAAACATCACTTCCTGAATGAATCACCCCCCAGATACTAATATCTCCCCCCCAAAAAATTACCTTATGTTTGCTTTGTGTAGAATATAAGCTTACTGAGGTCAGATGTCCAGCTTTTATCTTTGTAATACAAATTCCCCCTTATTAAGGTACATGTTAAGATGTTTAATAAATATTTATTGAGTGATTAAAGAATAATATTTCACTTTCCTAATTTGTCAAATGAAAGGGGTTAGACACAATGGTTGCTAAGAAACTCTCCAGCTCTAAAATTTATTATCCTAATTTTGATTATATTAAGTTCAAAAGGTTTTGTACAAACAAAACCAATGCAGATAAGATTAAAAGGGAAGCAATAAACTGGGGGAAAAAAATTACATCCAACTGTTCTGACAAAAGCCTCATTTCTAAAATATATAGAGGATTGACTCAAATTTAGAAGAATTCAAGCCATTCTCCAATTGATAATTGGTCAAAGAATATGAACAGACTACTTTCACATAAAGAAATTAAAACTTTCTAGTCATATGAAAAAATGCTCTAAATCACTATTGATCAGAGAAATGCAAATTAAGACAACTCTGAGATACCACTACACACCTGTCAGATTGGCTAAAATGACAGGAAAAGATAATGATGAATGTTGGAGGGGATGTGGGAAAACTGGGACACTAATACATTGTTGGTGGAATTGTAAACTGATTCAGCCATTCTGGAGAACAATTTGGAACTATGCCCAAAGGGCTATGAAACTGTGCCTACCCTTTGGACCCAGCAGTGTTTCTACTGGTCTTATATCCCAAAGGGATCATAAAAAAAAGGGGGGAAAGGACCCACATGTGCAAAAAATGTTTAGAGCAGCTCTTTTTGTAGTGACAAGGAACTGGAAATTGAGTGGATGCCCATCAGTTGGAGAATGGCTGAATAAGTTAAGATATATGAATTGTTCTATAAGAAACAATCAGCAGGGTGATTTCAGAGAGGTCTGGAGAGATTTACATGAACTGATGCTAAATGAAATGAGTAGAATAAGGAGAACATTGTACACAGCAATAATAAGATTATACAATGATCAATTCTGATGGACATGGCTCTTCAAATGAGAGGTGATTTAGGCCAATTCCAATGGTCTTGTGATGAAGAGAGTTTCTGTACCCAGAGAGAGAACTGTGGGGACTGAGTGTGGATCACGACATAGTATTTTCATCTTTTTTATTGTTGTTTGCTTGCATTTTGTTTTCTTTCTCATTTTTTTTTTCGTTTTGATCTGATTTTTTTGTAGAAGAGACAGAGAGAGAGATGACTTCAATAGACTTGGTTTCCTTTGTAATCCTAGATATTTAATAGTAGTCTTTTTAAAAAACTTGATTCTGAAAAGGGGTTCATTGTTTTACTGGAAGGTATAAGAGGTTGACAACACACACACAAAAATGAACAACTCCTGCTTTAATTTTTTCAAGGTTCTTTATATCTGTTATCTCAATGTAGCTTCACTATAAATCTGGGTCTTAGAAACCACTACTATCTCTATTATACAGATGAAAAACTGAAATAAATGAAATTACTAGCCCAAGTTACTGTCTGAGGCAGGATTTGAATCCAGGTCTTCTTAATTTTCATTTCCCATATTTTATCCACTATTCTGATTGCCTCCATCTTTAAGAGCTCCAGTGAGAGGTAACTCAATGCATCTCAAGTTAATTCTTCCCATTTGGAGGGCAGTCTTAGCCTACATTAGCCATTCTTTGTATCATTCCATCTACTCCCCAAGGTTCCTCTTTTGGGTCTTATGGCACTGACCCTTCTAACATAAGCTCCCAATTCAATCACTGACCAAACTCCATGTCATTTGTTCCCCTGAAACTACTCCAGTATTTCTTTTCCCATGCAAAAACGAATAGAGGCTCAACTTTTGCCCATCAGATGGAAGAAGTTGAAAGAGTTCCCTGATCTATTTAATGAGCTAGCAATCTGGTGAGCCTTTGTTTGGATTTTGATTTTTATCTAATCACTTGGGGTATTCAATTGGCTCAGATACTCATGGGAAGAAGTCACCCTTGAGCTTGGACTGCAAAAGGAAATCTTTATCAATGACTGGAACTTTGCTGCCTTTTTTCTCCTTTTCTGAGCATAGACCCATAAGAGTAGATATTAGTCCCTGGGCAGTTCTTGTGTATTGGTTCAACTCCTATACAGACTGCGTTCCCCCACTATTCACCACCAGTTTCTAGGGCAGTAGAGGACTAGCATGGCTTCCCAGACTTAGTGCCCAGTTCCAGCCCTGGATGAGCAAGAACAGAGACACAGTTCCTAGCTCCTCAAGAAGGAAATCACATAGTCAAATAGCCTCAAACGGGATTTCATCATCAGTTCCCCAAATGCTAGAATTAACACTAAAAGTGCTCAACTAAACCAAATGGCCACAATCCCCATGCTCCATGATTGGGGAATACCCCACACTCTTCAGGGACCCAAACCCAAAGATCAGAGATATACCCACAAATCATCTGGAGACTAGCACTCAGACACATTTCCCTATTAATACACACTGAATCACACTTGTTTGGCCTGCAAATACTCTGAAAGGAATGATTTCTGTGACTAGTGACCATTGAAATATCTGGGAGAATGGGAGAAGTGCCAGAAAGAAAAGTGTTGTCCTGATCTCCATAAAAAAGCAGGAAAGAGACTGTCCTCTTAAAGACTCTTCAAGGTTGAGAAAAAAAGAATGAGCATTAGGTCCAGAGAAAGAAAAACTTGAGTTTCAATCACACTTCTGAAACTTACTAGTAGGCAAATGGCATATTCTTTCCAGATTATAGATGAAAAGTGCTTTTCAGATGTTAAAGAGCTACATAAATGTCAGCGATTATTATTATAAGTCATAGACCCTACAGCCTCTTCTCTCTCACTCTATTAGCTGGTTTCCTCCCCCTCTTCTCCAGCTGCTACTTGTCAGCCAGAGACCACTCCTCCAATCTCTGATCCTTGGAGATCCTTTGGTACTTAGCTGCTTCAATGTTTACCTCTGAAGACTCCAATTCCCAAGTCTTCCCATCACTCTTACTGGCTGTCCTGCCCCTAAGGAGTAGACACAGCAAGCCCCGAGTCCCAGGTTTGCCTCAGTGATCTCTTCCAGTCCGACTTCTTGGAATATTCCCCGAGGAATACTCAATCACAGAATCACCAAGATCTGCCCCTTGAGGCTGACAGGACACACACTCCTCCTTTTCCTGCGCCTGATCATGGCTACCTCCAATGAGAGAGCTCAGACTTTTTTCTTGGCAGGACTTCCACAAAGGGTAGATATAGGTTCTAATAACTGGAGCCTGTTTTACCAGGTCTCAAGAGCCGGTGGTTAAATTTCAGTGTGAGCAATTAATATAAAATCAGGAAACACAACAAATTAGGCTTGATTGTTTTGTTAATTGTCTAGACTTTTTTTAATTATAGAAAAAACCATTAATCATGCAAATTAAACTTAGAAATGTATTCTGCATACTTTTTTTTGAAAGTCGATTGTTAAATTTTTCTAAGCCTGTTCTGAAGATGTCACCCAAGCCTCACATCAGGGAAAGGGATAAGTAGACTGTCCCCCACAATGATATCAAGGCAAGTTCAGAAGGACTACACCCAAGGAAGTGGACAACTCAAGACCACCCTCTGGTCCCAAAGCTATCCCCAGTCAATTAGTCATACGGTCAACAAACACTTGGGAAATGCCCATTATATTATGTGAAGTCTTATTTTGTGGAGCACTCACGCAGAGCAGGCTCTCACAAAGTGGTCAGAAAAAGCGATATAAGGACACTTTTAAGGTCTCTCTTAAGAACTTGAGATACTTGCTAGCTATATGAGACTGGCCAAGTCACTTCACCTTGTTTGCCTCAGTTTCCTTATCTATAGAATGAGATGGAGAAGGAAACAGCAAACCATTCTCAGATTTTTGCCAAGCAAATCCCAAACGGATTCATAAATGGGTTCATAGAGTCGGACGTGACTGAAATGAGGTTTCCCAAGCTCTATACATAGCTAATTTGATCCTCACAATAACCCTGTGAATTGAGTGCTATTGTTATCCCCATTTTCCAGATGATGAAATTGAGTCAGAGAGGTTAAATCACTAAAGGAAAGGAGCAAAAAGGGAAAGTTTCAACACTGTGGGGGCAAACTATCGGAAGAAAAAACAGCCGACTTGCCTCTGGCTGAGATGGTGAGCTCCCTTTCACCGAAGGTTTTCTAGCAGTCTCTGGATGTCCATTTCTCAGATGGAATACAGATGGGAATATTGCTCAGGCATAAGTCAGACACAGCCATCCCTTCCAATTGAGATTACTGCTCCCCTCCTCTTTGCCTTTTCAGTAGGATCATGGGATCATCCATCCAATCACAGATCTAGTACTGACTCAGGGATCATGGGTCCAGGGACCTCAGAGACCACCATGTCCCACCAATTCGTTTTACAAAAAAGGAAACTGAGGAATATGAGAGCTGAGGGACTTGCCCGGGGTCATGCGAGAAGTGGATCAGAGCCAGAATCCATCCCCCGCAAGGTTCTTTCCATCATTCTCTGCTGCTTTCAAGACTTCTCCTTCCATTAATCCTCTCCTTTACGCCCATTTGTTGTTCAGTCTTTTCAGTGTGCTAGGCTCTTCATGACCATGTGGGCCTGTAAATGAGGCTTACTTGGCAAAGATACTGGAGTGGTTTGCCATCCTTCTCCAGTGCCCAAGGCCACCCAGCTAGGAAGTTTATGAAGCTGGATCTGAATGCGAGACAGACTGACCGCAAGCCCAGCTCTCTATGCACTATTCCTCTGGCTACCCCTTAAATCCATTATTCTTCAGTTATTGTGTCCTATTGGGTTTTTTGATGCTTCCTCCACCTTTCTCTTCCTCTCTAGAGCTTTCCCTTTCAGGTTTTCCCTCTTTATTGCACAATTCCAATTTCCTACAACTCCCAGAAGAACTTCTGGATTTTGATTCCTCCCCGTTCTCCACTTCCCACTCCAGTCGTGCTTAATCACTACTTAAATCACCTCCATCTCCTTCTCAGACCTTCAGTGGTGCCTTTGTTCCTGATACAGGAAATCTAAACTTCTCTACTTTCTTATATGAACAATTAAACCTCTTTCCAGCACTTAGTACATGTTTAATCAGTGTTGTTAAATAGAAATGCTTTCGAGTTTACTAATATTGAAAGTTGCCAAGCACTGGAATAACTGTGGGAGTTGGGGGCTGGCTGGGGGAGAGAGCCATCCTTCTCTGGAGGTCTGCAAATGAAAACTAGATTCTTTTCCCTGTTATAAAACAGTAGTTCCCAGGTGGTCCTGCCAGGAGGTAGGAGGATGATCCAGATGACCCCTCAAGGTCAAGTCTGATTCTGAGCGTTGATATCAACCACTGAAAATCATGTTAATTTAGTTCAGACCTGGCTTCGGGTCAATTGAATTACCATCATCTTAGATGACATGTTGGGTTTTTCCCCTTGGGAGTTGATTGCCCCTGCCTCTGGGGTCGTGTCTTGCCTTAAACGCTTATTAACGTCAGACAAGAAAACCAAGTGAAATCCTTCACCAGAGACAAGTGGGTCTCAAAGAGCAAGCTACTGGAGTGGGAACATCTGGATTATGAAGTAGGCTTCCTTCCCCATTACTGGAATACTCAAGCAGCTGAACCCTGGAAAGGTTGGTGCTTTCTGGGAAACAAGACCTCCAAGTCAGATGACTCACATAGACTCGGCACTCTACGGGGGCTCAGAAAGTCACCAGTCATCCATTCATTCATTCAACAAATATTTCAAAATAAGGAATAGTTTGTCCTGCTTGACCCCAGACATCAGTGTCTTGGAACAATGGTAGAAAAACTTGATCGAGGTAGATTTCAACTCGATACAATAAAGAACTTACTAATATACAGAACCATCCGACAATGAAATACACTGCTTTTACAGATAGTGATCCGTCTATCACTAGGAGTATTCAAGCAGAAGTTGACTTTCCACCTCAGAAGGAGAGAATGCTGGGGATTTCTGTGCTAGGTAGCAGGAGGAGATGTCTTCAGAGGTCCCTTCTAACACTGTGTTTTCATGAAACTATAAAATGTTTGCCAAGAACCTATGATATAAAAACAAATGTTAAAAATTGTTTCTACGAATAATTGGGAGAAAATAAAATACTAAATGGAAAACGAAAGAAAAAAAAGAACCTTTTATAATATTCTGGAGTCCTTTGATGCAAGAAATTTGTTTTTATTTATAGTTATTTAGAATGGGTGGTTAGATAATTGAATGAGTGAAGACTGAATGGAAAAAGCTTTTTTTAACTCTTATTATTATGTAAACACTTCCTCATATAAGGGGGCACAATAGCAAAATGAGACAATCCCTGCTTTCATGGAGTTCCCATTCTAATCAGGAAAGACATCATATATAGATGGGAAGACCCCAGGCCGAGAAACCTCAGACTTTAGCATGCTGCCTCAGGGAAAAAAATGGAAAAGTAAACAGGTAGAAGTCAGACTGGAGTTGGGGCAAGTGGCAGGTGCTGGGGAAGAAACTGCAAGATCTGTGGGCTTTGGAGTACCAAGTAGTGGGCTGCACTGACACACTGAGGAGATAATACACTGAGAGTCTTTCAAACAACCTATAAAAATAACAATAATAATATTTTTATATTATATTATAACAATAATAATAACCTGATTTTTTTCATTAAATAGCAGGATCTATTACCTGCATCATTCCCACAATCCACCTGCTTTAATCCTACTCATGGACTGCTGAACAGAACTAGAGAAATCATGAAATTGTGCTGAATGGGTCCATTGCCAATGCACGCTATGTTAGTCCATCTCAAGTGGGTCCTTATAGCAAAGTCATCCAACTACTTCTCCCTTATTGGTTCCCTATCCCACTCAACAAAGCTGCCAAACTTTCCCTTCTTTCTTCAAGCTTTCAACTACACCACCTTCCTCCTCCTCCTCCTCCTCTCAGCTAAAGACCCCATCTCCTACTTCACCAAAAAAAATAGTTCCTAACCTGGATTTCTTAACCAGTAACTTGTTGGATTTTTTAACATTTTGTTAACTTATTTCAATATAATTGGTTTTCTTTGTAATCCTGTATATTTTATTTGATGTATTTGTAAATATTATTCAGAGAAGGAGTCCTGGGCTTCAGCAGGCTGCTGTTTGCCTACAAGGTGAAGATCTTTTCCTCCTAATCCAACTCCATCATTTCACTGATGAGGAAAAGAAAGTCTGTGGAACTGAAGGGACCTGTTCAAGCTCATCCATTAAGTTTGTAGCAGAGCAAGGAAACAAACCCTACTGAACCAGATACCAGCCCAGTTCTTTCCATGGGACCATCCCAGGTAGGATCTAGTGAGTCGTGACTGGAAAAGATTCTTCTTCCAAAATCTACCATGGAGATGAGCCTTTAAGCCAGGCCCTTCTATAGCTTGGATGATGGGCTTAAAGTTTAAAGCTCCTAGCCTATGGTTCTGCTGTCTGAGGCTGACAAACTTTCTCTTCTTTGAGCTAAACCCAAGGGAAACTCCCATGACTTATGACTTAGTTTCTAGGCTCCTATTACCTCTCAAATAAAATCCAAACTCTTCTGCCTGACATTCAAAACCATCTAATGTGTTCCCACCTGTCCTTTGGAGCCCAATTTTATGGTTTATCCCCTAATTATACAGTGTCACGCATGTAATACCAGTACCAGGCAAAGGGCTCTCTGGCCTTGGATCAACTGATAAATTGATTCCCAATAATGAGAACCTGATCGAGACATGAGCATTTACTGAGCCCCTATTGTATGCCATATTCTGGAGATTCAAAGAAAGGCAAAAGCAGTCCCTGCCCCCAGGAAGCTCCCAAACTAATGGAAGGGATGCCATGTAAACCAAACCATATTAGATCAACACAGAACAGACGAAAGGTAGCCTTGGAACGGGAAGCACAAGAAGCTGGGGAGTGAGGAAAGGCCTCCCAGAAGAGGTGGTACATGAGCTGAGCCTCGAAGGAAGTCTCTAAGAGGCAGAAGTAAAAAAAAAAGCAGAGCATCTCAGGGCTGAAGGACAACTAATGCAAAGGTGATGGAATATTACATCTGAGAAACGGTGAACTGGACAGCAGAGGGAGAGTATAGATCTCCTGGCAGGAATGAACATGGAAGAGGACTGCAAAAGGGTTCCATCGTGAAGAGCTTTAAAAGCCCAACACAAGATTATCTGTTTGACCCCAGCATCATAGGTAATAGGGAGCCATTGAAATTTCTTGAGTATGGGAGTAACATGGCAAGACCTAGAGGAAGATCACTTGGCAGTTGAGTGGATGGATAGAAATGGAAAGAGATTAGAAGCCAGCATCCAATTAGGAGGCTGACGCCTTCTTAGTCAGGTGAGAGAAGTCTTCAAGAAGTCCTTCCTGATTCCTCTTCATTGATTATCTCCAATTTATTCTGTCTACATCTTACTTATTGGAGGGTCTCTCTCCAATAGATTTTCAACCCATGAAGGACAAGGACAGAGTTTTTTTCTTTTTGTGTGTGTGTCCGCCCAACATTTAGCACAATGTCTATTTATATTTATTTATTTTTAAATTAAATTAAATATATTTATATTACCCTCCTAAGTGATAGTGTGCCTAAAAATAAGACTTTAGAGCTTTAAAAGACTTTCACACTCCATAGTTCTGTGGACTAAATCTATGTTCCTATGATCTCGAAAAGAGGACAGTTAGATGGCAGATGGATAGAATGACAGGGATGGAGCCAGCAAAGCTCATCTTCCTGAGTTCAAATCTGGTCTCAGACACTAGCTGTGTGACTCTGGGCAGGTCACTTTACCCTTTTCACCCCAGTTTCCTCATCTGGAAAATGATCTGGAAAAGGAAATAGCAAATCACTCCTAAATCTCTTGTCATGAAAACCTTAAATGGGGTCATGGAGGGTTGACTTTTCAGGGCTGTCTGCCTCTGAATCTTTGTCCCAATGGCCCCTCTGAACCTTGGTTTCCTCCACAGTAAACTGAGGGGCTGGGAGCTTCCCCATTCCTTCCAGCTCTCTGGCCCAGTTTGCTCCAGCCATCATGGCCTTGGGCTAAGTGGGTGTGTCTATGTCACCCTCTAGTGGCCATCAGGCACACCACCATGAATGAATGGACCAAACTTTATTAAGCCCTTGAACCCCACAAAGCCCAATGTTTAGATCCAGGGACCCTGAGGAGAGGGGCTAGAAAAATGATGAAGATGCAGTCCAAGAATAACAGCTTGGCTGGGGGGAGATGGGAAAAAGACATAAACATCAGTGACAAGAGTGTGATAAAGGCCAGGATGGAGTCAGCAGTGAGGCAGCCCGGCTTGTAATCCCAGCTCTGTCTGCCCCGGCTCACTGGGTCACCCCGGCGAGCTGCTTGAGGAGTGTCAGCCTCAGATTTCATACCCATCAACTTTCTCTGACTTTGGGATTCACAGATATCCGTGGAGAAAATTCATCCCCAGAATGGTGCACCATGGCGCTGGCTTAGTACCTCCCAAAATGACTCCTTAAATTCTGTTTATGTATTTATATATTTATATTTATATCACCCTCCTAAGTAATAATGTGCCTAAAAATAAGACTTTAGAGCTTTAAAACTTCCACACTCAATAGTTCTATGGATAAAATCAGACAGATATAAAGATATACTGAAGGGAAGGAGGGATGTTCAGCCTGGAGAAGAGAAGGCTTATAGGGACAGTGTTCTCTTCAAGTATCTGCAGGCCTGTCAGGTGGAACAGATGATAGGTTTTTTCTACTTGGTCCCCAGGAGCCATGGCGGGAGAAAGTCACCAAGAGACAGATTCAGGGGCTCCCCAATAATGAGAGCCTGAATCACCCCAAAAGATCATGGACTTCTCCTTCTCTGGAGTCTTCAAGCAAAAGACTGTGTTCACATTTACCAGAGACTATGTTGAGGGTAAGTTTGTTCAGGAATGGGTAAAACCATTTGGACTCTGAGGCTCTTCCCAACCCTGATAAACTGTGATCGTCTCATCATTTCTGTTTGAAAAGTGAGGAAACTGAAGCTCAAGCAGGGCAAAGCACAAGATGAGTTACTGTCGGGAGACGTAAAATTCAGTTTGAGGGACCACACCCTGGGGGCTCTACATGACCCAAAATAGTCCTGGACTTTCAAGAGGAAGAAATTGTCTTAAGGGGCTTCACCAACGCAGTAGAACAGATGATCGATCTCCTTCACTCCTCCTTGGAAGCTAAATCAAGAGGAAATCTCATCCTGGGGTCTTCACGACACAAGGGAGAGAAAAGCCTTCAAGCAAAGGATGGACGACCACTTAATGGGTGGCTGGTGGTGGGGACCCTTTGTTGGACTAGGAGACCAACAAAGTCTCAAGTTCTAGGATTCAAGCATAAAGATGGAACTTAGGAAGTGAAATAAAGCGTCCCAGACTTGGAGGCAGAAGACTCCTGTAGATACTTAGATACACATATATGATGTGCTTCATGAATACATATGCATCCATGTGTACTTGTGTGTTGTGTATGTATGGGCATCTATGTATGATATTTTTGTGTTTGTGTGTTTATATTGGTGTGTACATATGGGTGTCATGTGTGTAAGTACATGTGTTTATTCTATGTTTGTGTGTGTTTACACTGATGTATGTATGTGCCTTATATACATGTATGTATATGTGTATTTCTATGTATGCTACATTTTGTGTGTTTTCTTATTGTATGTGACATGCATGTATGCATGTGTGTTGTGTTTATTGTGTACCTATATGTATCATTTTATAATGTATTATATTTCTATGTGTTCTACATGTGTGTGTTGTGTTTGTATTGGTATGTGTATATGTGTTATGTGTGTGTTGTATTTCTAGATGTTATACTTTTGTGTGTGTATATTGATGTGTGCATATGTGTTCTATATGTGTGTGTTTCTATGTTATACATTTTGTATGTGTATTGATGTGTGCACATGCATTATGTATGTATATGTGTGTATGTGTGTGTTTCTATGTGTAATACACTTTGTGTATGTATGTGTTTCTATCGATGTACACTTACACACCATATATCTGTGTGCATACATGCAGTGTTTCTGTGTGTTAGCCCATGTGTATATCTGGGTTTATATTGGTATATGTGCATGTGCATGCATATGGACATGTATGTGACTGTGCCTGTGTGGACATGTGTGTGTGTGTGTCGGTATGTTAGATTCAGAGACCAAGATGGCTAATTGATAGAAGCTTTCCTAGTTGGGGGACTCAGAATATTGTGACTGAGCCTGACTCTAAAAGAAACTTCCTAAAACTGAAGAGGAGAGAATTTGCCGGCCCTCAGGGGACACTGTACCCCTTGCACCCCAGAACTAAAATGGGGAGTGTTGCAGATGTGACCAGGAGCCCAAGCTCCTAGTGTAATTATGGGGAAGTGTAATTATGATGTGTCTCCTGCTTGGGTCCCCTTGGGTAGAAATCTCCATTCCAGTGATCATCTCGGGGAGACCCCAGGACTTTGTGGGGAAAGGTCACTGTCCTGTGTGGCCCTCCCTGCTCCCTCACGCCATGACAAAGGAACCCCAGCAGCCTAAGGGCAGGGCCCCACTGGCACTTGTGAGAAATAATGTTACATTTGGCCAATATATTTTAACAGAATCATCTGGGCAGGGCTGACACGGGGACCGTCTCCCCTCTGGGCTGATTTGTTTCCCCCACTGCTCCAGGACAAGAAGGCTCAGCCGGTCCCCCGTGCCCCGGCCCCCATTCAGAGGCCATGTCTCCCGGCCTTGAAGAAGGCAGCTCTGGTGAGGGCCGACATTGCCCCCATCACACCGGGGGCCACAACCCCCTCTCCCTGCCTGCCCGTCTTTATCCTCAAGAATCTCTCAGGTGGAAAAACCTCTGCCCCCCCCAAGTCCCAGTCGGCTTCGTTTCCCCTCTTCCCAAACTATAGCCCCAAAAGTCCCAGAGTGCTCATGCCAGGCAGCCCCTTTCCAGAGCCTGTTACACAGCCTAAAAGCAAGAAAGGACCATTGGGGCTCTCCCAGGCCAGCCCCAGCCCCAGCTCAGAAGCATAAGGGCCTCACAGCACCTGCCCTGGAACCTAGGGGGCCTGTAACCCTGCAGGCTGCTCTGCCCAGCGCCCGCTTGCCAATACGTGTGGTCACTGAGTGATGGACGGAACCCCCGGCTCCTCTCTTCTTGGATGATTGGGTTCACCAACTAAGCTTTATAAGGCTGAGAAGCTGCCTGGAGACTCAAGGTCTGGGCCGTTTTAGCTCCTGCCGCCCCTCCCAGAGAACAGCCCCCAACATCCCAATGTGGGGCAGTTTATAAGGTTCCACTTTGGCCCGAACATAGTAAGATTCTTCTGTCCCCGATTAGTCCCTTCTGTGGCACAGGATGTCCCAAAAATCTTAGCTGGGTATTCAAGACTTTCTCCCCAGTATGATTTCTCTCTGTCTCTCTCTCTCTCTGTCTCTCTCTCTCTCTCTCTGTCTCTCTCTCTCTCTCTCTCTCTGTCTCTCTCTCTCTCTCTGTCTCTCTGTCTCTGTCTCTCTCTCTATCTCTCTCTCTGTCTCTCTCTCTCTCTGTCTCTCTGTCTCTATATCTGTCTCTCTCTCTGTCTCTCTCTGTCTCTCTCTCTCTGTCTCTCTCTCTCTCTTACTGTATCTCTCTCTCCCTCCCTCTCTCTCTTTGTTTCTCTCTCTCTCCCTCTTTCTCTGTCTCTCTGTCTCTCTCTGTCTCTGTCTCTCTCTGTCTCTCTGTCTCTCTCTGTCTCTCTATCTCTCTCTATCTCTCTGTCTCTCTGTCTCTGTCTCTCTGTCTGTCTCTGTCTGTCTCTGTCTCTCTCCCT
>JAJPUD010000452.1:265305-288616 GCA_023553655.1 Myrmecobius fasciatus | reverse complement strand
CTGTGCTGCAGATTCTTATATTCTAATATCCCTTCATAAGGTTCTGCAGCCTCACATTCTGTGTTCTCAGGCTCTTTCAAGCTCTGATATTCGGTCAATAAGTTAACAAGCATTTTCCATGGGCCAGGGACTGTGTGCTAACTGCTAGGAATACAAATACAAGCTAAAAACCAAATTCCCTACCCTCAAGAAGCTTATATTTTAATGGGGAAAGACAACACATAAAAGGAAACTGAAAAAAGGTGGTGAGAGAGGGTACCCACTCAGGGGAAAGTCAGGAGCTGAGCTCAGAAGAAAGTGGACATGGTCAGTGTGAAGATGAAGAGGGCAGGAGAAAGTGACCAATCAAAAGAAGGGATCAAAGGGGTAGTGATCTTCTGGAAGTGGGAAGGCTGCTAGATCAGGGTGGTTTTTCTATGTTCTAAGGTTCTATTCCCAACCTAACATTGTATGTTCTAAATCTCTTTCCAGTTCTGCCCTTCTGAATTCTAAGCACTCTTTCTAATCTAACACTGGATATTCTAACACCATTTCAACTCTATTCTAAAAACAGGAATACGCTGGAGTCAGTTTGAATGACCTGAGAACCAATTGTTAAATTTTTATTATGAGTATTTATACCTGTGTGTGACCCTGGGCAAGCCACTTAACCCCACTTGCCTCAAAAAAGGAAAAAAAAAGTATTTATACCTGAGAAATTGGTAAATTCTACAGCTCAAGGCCTGATTTGTTGTTTTGTTAACTGTTTAGGCTTTGGAAGATGATGGAGCAAATGTTAATAATTCAGATTTAACCTAAAAAAATGAGTTGTGAGTATTTATTAATTTGGGGACGGGGCAGGGGAACCAGTTGTCAAACATTTATTAGTGCTAGTCAGTTGTTAAACAGTAATGAGAGCCAGTTGTTGAACAGCTATCAGCATACTCCTGCCTGGGAACTTTGTCAGCTCTGATATTCCAGGATGGGAGGAAAGCACAGATTTGGGGATTTAGGCCACATCTTTTGAACAGCATCATGGGAGAGGAAAGGATGAAGAGAAAGAGCTTGTCACTAAATAAGATGGAGGGAAAGAAGATGCTTATAGGCTCTTTACTTTGTATTGATTAAAACAAATATAAATAGGGTTTTAAACACACACCCAAGGCAGGGGAAGTGTTGCTTCCCATCTTCGTGCAAGGAGCATCTCCTAGGAGGGAGTTCCTGTGTCAGTGCCAAGGGCAGAGCCCCCAGCCCTCCTGAGGGAAGGTGGGAAGGAAGCTCTCAGACTTGCAAACAAAGCACTATTTTTAGCAGGGAAGGAACCCACAGAGTTTTTTTTAAAACCTCTAAGAGGTTGGATGTATAATAGAAGGAAGCGGGAGACACTGACCAGCCACACCCGGATCCCCAGGGTCCCAGCCCCAAAGGCCTCCCTCCTCAGCTCTGCTTCCTTCTGCTGTGGGGAGGATGCTCGGGGATCTCACCCATCCTACTGCCCCCACCAAAGTCTGCCTTCAGAAAGGGATCTCTCAGGGACTATTCCCAGGGACAGCACCAGCATTGTAAGGGACATCTTGGGCAAGGCAGACGTTTCTATCCAATCAGCAGACATTTAAATCTAACATTGTCTATTTTGAGCTCTTTCCTGGTTCTAACATCCTCTGTTCTAAGATCCCTCCCAGCCGTGACCTTCCTTGTTCTAACATCCCCTGTTCTAAGGCCCCCAAGGCTCTCCATCTCTGACATCCTCTGTCCTACAGTGTTTTCCAGTTATGACATCCCCTGTCCCAAAGGCCCTCCCAGCTGTGTTCTCAAATGTTTTCCATCTCTGGGATCCCAACTCTGACATTCTGATTCGATGAGCTCTCTTTATGAAATACGCGCTTTGTCACCTGTGAAAGGGATTTCATCCATGTGCCAAAATTAGGAAGGTTCCATGAAATACATCCCAAGAGATATAGCCTTGCTCTAGAACTCCCTGATCATTAAAACAGGTAAGACATACGCTCGGCAAAGGTGTTTCCAACCGTGATAGGGGCAGTCCATCAAAAAGCCAACTAGAAGAAGAGTTCCTTGGAGATACTGATAGTCTCCAGATTCTCCTGCTTATGGAGAACATCGTGCTGGTCATATCAGGAATACTACAGAGCCACCTGAAAGAGATCTGGAGCCTTTCAAAGGGGTCTGACCTGGCCATCCACACAAGAAAACCTAAGTGGAGGAAGAACGTCTTTTGTTCAAAGGAGAACATTCAGCCAAATGGTTAGCCTATAGAGCTCATCTATCAGAATCTATATCTGAGATCAGGGTGACCTTGGACAGATACTACCAGCGTACAACAACTAGTATAGCCAACAAGAGTAAAAAAAAAAAAAAAATTAGGTTATATCACCTTCAAGACACTGTGGGGCAGCTAAGTGGCGCAGTGGATAGAGCCCTGAAATCAGGAGGACCTGAGTACAAATCTGCCCTCAGACACTTAACACTTCCTAGCTGGGTGACCCTGGGCAAGTCATTTAACCCCAGCTAACTCAGGGGGAAAAAAAGAAGGAAATTGCAAAGCTCCTAAAACTCCAATTTTTTCCTATTAAAAAGGCCAATATTTATAATACTAGTGTTCTATTATTGTTATTACTAAGTAATAGAAAATAAGAGCCCTAAGGAGTGAAAAATGAGGGGATGTCATCCAGAGGGCTACAGAGAAGTGTGTATGTTGTAACTTAGCAAATAACTGCCAAGAATGGCCTGAAACAGCTCATCATAGAAGTGTACTACTCACAAACGAGGAATTGGGATGAAAGATGAACAGCCCCCATGATTCTCTAGTTCTCCCTGCCATGTCAGGAGAAAGTGCCAAGCCCTCCCCCACACACGCTTTGGGAGGACTTGGTGGCCAAGAAGCACAGTAAATGCAGAGGAATTCTGGGTTGGTGAGATCACTAATGATACACTGACTCATTGGAGTACATGCAAGGAACTGTGCTGGGTGCTGAGGATGCAAAACCTCTCTCCATCGAGTCCTCCCCACCTGCTCCAGCCCCCACTGAGCTTATCGGACACATCTGTACTTATTAATGAGCAGTTACTGGCTTTATCTCTTTATCTCTCTCAGCCTCAAGCTTTAAGTGGGTATGATAATGGGACCGATTTCAAAAAGGTGTTGTAAGGTTTAAATAAGATAGTATGCATAAAGTGCTAGATAAATGCCAGCCAAGTCAATAAGCATTTATTAAGTTCCTACTATGTGCCAGTCATTGTGCTAAGTGATGGGGATACAAAGGAGAAAAAAAGTCTGCCCTCAAGGAGTTTAAAATCTGATGGAGGAAGCAACATGTAAGCTAGGTGATGTTCTAAGCAAAGACTTAGACTGTGTAGTGTAGCTTTCCAAGATAGAGCACCAGCCCTGAAGTCAGGAGGACCTGAGTTCAAATCTGGTCTCGGACACTTAACACTTCCTGGCTGTGTGACCCTGGGCAAGTCACTTAACCTCAATTGTCTCTGAAAAAAAAAAAAGAAAGAAAGAAAAGAGAAAAAAAGGATTTGAAAGATCCTTTTGCTTAAAGGATGAGCAACCTATGTATCTTAACTGTCTTACCTTTGGCCATAGGCTAGAAACTTAATCTTATTATTCTATAAAAATCTGAGACAGTAAACTGCAGAGAAGGCACCTGCCTGCATTGATAGAACATTGTTCCCCACCTAGGAGTTCCCTACACCAGTGTTGTTAAACTTAAGTGGAAACAAAGACCCCTAATCCATACACAAAGATCTCTTCCAGGTACATTTGACTTATTTTTAAAATATGATATCTACGTTTTATTGCATTTTCATGTATTTTGTTAAATATTCCCCAATTACATTTTAATGTGGTGGAGGGGCACTCAGGAGTATTGTGGGCCACATGAGGAAGCTTCCTATGCTAATGAAATCACAGGCGATGGAAGGCTAGTCATCCCACCCTATCACCACACATACACACACATAAAGACACATACACACATTTTCATGGTGAATGATCACCTTTCAGTTTTGCTGCCGACCTCCTTCTTATGGGTTACTTGACCCCTGAGGTCCCTTTTAAAGTCTGTGTTAATAGTTTTAGACCTAGAAGGCCCTTAAATGTAGTGTAGTCCAAGCCCAATATTTTACTGATGAAGAAACCAAGGCATACCCCCCAAGGAAGTTAGGTGATTTGCCCAGCCACAAAGGTAGCAAGTATCAGGACAGTATTTAAATCTAGGTCTTCTGGCCCTACAGAGCTATGATTTAAGAGGTGCTTCCACATTTGCAAAGGGAAAAGGAGCAAGTGTGTAAGTATATACTATCTATGAGATGCTGTGCTGTCTCGTAATATCCTAAAAAGATAGAAAACATATGTATTATTTTTTCCATCTTACAGATGAGAAAACAAGCTTAGACAGGTTAAGCAGCTTCCCCATGGTGTCCAAGACCAGAACTCTATCCACTATGCAATGATTCTTCCTAAATAATAGAGAAGAGTTTCAGACTTCACAGAAAAAGTGGCACCTGAGACAATTTTTGAAGCTTTTGAAGGGCTCTCATGGAGAGGAGGGATTAGCTTTCTTCTGCTTAATCACATGAGCAATGGGGGAAAGTGGCAGATTGGGCTTGGAGATAAAAATCTTAGAACCACAGACTATCAGAGCTTGTTGGAGTCCCAGTATGGAGCCCAACCAACATCTCAACAAGTTTTCCTTATTGAACATCCCTGCACCAAGACTTCCATTGGGTCTTCAAGCAGAGGAACTCATTACTTTCCATGGCCCACTTGGGAACAGCACTCAGGGTACAAGATGTACAAGGCTGGCTAGACAGCAAATTATGTGGGAAAAAAGTGTTCGATGTGACGACCATGTGGCATTGTAGCATTAAAAATGATATTGGAGGCTCCATTAATAGAGGCTCAGTGAAACAAGCAGAACCAAGAAGTACAGTGACAGCAAGATTGTACGATGATCAACTATGAAAGACTTGGTTCTTCTCAGTGGTTCAGTGATCCAAGGCAATCCCAATAAACTTTGGATAGAAAACACCATCTGAATCCAGAAAAAGAGCTATGGAGACTGAAGGTAAATCACCATATGCTATGTTCACTTTTTTCTGTTTTTTTCCTCTCCTGTGGTTTCTCTTTTTGGTTCTGATTTTTCTCTCCCAACATAATTCATAAAGAAATGTGTATTTAAACGTTAATATACGGGGGCAGCTAGGAAGCGCAGTGGATAGAGCACCAGCCCTGAAGTCAGGAGGACCTGAGTTTAAATCTGGCCTCAGACACTTAACACCTCTTAGCTGTGTGACCCTGGGCAAGTCACTTAACCCCAATTGCCTCAAAAAAAAGTTAATATTCATATATAACCAGAAAAAAACAATTAATAAAAAAAAAAACAGAGGCTCAATTTCCCAGACTAGAGAACTAAGCATCCAATGGTAATCAAGTTTGGTTAGAATGCATATATATATAGTTTTGTGTCTGGTTTGGGCATGACATTGATGAACCAAAGAACAGCCTGAGGAAGAAAATCAGGTTGGTGAAGAGCCCTGAGTTCCTGTCATAAGAGAATTGGTTAAAGGAAATGGTAACGTTTAGTTTGAAGAAGAGATGATGGAAGGGAGTGGGGTGGACATAATATATGTTTTCAAATATTGGAAGGGTTTCTGTAAGAGTAAAATGCAAATTTCTTTAAGCTAGAGATTCTCTTTTGTTTTAAACTTTGCATCCTCAGCACCAAATAAAATACCTTGCACATTAATGCCTTTGAAAAATAGAATTCAATTAAGGACAATTTCTGTTCAATAAATGGAAGGACTTTCTAAACATCAGTGTTCTCTAGAAGTGGAATAGGCTACTTTCCCAGAACGTCTGATCTCCTTCAAAAAAAAAGTATTTATGGAGAAGCTAACAGGACACTTGTCATGGATTCCTGCTTTAGGAAGAAAGATAGATTAAACAAAGTAGGTAATACCCAGTTAGAGACTCCTTCAGAGTTTACAAATCACATTTCTCAAGAAAGGGAAGTCTTTCAAGGGATATAACTCTAACCCCAGCTCAGAGACAGAGAAGATTTGCCTAAGATCACATGGCTAATAACGGTCAGAACTGGGGTTTAAAGCAAGGTCTTTTGCCTCTAAAACCAGCACTCTTTCCAAAATACCATGGAAATTCCTTTTGGCACTAATGACTCGGTTAAGCCATTTTTCAGCCCTGTCCGACTCTTCTTGACCCCATTTGGGGCTCTCTTGGCAAAGATACTGGAGTGATTTGCCCATTTCCTTCTCCAACTCATTTTACAGCTGAAAAAACTGAGGTAAACTACGGTCATACAGCTCACAAGTGTCTGAGGTCAGATTTGAACCCAGGAAGATGAGTAAGTCTTCCTGGTAGAGCCCAAGCTTACCAATTATTCACTGTGGTGCCACCTGGCTGCCGTGAGAATGCCTTACTAGTCTAAAATTTTAAGGTTTCTAAATTTCTGAGATTGTATTATGATAAAACTCACTGACTGAATGAGTCAAAGCTCCCATGATTCCACAGCTCCATTTTGCATGATTCCAAGATTCTCTGCATCTAAGACCCCCTTTTTTTCCATTCTGCTGTAATTGTAAGATTCTCTGATTCTCTGATGGGATTTGTGTCCGTGTACTTTAAGCACACTGTGGCCAGCAATCTGAACCCAAGAGCCAGCGTAATTTTTTTAACAACCAATCTGAGCTTCTGAAAGCATCTTATCACTGCCAGTACAAGACTTTCCTTGATTTCTGTCTTTATTGACACAAAGTTTTAAGATCCCATCTGCTTCCACAGCACATAAGCCCATTCAATCAGTTAGCCCTCCGGGCCAAAGGTGAGCAGAATTCTCCCCTGTGGGACTCCCACCAAGCTTCCAGGCAGGGAGAAGAGACAGCTCAGCTCGTGTCTGTCTGTGTTCCTCATTTTCTGGGCTTTCACAGGATTATGGGATTTAGAGCTAGACCCAGAGCAGCCATTCTTAACCTGGAGTCTGTGAATTTTTCCCAATATTTTGACAACTGCATTTCAATAACATTGGCTTCCTTGCTAATCCTGTGTATTTTATTTGATGCATTTAAAAATATGATTCTGAGAATCTGGTTTCATCAGACTGACTATCCAAAGGCATCTATAACAAAAAAGTTAAGAACCTCTGAGCTAGTCTATCTCCCCCATTTAACAGATATGGGAAGTTGAGGTAATGAGGAAAGAATACCAGATATGAAGTCAAAAAACATGGATTCAAATCCACACGGTACTGCTAATGTAACTTTGCCTCTCTGAGACTCAGTTTCCCCTTCTGTAAAGTGGAGTTAGACCAGAAAAGTTTTGTGGTCCTTTTCAGTCCTAAATCTACAATTTGTTGGAGGTCCTACAGGTAGGAAGCTGATTATTGTTCAACCTCCAGGATCCAGCCTGCCTTGGGGGGCCCCCCAATGTTTTAGGCCTGAATTGAAAGCTGGACAAAAGGCTGCAATGCTGGGGTCAAACGGGGTGCATCCGGAGAGGGGGAAAGCATTCCACAAGAGGGTGAATCAGAGTCTCAGGGCACTGCAGGGCAGGCCACGTGGAAGGCCTGGCCGGGCTCCTGTGAGGACGTGGCTTCAGCCCTGGCTGAGTCCGAGGCAGGAAATGAGTCTGGCGAGAGCTTTGCTGCCAAATGTTTTCATTTGATGTTCAAACCTTGAAAACTGCCTTTGGAAAGAAGAAAAGGAACCCAGGCAGTGCAGTTGGGGCCCCTGGGGCCTCATTTGGGTCTCAGAGTGAGCATTCTGTGGATGGTTCTGGGAACAGACCAGGATGAGCTTGGATTTCTTCTAAAACAGAAACCAAAGCAGAAAGTTTAAACACAGGTACCAGTCAATTAAACTGGATCCAAAAAGAGCCGGTTGGAATGGACAGGGATCCCAGAACGTGAGAGCTGGAAGGGACCTTGGCGGGCCCATTGGGATATAACTTGTGTGCAGTAGAAATCCCCATTTTAACATCCCCAAGTGGACATCCAAACTCAGAAGCAGCCCTCTCCACGCCGGGACGATTCACAGTCAACCTAAACTGGCATCTTGGCATCTTCCTCCCACTGCTCCTGAGCCTGCCCTCGAGAGTCACATGGCACCAGGAAAATACCTGAAGGTGATTCTTGATTCCTACCTCAACCCTTCTCCAGGTCCTCAATAGCTCCTCAGATAACATCATGAAGAGATCAACGAAGGGGTTGATCCTCATCAATCTGCCCTTATTTTAATGAAGAAAAAATGAAGATCCAAGAGGGGAGTGAATTCATCAAAGTTATCTTGGCTAGTGTTGACACTAGTTAACAGAACGGTACCAAGAACTAGAACCAAGTTCTCCCAATATCTCCCCTGTTCCCTCTTATGCCAACTTATCCTTAGCTTCTGCCTTTGACTCCGGATGTTGCTCTGCCCCTCCCTATCTGCTGAAATTTTCCCCATTTTTCAAGACCCAGTTCAGTTGCCAACTCTTTTGGGAGACTATTCTTGGTCCCCACTGTCCCTCCACATGTTGGATGAGAAGGTCAAGAGTTTCATTAGCTCTGAATCACCAAATCTCAGAATCACTCTTCAAAGGGACCTCAGGGATCATATAGTCCAACTCATCCCTTCCTTTCCCTACCAGAAAACCTGGTCTCTCCATTAAAGTGTATCTCCCCATCTCCTTTGCAGCGACATTCCCTCATGCTTTGAATGTTACCTCCCCTCTACCTTATAGAATCCCCTTCTTTCCTTAAGACACAGAGAAAACACCATTTTTTCCATGGGTCTTCCCTGCTCCTCCTAAGAGCTAGTGCTCTTTTTATCAGACAATCTCCTGTTCATGGACATTTGTTGTCTGTATATTTATTCTTTATATACTTAGATTCATACTTGTTAAAAAGCTCCTTGAGGGTCGAGACCGTTTCCTTATTTATATTCACATCCTTGGCACCCAGTAAGTACTTAATAGATGCTTTCTTGATAGATTTGACTGATTTGCAGATGCTAAATGTAACTTCACAGGATCATGGGATTTGGGGGTTGGAAGGGACCTCAGCAGCTGCTACATGAAAGCAATCCTTCTATACACACACACACACACACACACACACACACACACACACACACACACATACACACACATCCTTGACAAGTAGTTGTCTCCTTAAAAACCTCCAAGTAAGGGAATCCCATCACTTTTCAATGTAGCCTATAAACATTCATGAAATCATTATAAATAGCTGAAAAAATAATTGCAAGCCTTCTTAAGATCTTTCTTAAAAGGCTGTTTATTTTGCTGAGCAGAAGGATGATGGTTGATTCTTTTCCAGCCCCTGATCTGCCATTTGCATTACTGATGTTAACTTTAATGACTGGAAGAGTGGAGTCTTCTCCCTCCTTGGAGAGACCAAGTTGCCCTTTACTGGGGATTTTGTGAAACAAACTGTTGTTCCTATAAGGATTAGACTAGATGAGTTCCCTTCCAACTCTGAGATCCCATGAGCTTGTGGAAGGCCCTGTCCTGGATGTGGTGAGAGAAACTGAGATCTCTAAGACAAAGTGAAAAAATGAGAGGGCATGAAGAAAGCCCTAAATTTAGAGCCAAAAGATTCAGATTGGACCCTAACACTATGATTGGCAGATTAGTCTGATTCTCTGAGCCTCAGTTTCCTTACTTGTAAAATGGGTATGATCATCTTTGATCTGCTTAGTTGGCCCATGTTGTTGTGGAAAACATGTTTCACAAATCCCTAAGCATGGAAAGTAAAAGTCAAAATTGCCTCTCATGTAATTTAGAACTTTTTTATTTGTTTGTTCGTTTTCCTGAAGGGTGCTCTAGACTTGAGGTTACCTTGGTATAGGGAATGGTAATTAAGAAAGCTCCATCTAGCAATAGCTCATTGTTACCTGGGACACCAAAAGGTTAAAAAGATTTGCCCTGGATCACCCAAACAGAAGTAGGACCTGAATCCAGTTTTTCCTCACTCCTAGTTCAGTTGTCTGTCATCTCCTATATCATGTATGATCTATCATAGAAGAGAATTTTTATGTACCTGATTCTTTTAGAGAGGAGGGCTGGGGTCAGAGAGGGCAGCCCTTGGATTTGAATCCCAACTCTATCACTCTACAAGCTATGAGGGTTCAGGTGTGGATCGTGACCTCTAAAGACCCTTCCAATTGTAATATTTAGAATTCTAAGGATTCAGATCAACATAACAAAAATAAAGCTAATTTTTCCTGGGAAGTTGGGCCACAGGGGAGAAGGCAAAATGAAAAGTCAGAAAGCCAGAGAGAAAGACCAGCCCTTCCATTGGTGTCAAGGAAGTCCCAAATGGTTTCTTAAGAACAGCTTTTGGAAACAGAAACAGGAGAACTAAAGATAGCTGATGTCCCTTCGACTCCTTCCAGGCAGTCCCAAAGTCCCTCCTGATCCAAGGCTAATCCATTAATAGGATAGCAATAATAACCCGTTCTTAGCCTTGGAGATTTGAGAGAATGAAACTTTGGCCTGTCTGAGGTCACACAGAGAGTAAAAGAACCCTGAGATGTCCAAAACTTTATATTTTTGGAAATTCTTTGATATTTTTATTTTCTAATTTGAGCTGCAGGACAACTCCGTAAGCTCAGGAATTGCATTCAAGGGCTATGCTTTCCATTTTATGGATGAGGAAACTGAGGTCCAGAGAAAGGAGGAATTGTCTTGCCGGAAATCACATGATTAGTTTTGGCTGAAGGATTTCAAGCATTTCCTCACTCCAATTTCATTTCTCTTTTTCCTAAGCCACCTTATATTAATCATCAAATTTAATTCAACACATTTTCTCTACTGCATGCAAAGCACTCCATTAGGCACTAGCTTAGTAGTCCACCTTAATGGACCAGAAGTGGGCCTGTTTCTGGAGTCAAGGGAACCAGATGTGAATCCTCAGACTTTGATTTGCACCCAATGAGAACTTAAGTCAAATCACTGGTCTGTTCTAGCCCCCCTCGATTTCCTTACGTTAAATTAAGGAGTTGCAAAGGAGATCTCATTACATTGGTAAATGGCAAATGATTGTAAGAATGATGAAAATGGGGGGCAGCTAGGTGGCGCAGTGGTTAGAGCACCAGCCCTGAAGTCAGGAGGACCTGAGTTCAAATCTGGTTTCAGACACTTCCTAGCTGTGTGACCCTGGGCAAGTCACTTAACCCCAATTGCCTCAGCAAAAAGCAAAAAAAAAAAAAAAAATGATGAAAATGAAGAATATTGAGAATTATGGGAAGACTTATATGAGCTGATTCAGAACCACTAAAGTCACTCACAGCATGGTGTCAACAATATAATGGAAAGAATAAAACACTAAAAACAAACTGTGAAATTATCATGACCAGGTTTGTCCTTGGCTCCAGAAAGAGATATAAGAAGCACTGTCTTCTTTTTAGCCAGGATCATGGGCTCCATGGATGGAACAATGCATAAAACACCAGACTTTGGACATCTATTTGCTGGTTTTGTTGAACTTTTTTCTCCCTCTTTTTCTCTTCTTGATCATAAGGGAACAGTCTCAGGAAGTGGAAGAAAGTGGAAGAAAGTAGGAACACAGTGGACCATGCAGGTGATAAATATAAATACAACAACAAACTTGATTGATAAAATTTAAAAAGCAAAGGAGATGAGTAGGTGCCTGAAAGTCCTTCCAAGTCTCTCAAACCTGGAGCTCTGAGCTCTTGGTTTAGTCATTGTCCAATGGGCTTCTCACATATAAATAATTATGTGTTTCAATTATTTGTGGATGTCTTACCTCATCTTCCTCCCCTTCTCTCTCTCCCCTTTCCCCGGGTCTCTTTTTCTCAATGGGACAGGGACCAGGGCTTAGCTCAAACTTTCTCCCTTCTCCTCCTATCCCAACAGGGCTTGGTATACAGTAGGTACTTAATGTTTAGCACTGTATTCTAAGTGAACAGGACTGTCCGAACTATCTCCCTAAACACCTCTCCTTAATCCCTGCCCTAAATTTCAGTCCATATTTTTTCCTTTGTAGAAATAAAACACAGCCGGTATGAGAATAAAGTATTTCTGACCAAAATGGTAAAGAAAAAAAGGCTAATTTGGTCAAGGCTTTACAGAGGAGAGAAATTCACACAGGCTCCTTCTCAGGAAGTCCCATTAATACAAACAAAGACCTGATTGTTCTCATCCCCTGGTCCCTGGGCCTAGAGGCCACTGAAAGCTGTTTTCTTTCTTATGCTTTCTCTCCTTTCTTTTCTTCTTTCATTTCTCTCTCTCCCCCGACTCCTTTCTTTTTCCTCTTTCTCCCTCCTTCTCTCTTTTTCTTTTTTCTTCTTTCCCTCCCCCTCTCCTTCCTTCCTGCTCTCTGCTTTCCATTCTCCTTTCCTTCTTCCCTCCCTCCCATCTTTTTCTCCCCTCTCCTTCCTTCCTGCTCTCTGCTTTCCATTCTCTTTTCCTTCTTCCCTCCCTCCCCTGTCTTTTTCTCCCTCTCTCCTCTTTCCCTCCATCTTCTCTCCTTCCTTCTCCCTCTCAATTTTCTTCCCTGTCTTCTTTTTTGCCCCCTTCTCTCTCCTTCCTTTTCTTTGCCTTTTCTCTTTTCTCTCCCTTACTCATTCTCTTCCTGCTCCCTTTTCTTTAAATTGGATGTGTTAGATATCAGACAGTATCTCCAGGGAACACACAATAAAATGAAATATCTAATTACTAAAAAAAAAGGGAGGGGGCTTCTTTCCAACCTTCCCACAACCTGCATCCTCCCTGAGTCTTTTTGAGAAAACTCTCCAGCAGTTTGTTCTAACAGTAATGGCCAAGGTCCCTCTTCCCACCAACCAGAGGGTGTTTTTTAATAAGTCCCAGGCAGGACAGCTGGTTTGAAAAAAATACTCTTTTGGCAATCAGGAGATCTGGGTTTTAGCACTGCCATTTCGTGAGTTATTGTGATGCTTTCCACTTCTAAGATTCTGTGACACCATGATTTGATAACTCTAAGCCATACTATTAATAGGTCCATAAGGCGAGATTTCAAGCCAGCCCATCTTGACCATATATCCTATGCTCTGAGTAATTAATTATTTCATGAAAAAGCTTTTATTCTGTGCTAAACACTGGATAAAATTACAAATGAACAGGAGATCTGCGCCTCCCAAGCTTATATTCTAATGGAGAAGCTTCACATAAAGAAGGCTTAGAAAGTATGGGATTAGTGAAGAGGAAGAATTAAGCTTTGGTTTTGCCAGTAGGAAAAAGGACAGGGGCTATTTTCAGGCAATACCAGGTAAAGTTTTACTTCTCTAGAGTCCAAGTTTCCAAGGTCAAAGTCTGAGCTGTGGTGTCAGAAGCAAGGTTTGGAAATGAGAATCAATGGCTGATGAAGAAGAAATGAAAGAATCAATGAATGACTAAGCCAAAAGAAAGACCGCTAACTGTAAATTGGGAGGCTGGTTTTCCTGTCTTAATTATGTCACTAAGTGACTTCCAGACTTCAGTAAGATATTTCCCACCTGTGGGGCAAGTTTCTCTGTTCTTTATGTGTAAAAATGAAGGTTTTGTACTAAACAGTCTCTAAGATTCTTTCTGTTTTTAAAATCCGTGATTCTAATTCTAATTCCTGTAGAATTTCAGAGAAAAGGAAAATCAGCTCTGATCTTGGGCCTGTGTGGTCCTGAGCTGTAAAATTCAGGGCTTCTGAGGTCCTAAGTCTGATGTCAGAGTCACAGTCAGCAGGGGTGATTGGGAAGGTGCCATGAAGGAAGTGGCCTTGAGAAGGTTTGGGGGCAAGAAGAGAGAGCCCTGGAAATGCTGTCTCCTCACAGCTGGGGGGCTGCTTCCCCTGGTGTGCAAGGGTTAGCTTCTCTCTCCCTGATACCCCCAGCTCTCCCTGCAGGGGCTCTTGTGAGGTGCCATCCCCTGATCCTCAGAAGTACCCTTCTCTCTTCCATCTGCCCCTGGTGACAATGGCCACGGTCACCAACACATCTCTTTGTGCTTGAGACCTCTGCCCCTGCCCTTTTTGCTCTTTCAGAAACTAGAGGTAGGGGATGTCACTTCTCGGGCCTCCATAAATTGCCCAGAAGTTCAGATCCAAAGCCCTCCTTGGGATAGGAAGAAGTAGAGAAGAAGCCCTGGCTGGCCCCGGACCCCTCAGTTTCCAACAAGCCCTGGGTAGCCTATAGCATGCAGTGTGTGTATATGTACGTGTACATGTGTAAGTGCACTGTGTCTGTGTGCATGTGTGTCCATCTGTGTGAGCTTATTGCTGCCTTCCTCCCAGAAGCAGGACCGTTGGGCCGACCGAGGCTCAAATTGGAACAAGCTGCTGACCGCCGTTACAGAGTCCAGGCGCCCCAGCTGGGCCACTCACGATCTTGAGAAAATGCTGTTTTGTGTTCAGAGGCAAATGACTGTTTCCTTTCCAGACCTGGACAGGATTATGTTTAAATCTGAAAAAGGAGAGGAGAGGACAGGGGGGACCTATAAAGCACTTGGCAGCTGCCGGCTTGGTTTTGACTACTTGGCAGCCAATTTGGACCCTGGGTCTCGCTGCTGCTTGACCACTGTCTCACTCTCAGACCCACAGATGACCCTTTACAAGCATCTTCTCTCAGGGCCATAGAACCCTCTGTATAGACAGCTTCTCTCAAGTCTCAGAATGTGAGAAATTATTTTACAGATGAGGAAACTGAGGTAAACAGAGTGAAGTGACTTGCCCAAGTTCACACAACCAATAAAAGTCTGAGTCTGGATTTGAATTCATGAAGATGAGGCTTCCTGACTCAAACTAGCATTTTGACTCCCCGTAGCTGCCCCGGACGCAGCTTCCTTAGCTATCAAATAGGAGTAATAGGAGAACTTCCCTCACAAAACTGTATGAATGAGATAATGTATGTCAAGTGCTGTGTGGAGCACTATGTAAATAGTAGTTATTCTCCCCATTTGATAGGTAGGCAAATCGAGGCTCAGAAGACTAAGGCTCTCAGATCCTTTCTAGCATCCATTCTACGTGCTAAGACCCCTCTCAGCTCAGACTTTCTTCAGAAAAACTAGACACGGGGTCTAGTACACTGAAGATATTGAATAAATATTTGTCACGTTATTTAAAATTTAATTTAATTCCTTCAGTGCCAACTGAAATGAGGACTTGCTATGTTCTCTCGGCCCTCTCTGAGTAATACTCCATTTAGACTCCAATACTCAGCTCTCCACCTAACCAAGGACCTGAGCACAGGGCCTCAGATAGGCCCTCAAAAGGAATGCTCCTATCAGTCTTTGCCTGAAGTTTCCCAGTGAGAGGAGTCTCCCATCCCCAAGGCTGCCCAGTGCACCATGGGATAACTCTAAGGGTGATGAAGCTTTTTTTTAACTTCAAGACTAAATTGGTTTAAAGTTCTACCTCTCTTCCCATTCTCAAATTTCTCCTCATTTTGCCCTCAGGAGCCAAGCAAAAAGTAGAAATATCCTTCACAGGACAGTCCTTCAAATCCTTGAAATCACCTGGATCATAATCCCCCTGGGTCTTCTCTCCTCCACTGCCTTCAGCCTGTCCTCACAGAATATGGATTTAAAGACCTTTATCCTCCTAGTTGCCACATATACTTCCACACTACCCCTTTTTTCTAATTTAAACAAATTCAATTATTTTTACATGCATTCATAATCCATCTTTCCCTCCTGCAATTGATAGATAATGCCTAATGATGGCAATGCTCTTCCTAAATATGGTGGCCAGACCCAAGACACAAAACTCTCGAGGGCAAAGGACAGTAATCCATACTCTCTCTCTCTCATTCCATCATCTCTGTCTCTGTCTCTCACTGTCTCTCTCTATCTCTCAGTCTCTGTCTCCCTCCCCTCTCCCCTGTCTGTCTCTCTAATCTCTATCTCTCTGTCTCTGTCTGTCTCTCTGTCTGCCCCTCTCTTTGTGTCTTTGTCTATCTCTGTCTCTCTGTCTCTCTCTGTGTGTCTCTCTGTCTCTCTCTCTCTCTTCCCTTCATATAGTCAAGACTTAAGAGTTTTCTCAGATTCCCAAGATAGATTCATTCTGATTTTGTGGTCCACTAAGACCACAAGTCTTTTAAACACCAACTTCTGTCTGGCCATCCCACCCTTACTGTCAAAATGACAGCAATTTTAAGTAAAGAATTGATGTATAAACTGGGATAAGTTTCATATGATTAGATTTGGCCCAAATTAGATTTGTCCAATAAGTTATTTTTGGATTCTACTCTGTTGTCCAGGGTGCCAACAATCCCAATTTTGCCTCATTTATAAGTTTGATAAACATTAGCTATGATTTTATCCAAGTCACTAAAAAAAGTGTGAAATGAAACTGGCTCTGAACTACTTCATTATAGTCAGTCTTCCAAGCTGGCATGGATGTGCAGAGAGGGCTCTGGGGGGAAGGCTGCTCATCTACCTGTGGTGTCCAATTGTCCCGCAGCTCTCACCTGTAGCTCAAAAAAAAACCTAGCACACCCAATGGCCACATGCTGGTAAACTATCTCAGCAGACACATCAAACCAGGTTAAGAGTAACTAATAGACCTCTGCCCTTGAGACAATCCATTTTGGTGAGCTAGGGGCATCTACCCCAAGCTTGTGAAGATGATCCCTGGCAGAATGGATGGGTAAGAACAGTTTGCTCCAGTGGCCATGAAGGCAGCTGAAGCAGGCACCCTGGGGTGCTTAGAGCTTGGTGATTTATCCTAGAAATCAATGTCATCCACTGCATCCACTGTAGGCCATCTCCAGTGTCCTGAGGTGTCTTGTCACTGGACTTCTAGGCTCAAGGCGGACAACTTTGTGTAGCCCTGCCTCATTTAAATCCAATTCACAGTGAAATCAAGACATTATCCATGAGGTCAGTGGTTCTCTGAAAACAAAGGATGAGCAATAGTTGTGAGTCAAGCTCTATGCTAAAACTGGGGACACAAATATAGAAAAAGACAGTCCCTTCCCCTCAAAGGAGCTCCTATTCTAAGGGCAGAAGACAACGCACAAAAGGAAGCTGAAAAATCTGTGGAAAATAAGGGGGAAAGCTCCCAGCTAGAGGCATGATGGAGTCCAGAACATAGAGTACAGGGAAATGAAGAGCTAAATGATCCAGAATTACCCTTTAAATGGAGTCTTTGAAAGGAGTCCATTATTCTACCTTTCAGCCCTCTGATCAGAAGGGCAGAAGATATTGTGGCATAAGTACCAAAGTTGATGAAATCTGAAAGTTGATGAGTTTCCAAATGAGGAGGTTCTTGGGGGCATGCACCTGGTAGAGTCCAATCCAAAGGAGTATACCTGATGAGGAAAAGAATCATCTTACACTTGGATTCAGAAAATCAGCTTCTTAATTATAAGATGGAAATAATATAGCAGCAAAAAGTTACCTGGAAAAAAACTAACATCAAACTCAGCTGAATGAGTCAATAATGTGATAAAGCAGCCAAAAATGGAAGAGTGCACTTTAAAATCCATGGCACCCCAAAATGAGGAGGTGATGAGCCTCCTGAACTCTGAGTATAGCTGGAGTAATAAGTTCACTTTTGGGTGTCATACTTGAGGAAGGACTTTGACAGCCTGGAGAGCATCCAATGGAGGGCAGCCAAGATGGAGAAAGGTTGCTGGTCCATGCCATATGAGAATCAATTAGAGGAACTGGAGCCCTTTAGTCAAGGGAAGAAAATTCTTGGAAGACAATCCTAGCTGCCTCCAAGTACCTGAAATATTATCACATCAAAAAAGAAAGAGATCTGCCCAGCTTGTCCCCAGGGGCAGAGAGGAGAATAATGGGTGGAAATTACAAAGAAGCAAATTTAGGCTTAAAGTCAGAAAAAAATGGACTGCCTCAAGGGCAAAGGCTTCCCCCTCTTGGGAGATCTTCAAGCAAATGCTTGGATGGCCAATTGTCTGGGATGTTAAGGATAGATTCCCTTTCAATTATGAGATTGGACTAGATGGTCTGGGAACTTTGAAATTCTCTGGTTCCCATTTCACAGCAGAGGCAACTGATCTTCAGGAAAGATAAGTATCAATCAAAGTCCAGATGCTGAAGATCCAAGTCTTAAGGGTTTTTTTTAAATTAGTTCCAGGCCACTCAGATGAAATAGTGTGACCAGCCCAACAGCACCATGGAAGGGACAGAGAGAGGAGGCCTGCAGCTGGATGTATGACTGCCACGCATTTTGTGAGCAGTGGAAACATCCCAAAGAGTCCAAGAGCAATGGTAGATGGCATGAGATGGCATGGTCTTCCAGTTGACCTCCAGAATCTCAATGGCTCATCATTAATGGGCAGAGTTTTGAGTCCCTTTGTGCCTGGCAGGCTGGACACAGAGTCAATAAGATCCTATCTGCCATCTCCTACCCTTTGCTCTCAAAAAAATAAATCAGTCAAAAGCTTCTGTGGAGATTGTCCCTCGGCCATCTGAGATCTCATTTGTGATATAAACACCACGGAACTAGGACTTCAGGGATCTGACTTCTGGTCTCAGCTTTGACATTCAACTTGTTTTCTCTCAAATCTTTTCTCTCTCTGGGCCTTAGTTTCTCCACCTAGAAAAAGATGTGCTGGGATATTCATGAGGAAAACAATCCCAGTCTCAGATGATCTAGAATGACATTTCCTCAAACTTTTTGATCTCAAGATTCCTTTATACTCTTTTTTTTTTATTTTGTTGAGGTAGTTGGGGTTAAGTGACTTGCCCAGGGTCACACAACTAGGAAGTATTAAGTGTCTGAGGACAGATTTGAACTCAGGTCCTCCTGACTTCAGGGCTGGTGCTCTATCCACTGCGCCACCTAGCTGCCCCTTCCTTTACACTCTTAAAAATGACTGAGTCCCTTCCCAAGAATTTGTTTATGTGGGTTATAGCTGCCAATATTGTTGTTTGTTCTTCATCCTCCACAAGGATCAATGACATCACAATGTTGGGGTCCAGGTACCTCATGTTAGATAGTGAAAAGAGCATCAGATTTCTAGTAAAAGACTTCTGTACGATCCTGGCTCAGTCCCTTACTTAGTTCTACAAAGATGGACAAGTTCACTTTGTTTTAAACCCTCCAGGCCATAGTCTCATCTTCTATAAAATAAAGAAGATGAAAATGATCTCAGAGTATTTCTCGGAGGGCTAAAGGGGCCAATGCATAGGAAGCGCTTTTGTAAATGATAAAGCATTAAATAAATGTCAGGTATTGAATTCACTATTATTCAATGGAATCATTACCACCCAAATTCCCATTGCTCTTCCACTATGAGCCATCTTAGGTCCCCGATTGCTTCCCCCACTGCCAGACATCTCCCCAACTTGAATAAGGAAACATCTTCAAAATGTCCATTAAGTCTAGTGGCTCCTCATTTCCCCCACAGACCTCTGCATGTGTCTGGGTCCATGCACTGAATGGTGGTTTGACTCATCCATTACCCATCCTTCCAGGTCAGCCAAAATTAGAGAATCTCTAAGTTGGAAAGACCCTCCGTGGCCACGTCATTGAGCCAAAGAGTCAAAGTTTGGTGCAATGACTGAGCATGAAGCACTGGGCTGGGGATGGAAGAATGAGGGCCAAACTTAGCATCAGCAAGACCTTCATTCAAATTCTGCATCAGATTCTCACCTGCTAAAAGGCCCAGGGCAAGTCATTTTATCTCTACGGATTTTTTATCATCAGTAAAATGTGATCATGATACCTGTAGTGTCCACCTAACAGGGATGGTTTGAGGCTCAAATGAGATAATATGTCTTCCGGTCTTTAAAGCACTATAGAAAAGGCAAGTTTTTGTGTTTTTTTTTTAAAAAAACAAGGAACCATGGGATGGGGTGGAGAGAGGGAATTACAAACACATCAGTTTAGGCTCCAAGTCAGAAGAAGCTTCCTAAACACCATAGTCCTTCCAAAATGGGCCAGACTATCTCAGAACAGGTCAGACTCCGCCTCCTTGGAGACTTTTCTGCAGTGTCAGGGAGTATACTGAAATTGGGGTTCCTGCCCAGGTATGAAGCAGCTGACCTAGCTGCCTCAGCAGCCCCTCCCCAATCACAGGTCCCAGTTGTCTGGGATTCTGAGCTCCGGGCACTGCTCCACATTTACAAGCCACATTTTCAGGCATAATAAGCTCTTTGAGGGAAGAGAAAATGTCAGAAATGTCTTTGTGTCTGCCCATATGCCCACCACAGGATCGGGCACATGTGAAATGCTCAAGAAACACTTCAAAAATGGAATAAACCCAAACAAAAATGCTGCTGGTGGAGGAGTAGGGGAGGCAGGGAGTATCTCTGGTGCGTTGTGCTTAGAATCCATATTTCTGTTAAGATTAAAATATTGGAACTTGTCTCCCAGTCTCAGAGAATCTCAGAAGCAGAGGGCATCTGAGCCAACCTCCTAAAGCAAGAATCTCCTACCTCAATCAATTGGGGATCTCTCTAGAAGCAGAGGGGACTCCATAACTAAAAGCAAAGGCTTTCCTTTAGAAACAGAGAAAGGTAAAAGGACCTATGGGGAATTGGGGTGCAAGATTAGGAGAGCCTGAGACTGGAGAGGAGAGTTGACCCTTAGGGTTAAGTGCCAAAACAGTGCCTTAGGACTTCCCTTCTACTGACTTTTGTGTGACTATGGTGAAACCTGGAAGTGACTCTAGTGGTAAAGTGAGGAAAAGAGTTAAATTTACATAAGGGGGCAGTAAGTATATTTGGGTTGTGGATCTCTCTAGCCATCTAGGAAAACCTATATAATATATAATTTATAGAATAAAATATATAGAATTATAAAGGAGACCAATTCTGCTGAAGTATTGCTATCTCATCTATGTGAATGTGCATTTATAAATATGTACATATGTATGTAAATACACATATACGTGGGTATGTATAGGGGGTGGAGGGAGTGTTCTGGATCTAGCAATCAACATTCCCAGGTCCTTTCCAAAGCACTGTTCGGAACCACAAAACCAACATGGAAGAGAGTCCTGTATGGAAATCATCATCACCTCCATGTCATTGCTGACAAGTGGTTCTCTAGTTCCTGTCTGAAAGACCTCCAGTGATGGGGAGCTCATTACATCAGGACAAAGTCCATTCCTCTATGGGAAAATTGTTTCCTCATCAAGCCAAAATCTCCTCTTCCCCACTTCTCCCTATCACCCCTAGTTCTGAGGCTTCTGGAAGAGACCAAAGGTAGGCTCCCCTCAGCTCGCAGCCCTTTAAGCATTTGATGACTACTCACTCTGACCCTAACTCTTCTCCAGAAGAGTGTTGGTGATGTTATTGATGAGAATGGTCACTCCAGTGATGGTGACTGTCCCTCATCTATGCCTATGTGACTCTTGCCTGAATTTTCCCATAAACTTCCAGGATGGGTCCACCCACTCTCCTGGGAGAGCCTTACTCATGACCTCTCGATATTACACAGATACCAGGTGGGAGAGGGAAGGGAGGCAAGGGGTTCCCCATTGGCTGATGTTTTTTCCAGGAAAGTTATAGAAGCAGTTTTTATAGGAGCCAGTCTTTGATCTTTCTTCCAAATTGGAAAATTGACGACTTCCAGTCTTTGAACTCCTCGGCGTTCCCAGGTTCTTTAACTCCTCCTCCACTGGCATCTTCCTCTCACACTGGCAGCCCGGCGTTGGGTACTCACCAGCTTATCAATGTCTTTCCTAAGATGTGGTGTCCAGATCTGATCATGATACACAGGCCAGAGAACACCAAAACTATTAAATGGTTCCCAAGATCTCAATCTTTCCAGCAATCATATTTCAATGCTGACTCACAATTATGCCTATGACATTTTATCTCAAGCTAGCAACAAAAAAAAAAAGAAAAGGAAACAGCACTTGGCAGGGGTGAGCACACTACCACCCCATTCCATCCCATTAGAGACAGAGTTGGAAGGAAACCTAGAGACCCACCCAGATCAGAGGTCTCCAAAGCAAGTGGTCCATGGCCTGGCCCTGAGGGACCCATAGCTATCATGCCCTCAAGGGCAAGGGAATGAGTCATGCTCCATCTTTGCAGATTGGCCAATCTTGAAGCTTTTCTCAAATACAAGGCTACTCTCAAGGTCTCTCTGAAGAACTTTGGAATCGATTGTGAGCCATGGGAAATACTGGCACAGGGCCACCCAACATGGTGTGCCCACATCAAAGAAGGTCTGTGTTCTGTGAGTGAGGCAGAAAGACAGAAGAAGAAAAGTGAGATACAGAAATCTAGAGCCATCTCCGCTCCAGATGTTCATGTGGACTCTCTGTGGCTAAGACTTCCTAACCTTTCCAACTTCCCTAAATGACCTGTCAGAGGCTGGGGACTAGATTTCCCCAATGGCATCTGCACTATTGTGCCTTGATCCCAAAACAATGATGTCATTTTGGTCCCCTTCAAACATAAAGAACATCAACCCTTCTCCCCCATACTCTCTCATTCAGCCCCCTCCCTCAGCTGCTAACCTCCCCCTTTATGAGTCAGGTGTCAATCCATGGGATAGCTGGCTCACCTGTGACCTGAACCTGCCTTTTCCATATTCCCCATTCACCCCCCTCCTTATCTTTTGGGGCAAGACAGAGAATGAGTCACACCAGACCAACAGGTTTGGAGGGGTTAATTGGGTCATAAATCTCACTGCATTATCTTTCCCCCAAAACCCTCCCCCTTCCATACTCCCCTATTACTGTTAAGGGCACCTTCACCTTCCTAGTCACCCACACTCAAAGCAGGGGTCATCCTCACCCCACAAAACCAATCAATGGCCAATTCTTGTCATCCGCCTCCACACCTCTCCCCATCTGTCCACTCACACAACTCCCCTCCCAACTTCAAGCCCTGCAGTCCCTCTTGTCTAAGCTATTGCAACAACCTCCTAATTTATTTTCCTATTCAGTTTTTCCCTATTCTAGCTTTTCCTCCACTCAGCTGCCAAAGTGATCTTCCTCATGGGTGGGTCTGTCTGTGTCACCACCTTACTAATAAATTCCAGAGATCCTTTATCAATTCTAGGAACAAATATTTCATCTTACCTCATCCTTTTGGTGCTTTTTTAAAAAGAAATTCATGTTTTAGAAATGTACGTAATAACTCCAAGTATAATAACGCATGTAGGTAATTTGTAACTATTGAAAACGTATTCTTAAAATCTTTGGGGCTTTTTGGTTTGAGAGGGGTACATAATCAAAAGTGTTGGGGTTCACCAATCTAAATGGTCAAATGGTCAAAAGTAACCTCAAAGACCTGACTGAAGCTATGTGTGAGAAGAAAAGGAGATGAGAAGGGAGGAGGAAGTTAGGGAACCGATTTCAGCAAAGAGCTTGACTTGAGGTCTCATGGTGATCTTGCAAGCAAGAGAGAGAGATA
>JAJPUD010000452.1:236410-257033 GCA_023553655.1 Myrmecobius fasciatus | reverse complement strand
GATAGATAGATAGATAGATAGATAGATAGATAGATAGATAGATAGATAGATAGATTAGATAGATGGATAGACTATAATAGATTTAGAGTTGCAGGTCTGACTCCTTGACTTTTGCAAATGAGGAAACTGAGACTCAAAGGGGTTAAATAATTTGTTCAGAGACCCCTCAGTAAAATGTAAGTTCATTGAAGGCATGGGCTACTTTTAGTTTTATTTTCACATTCCCAAATTAGTGCATAAAACAGTGCCTTAGGGTTAGAAGAGATCTTAAAACACATTCTCAATAGATTAGTCTAGATGTGGCTAGAGAATGCTTCTGGGAGAAAAAATATATGTGGTCCAAGGAGTTGTCCAAATGAAAGAACAAAAGGTGGTGTCCAATCAAATCGAGGTTCATAAGGCAATCAAAGGTAGATCTAAACAGGAGATGAAAAAGGAATTTGTAATTGTGATTCCAAGGTTGGTAAGTCCTTTCTTCTTCCTTCCATAAATGTTTGTTCTAATTAGTCAACAAACATTTATGGAAGGAAAAAGAAAGGAAGGAAGGAAAGGAAGGAAGGAAGGAAGGAAAAAAGGAAGGAAGGAAGGAAAGAAAAGGGTATTTATTAAGTGCTTATTAAATACCCAATATTATGTTAAGTGCTTTTCTATCATTTGATTCTTGCAACAATCCTGGGAGAAAGATGCTCTTATTATCCACATTTTACAGTTGAGGAAATCAAGGTATACTAAGGTTGGACAAATTGCTGAGGATGACACAGCTGGGAAGTGTCTGAAGTTGGATTGAAACTCAGGACTTCCTGATTCCAGGCCCAGCACTCATTGAATTTTACAATCCACTATGTAATAAAGCATCAATTATGTGCTAGGCACCTAGGCACCTAGGATACAAAGGCAGAAAAGAAATAATCCCTATTCTTAAGGAACTCACTTTTTACCAGAGGAAACAGAGAGCTGAAATCCCCTATGATTATTCATGGCATTTCCCTGGTTGGTAATCTGTTCTCCATGTTCTAAATCTGGAGAAACAAATCACAAAACAGAGTTGGAGGGAGTTAAGATCCCATGGAGTTGAGCCTATATCTGGACATTCCCAACAAGTGGCTGTTCAGATTTTGCCTGAGGATCTCCAATAAGGAAGAATGTACCTCTTGTATAAAGCAGTTCCTTCTTTGTTGGGACAGTTCCAATTGTTAAAAAGATTTTCCTTATATTGAGTTCAAATCTGACCCTCTCAATGTCCATCCTTTGCCTCTGCCTCTGCCCCAAATTCAGCACATTCAGATCTTCCTCAGCAGGAAAACCCTTCACAGTTTTCTGGACAGAGATTTTGTCCCTCCAGATCTCTTCTCTAGATCCATTTCCACTTTTATCCCTTGACCAAACTACCCTCCGAATGACCAGTATCATCTCCAAACTTCAACCCCCATAACAGAACACAGAACTTCACATGTAGCCTGAAAAGGACAGAGTCCAGAGGAGCACTTAACCTCCCTCAATCGGGAAACTACATCGATTAACACAGCCTAAGATTGTGGGAGAGGGTTTTGACAGTCACATCACACTGAGGATTCATCTTAATCATTGGATTTTCACTTTCATTTTAATCTCCATTATTACTTGCCCCACTTCCTTCCAAAATTTCATCTTCAATTTTGATCCTTTCAAGTCCATTAATACTATGATCTCTGATTTCAGATAAATGAGGATAAACAAATATATAGGATTAATCCCTCTGGCTAATGGTCTAAAGCAGAAAAAGACCAGTACTTTGTCCAAAGGGACATCCCAGACTAAAATACAAATGTTGCCATCTTTTCTCTAGAACCCACTTCTTGTTTGCTACTGTATTTCTTCCAAAGGATGTTGCCATGAATTTCAATCAATCCCAAAAGCTCTTTGGATTTGGACAAACCAGTTTAAACAGTCACAGCAGAATAGTGCTTTGAGATACATTGTAACAATTCAATTCAATACACTTTCATTAAGTCCCTGGTAGGTATCAGGCATTGTGCTAAGCTCTGGGGATACAAAAAAGGTACAAAAGGGAAAAAATCCAGTCTCTGTCCTCAAAAGGCTTACAATCTAATGGAGGAGACAACATGTAAACAACATGAAAAATAGAAACAAACAAGCTATATTCAGAATAAATAGAAAATAATTCAGAAAGGGAAGGCACTGGACCAAAGAGGGGTTGGGGAAGGCTTCCTGTAGAAGGTAGGATTTTAGTAGTTGGAGCTTAAAGGAAGCCAAGGAGAGTCTGTGATCCTTTAACCAAAGCTACTGCTGAGGGTGGCTGTATTGGGCAGAGATCAGACTATCCAAACTACAACTGCAGAGCAAGGGGGAAAAAAAAAGAAGGAATCCAGGACATATTGTGATCTTCAGTTTAACATTAGGGAAGAGTAGATACCCATGTAAATATGAGAGCCCCAATTGTGTCTTCAGCTTCAAACTGGGCACAATAAGGAAGAAAAATATAGATTGTCATAATTGGGAGGGCCTGAGAGTGATTTTAGGCTGGGGAAGGTCAGATCTGGTAGGGGCCTTAGAACAGAGGATGTTAGAACTGGGAGGGAGCTTAGAACAGAGGATGTCACAATTGGAGGAAGCTTGAAATAAGGAATATCAGGACTGGGAGGGGACTCAGACTACTGAAAAGAATGTTGTACCTTAGAGGGACATAGAATATTAGGGGAAAAAATGTTAGAATGAAAACAAATCTTTTGAGGTCACCTGGTCTAGCACTTCATCTAATTATAGCAATATTTACGAGGTATTTTCATAAACATTATCTCATTTGATTCTCAAAACAACCTTGGGAGACAAGTGGTATTATTATTCCCATTTTACAGATGAGAAAACTGAGGCACACAGAGGTTGAATAATTGAAGAGTCCAAAGTTATATTTTAACTCAAGTTTTCTTGACTCCAAGTCCAGAGTTCTAACCACTTCTCCACCCCTACACCTACTTTACAGCTTAGGAAATCAAATCCTAGAGGGATTAAATAAATTTACCGAAATCATAAACTGAGTTAGCACTGGAACCCAAATCTCTCCCTCCTGCCTGAATATCATTTCCTCTGCCACATTAGACTCTGAAGTGATTCAAGGACACAGGGGTATTTGCAGAAGGTACTGGACTACTAGCCATGGGGCCTGAGTCCTGTTCATGCTCCAGAGCTTGAAACCTGGCTGTGTGACCCTGGACAAGCGGCTCCCTCGCTGAACCTCCTTTTTTTCTGCTATCAAATGTAAACAACAACATAAGCATTTGCTCATAGAACTATGGGGAGTTTTTATAAATTACAATTGACTTTTTAAACATGACCTGTTGTTACTGTGGTGGTTGTTGGGTTATGTCTTCTCCCTCCCATTCCCCAGGGCCACAGATTTTATTATTGGGGGACTAAGGAGAATCACTCAAAGCCAGTGATTCCACTGAACCCAAGCAGACTCAAGTCAAGCCCTAAAAATGAAGGGGGAAACATGGCATGGTAAGAAAAGTATTGGTTCACAGAGGTGATTCAAGACAATTCTAATAGTCTTGTGACAGAAAAAGCCATCTGCCTCCAGAGAGAGAACTATGGAGACTGAATATGGATCAAAGCATAGTATATTCACCTTATTTCTTGTATTTTTCATTTTTTCTCATATTTTTTCTCTCTTTTACCTTTTGAACTGATTTTTCTTGCAAAGCATGATGAATATGGAAATGTGTTTGGAAGAATTGTACAGGTTTAATCTATATTGCATTACTTGCTATCTATGGGAGGAGGTGAAGGAAGGAGGGAGCAAAAGTTGAAACACAAGGTTTTGCAAATGTGAATGTTGAAAACTATCTTTGCATTTATTTGGCAAAATAAAAAGCTATTAAAATGGTAGGAAAACTTTAAAAAATTGGGGGAAAAAAGAGAGAAGCATTGGTTGTGAGGGTTTTGTGGCTTTAAACAAGTGATTTCCCTCTTTCAAGTCCCATTCTTCCCGCCTGTATAAAAGCAAGACTAATTCCCAAAGATCTCTAAGGTCCTGCCACCCTTCCATCCCAGGCCTCTGTGATTGAGGGCCAACAAGCCCCCTTGGGTCCCATCCGTTTTCCATGGAAGTTGGCTATGACGTGGGAGATGTGAAGGGTTAGGACACAGATGGCTATAATGGGCTTTGAGAAAATATACCTTCTCCTTCTTTGTCTCCGTGGACAATCGCTTGGAGAGCACAGGGTTGACTGACCAAGAATGGAGTGTGGCTATGTAGGCAAAAGCTTCCCACCATTCCTGATTCCATGGCTGATGCTCTATGCACTGAACCAAAAAAGCGCTCACTGGCTTTGAGTCCAGGCCGGTTTAAGGTCAGCTAAAGGAACCGAGGGCAGCTAGCTGGCCCAGTGGGTAGAACATAGGGCTTGAAGTCAGGAAGTTGGCCCACCAGAGTATTCTCAGGGGAGCAGCCTAAGGGCCCCTGTGCTCACCCTGGTCTTACTTTTTTTTTATCTTTGGGGTGAAGCTTGTGAACATAACCCAAAGGCAAGATGGCTTTCAGAAACCAAGACGGCATTTTTCCTGTAAATCACAAGTGAAGAGCTACTGGTAAATAAACTGCTGTTTATTCTAAGGAGGAAAGTGAGAGCATTGACCTTCTCCAAACAGCTGCACAAACCACGAAGAGCCACCAATGGAAAATTCAACCTCATTTCTAAAAGGCCCAAATAACTTTCCCTGACATTCTCCCCCCATACCCTCATTAATGACTGATCAACATTTCTAAATCGCTTATCTCCTGTCAAGATGTTCTCTCCACAACAAATCTACAGGATAAGTTTTTTTTTTAATGACCCTCTTTTTTTAAAATGACCTTCATCTCTATTTTGAGGCCAGAGGGTTTTTTTTGTTTGTTTGTTTGTTTTTTAGGGGTTTTTTTGTTTTGTTTTTTTTTCCTGAGGCAATTGGGGTTAAGTGACTTTCCCAGGGTCACACAGCCAGAAAGTGTTAAGTATCTGAGGTCAGATTCAAATACAGGTCCTCCTGACTTCAGAGCTGATGCTCTATCCACTACCCTAGAAAGATTTTTTAAGGTCATACAAGTCAAGGAAAGACTCAGGGCTCCCAACTCTTCAGTCCAGAACTCCTGGACTACCTAACAGGACGACAAGATTCCACTGTGTCAGGAGCCAGTCATGTCACTGGTGAGGGTGACACCTTTAAAGAAATCCCCCTAGCCAATCAGAAACTTAGAGCTAGAAAAAGGTTTAACAATGGCTAAATCCATGTTTGTTTTACAAGGACCCTCACCAAGGAGTAGTGATTTCTGGCCACAGGTAGCAGGCTTTAACATGGTGGTCTAATCACACCTGGAACACTCAGATTTTTATTTGAACAGATGATGAAACATAGTCCCCTCCCTGAGAGAGAAGTGACAGACTCAGGGTTCAGTGAGACACAGGCATGTCTATATGTACCCATACACATATGCTTTGTACATGTATATGTATATATGTGCCTTCTTCCCTGGGATAGCCCTTTAAATGTAAATATTTACCATGATCTCTCTTGAATCTTCTCTTCAGAAAGGACACTGACAAATGCCCAGAGGAGAGTGACCAGGACGGTGAGTAGAATGGAGACCATGGTGTGCAAACGAAAAAAATAAAAGATGGTTAGTCTAGAGGGGCAAGTCTGAGGGCTTGATTGTTTCTGTTCAGTCACAACCAATTCTCTGGAACCTCATTTGGGGTTTTCTTGGCAGAGATACCAGAGTGGCTGGCCATTTCCTTCTCCAGCCCATTTTACAGATGAGGAAACAGGATAATGGGACTTACCCAGAGTCACATTGCTAGGAAGTGTCTAAGGCTGGATTTGAACGGAGGAAGAGCAGTGTTCCTGACTCCAGGCCCAATGCTCTACCCACTGCACCATCTAACTGACCCCAGAGGCACTTGAGAGCCGCTGCCTTCAAATTTCTGAAGGGTTGTCTTTTGAAAGATATAGAAATAGAGGTAGCATTCAAAGAACACTTTAAGAATTGAAAAGAGCCTTATACAGGTCATCTCATTTGATCCTCCCAACAACATTAGGATTTAGTATCCATATCTCCACTTTACAGATGAGGAAACTGAGGCAGGTAGTGATTAAATGACTTTTCCAGGATCATACAGCTAGTAATTGAGGCTTAAATTTGAACACAAGTCTCCCTGAGTCCATGCCTGATGCGCTATCCACTGGGCCATGTAGTAGTCCCAGGGATGCAAGTATAAAGAACAAAGCAATCCCTACACATGATGAGCTCACATTCTAGTTGGGGAGACATAAATATAAACATAAAGAAATAGAGCATGAATAGATAGTGAAGAAATTCAAATATATTCCAAGTAGTCGGAGTTTCATGCTGAAGATGGTGCCTGAGATGCCTATTAAAGGAAGAGACTCCATGAGCCTGATGGGGGGTGAGGAGGGAGGACCCGCTAAGCATGCGGGATGGCCAATGCAAAGGCCCACAAGGGATATTCTTCCCCTTCCCTCACTCTTTCATCCAGTCATCCAACCTGACCTTGCTGTTCTTTATGCACAAGTCTCATTTCCCATCACTATGTTTTTGCACACCTCTGCCCTATTCCTGGGCTGCTCTCCTTAATCAGCTCTGGCTGTGGATGAATGGATAGAGAGAGGAAGGAAGAAAGAAAGGAGGGGGGGAAGACAGGAGAAAGGAAGGAAGGAAGAAAGGAAGAAAGAAAAGAAAGAAGGAAGGAAGGAAGGAAGGAAGGAAGGAAGGAAGGAAGGAAGGAAGGAAGGAAGGAAGGAAGCAAGGAAGGAAGGAAGGAAGGAACGAAGGAAGGAAGGAAGGAAGAAAGGAAGGAAAGAAGGAAGGAAGGAAGGAAGCAAGGAAGGAAGGAAGGAAGGAAGGGAGGAAGGGAGGAAGGAAGGAAGGAAGGAAGGAAGGAAGGAAGGAAGGAAGGAAGGAAGGAAGGAAGGAACGAAGGAAGGAAGGAAGGAACGAAGGAAGGAACGAAGGAACGAAGGAAGGAAGGAAGGAAGGAAGGAAGGAAGGAAGGAAGGAAGGAAGGAAGGAAGGAAGGAAGGAAGGAAGGAAGGAAAGAGAAAGCTATTAAGTTTAAATTACTGTGCTAAGAACTGGGAATGCAAACAGAAAGTGAGACCATCCCTGATCTCCAGAAGTTCCTGTTCTACTTGGGAAGACACCATATCTAAGGGGTTCTGCCACAGGGCAGTTGGAAAGATCCCAGGGTTCTTAGGATATAGGAGCAAAGGAGGAAGTCATGCATTTTCTTTCATGCCCTTTCTTTTTCAGATGTTGTGCCTTTTGACTATTACTTTGAAGGTACAGACCTCTTCTTCCAGGTCTTAGGTGGCTAGGGCTGCTGAGGAAGAAGGATTCCTGCAGCCCCTACAGATTGGTGCCAGTTGGTCAGGAGTTGGAGGGATTGGCCCAGGTAATGGTCCTCTGAGTTGCTTGACACTTGCTACTGACTCATCTCACCTATCTTGACTTGCTTGCCATTGAAGCGGCCTTTGGGGAGCATCTCAGATCCCTTGCCTACAGAAGTTGCTTCCTCAAGATGGTATCATTCTAGTGTCTGGGGCGGGGGGGGGGGGAGTTCTGTGAAAGCTCCATCCAGGTGTGATCGTGGCAGTGGTTTGACTTGACTAGCTCTCCACCCATTACTTTGCCTTCATTTTGGAATCAATTCTATAAACACATGTCTACACATTGCCTCTTGATCAAATATAAGTTCTTTGAGGACTGGGACTCTCACTTTTGCATTTCTGTTTCCAGACCCACCACAGTGCTTCATTCTTACATGCTCATTGATTGATTGATTGATTGCTCCCAGAAATGGTCAATTGCAAAAGACTTGAGATCATTTCCTCAACCTGTTTGTATCCCCTTGGGTAATCAGTCTGGTGAGGCAAATGGACACCTTCTCTGAATCACGCTTTTAAAAAACATAAAATAAAATACATAGGATTACAAAAGAAGGCAATTCCATTGAAATGAGATGGATTTTTCCCTTTCCAAGTTCACAGAATACCTAAAAATCTCTATATGGACACTGTGTTTTATAATCCCTGCCTTAGAGGTCTCCAGGCAAACTGCTTCATTTGAGAAAGACCCACACTGGGCAGGTGTCTTAGCTCCCATCAAACATGGCTAGACCCTGCATCTCCTGTCTTGGCCTATAACACCACTGGAGTCCCCAGCCTGTAAAGTAACACTATGAGGGCCTAGTGAAAGGGAAGCTGGGCTTTGAAAGGGCAGGTTTGGGAGACCCACAAAGTGCCAAGTAGACTAAGTGCTCTTTGGGGGAATTCCTGACCCCTTAAAATCCCATTAACCTTAAGCGCACATCTGTTCTCATGTATAGCCAGAGTTCTGACGCAGCCTTTGGTCGGACAAGGAGGAATATTATATTCAATAACTCATATGGAACTATTTATCAGCCATCACTTTGGTATAAAAAAAGCCCTTTTCCACAAGCTTTGGTTTCAAAGGCTATTTCTAAATGGCTGAGTTTCCATGCCCCCATATCCCCCTCCAAAAAAAAAAAAAAAAGAAAGAAAGAAAGAAAGAAAAAAGAAAAAAAATGTTTTGGGAAAAATCGGTTCAAAGGAAGGAAGCTATATTTCCAACTTCTTTGCAATGACAAGGGAGGAGAGGATTGTTTTGGGATAGCGGGAAAGCACATGATGGGGCAAAAATGATCCCATAGGGAGCCCTATAAAATGGGGACCATCTTCAGAGGCAAAGTGCTGTCCAGTACTCCCCTGGGTCAACCATCCCATCTGTTTGTTTCAGTCACTTCTGTGGGAAATATAAGGAGCCAATGGTTACCTCCACCCCCACCCTCAAGTAAACTGAGAATCTTGGTGGAAGATCATTTGTTGTGTTGAAAAGAGCTCTGAATTTGGAGTCAAAAGACCCAGTTCTACTAATTGGCTAACTTTGTGACCACCTCCTGGCCTCAGTTTCCCAATTTGTAAAATGAGAGTGCTTGAGTAGATAATCTCTGACGGTCCCCTCCAGGAATAATATTTTGTAAATCAGGAAAACAAAGCAGTCTCTGTGTTCTACAAAATCAGGATTATTATCTAGAGCGTTGCACACAGTAGATGCTTAATCATGTTTTTTCTTTTGAACTGAATCTCTCATTTCAATGGTTTAGGAAATTCTCAGTAAGGAAACTCCCTCTACCTACCCAGTTCAGCAGCGATCCTGCAAGTCAGGCTTGAAGCCTGAGACACAGAGAGCTTGTTGCTCTCACAATCAGTGTGTGTCAGCGAGAAGACTTGAGCCTACTTGGGACTTTTTGATACCTGAGCCAGGCCTCCCCTCCCCATCCCTTGCAGCTGCTTCTAAGGGCCTCTAAACAAAATAAACATTTCTCAAATTGAAGGAAATGACCATTCCATAGCTCCAACTCAGTCTGCTTGTGGGTAGCGTGTGGGGGCTAATTTTAGCTTCAGAGGAGAAAATTTTCAGAATCAAGGAGTTTTTTAACATGAGGAACCTCCAAGATGATCTTACTCAATATCCCACCAAGGCAGGTATCACCAAACATGGTCATCCCTCAGTAAGTACTTAATAATTCTAATAGTTTCTATTTAAATATTTCTCACCATTGCTAATAGGAAGCTGGTTACTTATCTCCATAAGTAATTATTGGATGGATAATATGGATAATAACCCATTGCTGTTTTCAAATGGGTAGAATTTTTTTTTTCTTTTATTTGGAGTTGAAATTTTCTATCTTCTTCTAACTTCTTTACCCAAACTTAAATCAATCTGTACCTGGTCCTAGCTTTGCTATTGGGAGCTGCCAAAATAAGCCTCGCTTCTTCCTCAACAGAGCCACAATCTACTTCTTTTTTGGAATATGGGAGCTAAACTTCTACTGGATTTAGAATGCTGAGTGGATTTTTAATATTGATGTGTTTTAAATTTATACAATTCTCCCAATTTCCTGCCACTATCTGATTTCCATTTCTTATTTCCTCACTATTGGACAGAAGCACAAAGTCTGAGTACCAGAAGTGTGTTCAGAGATTTCTAGTCCTAACATCTGACCAGAAAATCCCCTCTACCACAACCAGGATAGACACAGTGGAAAAAAGCAGATGCTTAGCAAATGCAAAATGAGAAGCACGATGGGTTAGTGGAAGAGAGCCAGTCTAGAGGCTAGAAGAGCTGAGTTCTAGTCCTTCTTCTGACACACACTGGCTGTGTGACCTTGAGAACATCACTTAGCTGTTCAGCATGCCAGGCAGCTGTCCAAGGCTAGGACATACAGGAAAGTTACCAATATTCATGGAAAGAGGAAAGCTACCTCATTGGGAATTCCTTATACTAATGAAATTACAGGTTAAACTTCACAAAAAACTACAAAATAATTTTTGGGGCAACACCAGCAGTTGAGGACATGAAGGAAAGTCTCCTACAGGAGCCAACCACATATTCATCTTTACTATGTGTCTTGCCATTGAACTTTGAGTCACATGCTAAGCTGATTCTTCAGAGATTGTGGGGTTGCAAGATTCTTATCCATAGAGCATCCCTGAGAGAGCATTTATGAGTCATAGATGGATTTTGGTGCTGGGGAGCAGTTTGGAAAGTGGTGCACAGTTTCCCCAAACATGACCCAAACTACTTTTTTCATCCTTTTCCATTTTGGATCTAACTCATTATCCAACTGCAGTACTTGTCCAAATGCATGTCTAGTCCTCCAACTGTACATCAGAATCTGTTTCCTGCACATTTTTCATCCAATTAATTTTTTTGTATGAAATGTTTAGCCAATCTCTTTTGACTCATCATGAAGCTTATTTTGTTTTTTAAGGAGTATTTTATTTTTCCAAATATATGTATAGATAGTTTTCAACATTCATTTTGTATTCCAAATTTTTTTCCCTCTCTCCCTTACCTCTTCCCTCCCCAAGGCAGCAAGCAATCTGATGTAGATTAAATGTGTGCAATTCTTTTAAACATATTCCCATGTTTGTCAGGTTGTGCAAGAAAAATCAGATCCAAAGGGGAAAAAAACCACAAGAAAGAAAAAAAAACAACAATAACTCAAAAAAGAGGTGAAAATAATATGCTTCAATCCACATTCAGTCTCTATAATTCCATGGAACTCATTTTGGAAAATTTAGAAGATTCCAGGCTTTATTGAGCACAGTATCAGCCACAAACAGGAGGATCTGGATGATCTTATCATCTAGAACAGAGCTTCTCAACCCAAAGTCCAGAACTTTTAAAATTTTGATAACTATTTTAATATAATTGTTTTTATGACCATATGTACTTTGTGCATATGTTTTTTTCTGAAGAGGGGTCATAAGATTCACCAGATTTCCAAAAGGATCCAGCACACAAAAAATATATATAAGAACCCTTCCCTGAGGGAAGCCAAATTCTATTTGGACCCTGGCAAGGGAATCCTCTAGGAAAGTAACCAATACCTTTTGTAAGTATATATCTCCATGCTAGGACTAATCTACCTTAATGGGTGTGAGAATTGTAAACTCCACTAATTCATTCCACATAGGGTCCCCAGATTATTAACATCCCATTCAACCAACTAGGAAACCAAGACTTACCCAGGCTTCCCGCCATATGTTCTAAAGCATATGCCCAAATGTTCTTTACTTCTTGCTGTAGGAACCATAATTGATATTATCACCACAACTGGAAAAGGAGGCTCAGTTAGTCCCTGTGACTCCAATCATCAGAACTAGGGTTTTCTCAGACCAAACTCCATTCCTCTATTTATGATGTCTCTCCCTTGAAATGTAAGTTCCCTGAGGTCAGAGCCCAACTGATTTGTACATTTTGTCCCCAGACCTCAGGACAGTGTCTAGCATACAGTTAGTCTTTAATAAAAGCTTTTTCTCTTACCCATTTCCTGCTTTATGCTTTCTTTACTTGGCACAAACACTCAAATGAAAATATTTCTGGTTGTATTTAGGAAGAAATTTTAGCACATATATGAGGAACTTCTTGTTCAAAGAGTCTTTATTGAAGGCCACATTCTGCTCCACTAGTCAAATATGTTTTGGTCATCAACAATTAAATGCACCAGGATTTTGTATTCTCTGTTCATGAAGTCAACCGTGTAAGACTGTTGAAATGTGGTCTGCTATAGGAAACTATAAAATCCTTCCTGGTGCCTTCTCATAGTTTCATCAAGAATACTCTTAGGGACAGCTAAATGGCACAGTGGATAGAGCACCAGCCCTAAAGTCAGGAGGACCTGAGTTCAAATCTCACCTCAGACACTTAACACTTCCTAGCTGTGTGACCTTGGATACAATCAGATTGCTTGCTGTCTTGAGGAGGAAAGAGGTAAGGGGGGAAGGGGGGAAGGTAAGAGGTAGGGGGGAGGGGAAAAGGGGAGGGGGGAGGAAAGAGGTAAGGGAGAGAGGGAGAAAAAATTGGAATACAAATACCAAAAATTTGGAATACAAACCCCAATTGCCTCAGCAAAAAAATAAAAAAAAAAAAAATACTCTTGGCACATGTGTTGATCATTGCCATAAACATTTTTAAAGATGATAAAGAATACATATGCATAATATTTAATTATGAATTTTCCCTCTATCTTTCACTTTGTATGGACATAAATAACATGCATAAAGTTCCCTCCCTCCCATTTTCTTGGCGTTCTTTCTCCTCTTTTCCCATCCTGAATGAGTCCTCCATGCTTTCAAGACTGCACTGGTCCCAGCATGGATCCCCTGCATATGAACTTAAGTGACTGTAGCTGATTTCATTCTCAAAAGACTTTTCCACTTTCTTGTACTGTACTTCAAAAATTGATGTGTTAGGATCCAAATGGGATGACTCGATTGCCACTGTCAAAGAAAATAGATTATAATAATGTTGACAAATGTATTCCACCTTCCATCTATGGGACCTTCTTCTTCCGGTTCCACCCATTTTTCAGGATGACTCAAGGCCTGGGAGGTCTTGGGCTGGCCACACTTCAAAGAATCATTGATTTGGAGCTGGAAGGGATTTCAAATATGATCTAACTTTTGCACATAAAGGGCAGAAATTTGGAACAAAAGAACAAAGCGTTTCTGGAGTACAGGGTGATACCTTTCAGAAGTCTTTTTTGTACTTGTCTTGCTCAACATCTTAATTTATGTGGAAAGACCTAAAGGAGCTTAAAGAGCTGAGGGAAACTATGAGGCCAAAAACCCCTTGGCAGTCTGTTAAAAGGCAGTCCCCAAAATTGTTTAACGGAAATGGAGGTTGGCAACCAGAAGCTAATGAGAGAGGGCTTTCTAACCCCAAGTCAGAAAGATGTCGGGTACAGAAACTTCAGCCCATCTAGCAGGAAGTAGTGGAATTCAAATGACCAATGAAAGGCTTGTGGACTCTGAATTACTGGTTGATTCTTTGTTCCAAAAGAGCTTGGTTTCTGGGTCTTTGGGAACTAACAGATTCCTTTCTTTATGTTAAGAAAGACACTTTTTATAGTTGACTGAATGTATATAGAGTCCTGTCCTTATACAAAGGAACTCAAATTTAGCCTATTGGCTCAAAGTTAATACAGAGAGGAAAGAGTTCATGTTTCCTCTAGTGAGAAAGATGCAAAATCTCAGCTAAATACTGAATAGATACAAGTGGCAAGAATCTCCCAAAAGATCAAGAGAAAGGTAAAAAGCAACTCAATGGAGAGAATACCCAGTAGAATTCAATAACCAACAGGTTTAGGTTCAATAATTGTTCAACCAATAGTTGAGAGTGAATAAGCATTTATTAAGTGCCTTCTATGTGCCAGATACTGGGTTAAGCACTAAGGATATAAATAATAAAAGAGAGGAAGTTCTTACCCTCAAGGAACTTCTAGTCTAATGGGGAATGAAACAAGCAAAACTTCATGAGAGTATGATGTTCCTGGAGTCAAAACCAAAGAGAACCAATAAGGCGAGAGAGTTATCTACAAAGTGCTGATCCCAATATAAAGGAAGACTTTGGAAGGAGTTTATTGCTCCATCCTCCAGCCTTCCACTAAAGGGCAAAGCAACTGAGGGTTCTGGGAATAAGTACATTTTCACATCACATCACCAGAAGCTATCAGTCATTCTGCAACAGCTCCCTACATATATGTGCCCTGGCTACATGCATGTTTGTGCCTATCCCTACATATGTCCTAACCAAGAGTTCTTACGTCTGCCTCCCAACATTTGCATCTTAGCCACATGCTTTCCTTACATGCATGATGCACATTTGATCTCTTCACATGTCTACTTTTCTGACTGAGATATATTTGTAAGAGAATGTGCCCCAGTGTCATAAAGAAAAATATTCTAATATAATTATTCTTTCCATTCTATCTCATTAAATGTTTTTTTAACTACTTGGGTTCTCTAACTAAGAAAAAGTAAATACATTGCTGGGGGTGCGTGTGCTATGGCCTTTTTGTGAATACAGATTCAAAGAATCAAGGAGTCCCTTAAATCTAGAGCAACATTTTTCTGGGGAGAGGAGAGTCCATATTGTCAAGTGGCGTGACCCACAAGCTACAAAGGAATGCTCTTGGGGCGGTCTGGCTTAGTTAGGTCACAAGCCAAGTTTTCTATTGATTTGTTTTCATTTCTACTGCTTTTTGCTATTTTATAAGGCAATAGTGTTTGCTTATAATTTTCCAACATCCTCCCTCCAGAGTGTTTTTTTAAAGTTTTATTTATCATTTTGTTTTTACATTATAAACATTTACTGATTGCTCCTACTTCATGAAAAAGTCTCTTATAACAAAGTAAAACAGTTAAGGAAAACTAATAATAATGATCTCATCTGAAAGTACATGCAACATTTCCCATCTGTAGAAACCCCACGCTTGCATTTTTCTTAATTAGCAGAAATGTTTTTTCTTTCTCTTACCCCACCCCACTTCATTGGAAAAAAAATAAATTCATTTTAAGAAATATGCATAGATAAACAAAACAAATTCCCTCAAAGTCTGTACACAAAATATACATCTTATTTCATACTTTATATCCACCACTTCTTTGTAACAGGTAGCATATTTCATCATCCATTCTCTAGAATCATACATGGACATTATGGTAAACATGTTCTTTACAGCTTTCAAAGCTAATCAGCCTTACTGTGTTGTTGTTATTGTACAAATTGCTCTCCCGGTTCTGCTCACTTCACTCTGGAACAGTTCATACAAGTTTTTCATGTCTTTTTAAAATCATCTTTTCTCATTTAATTCATATAATAGTATACTATTATGATCAGATTATATTTTAGATTTCTTTTTTGCCTAAGAGATTAAATAATTGCTGGTGGGACATAAGTAAAGCTCTAACACAGGTGATGTTTGAGTGTCCAAACACGTAGTAGAAGAACCAAGAGAGAACAATGTCACAAAAACCTAGAGGAGAGAATTGTTTCTCTCCTCTAGGGATGAGGTCCATCATCAAATGCTGCAGAGGATTCAAGTAGTATAAAAACTGACAACAGACCATAAGATTTGCCTATATGATATGATAAACATTTATTAAGTGCCTACTATGTGGGAGGCACAATGCTAAGTACTGAGAGGACAAATAAGGAAAAGAAAGACAGTTCCCCTCAAGAAACAATCTAACAAGGCAAGTGAAAAAGAGATAGTTAAAAGAGACGAACAGTGAAATTACATAATTAAAGACATCATAAATAATGAAATGATTTCAGTACTTACTATATTTGTACCAAAGGGTATAGCAATCTAAAGGAAAAGATAATGAAATTGCAAAGAAAAATAGACAAAAAACTGCAATAGAGGATCTGATTATGCCTCTTTCAGAACCAGACAAATTTTTTTAATTTTTATTATAGTTTTTATTTTTCGAAATACATGCAAAGATAGTTTTCAACATTCACCTTTGCAAAATCTTGTATTCCATATTTTTCTCATTCCCTCCCCATCTCCCCCTTCCCCTAGACAGCAAGTAATCCAAAATATATATAATCCAATAAATATGTGCAATTCTTCTAAATCTACCTCCACATTTATCATTCTGCACAAGAAAAACCAGATCAAAAAGAGTAAAAAGAGAGAGAGAGAGAGAGAGAGAGAGAGAGAGAGAGAGAGAGAAACAAGCAAGCAAACAACAAAACAATGGCGAAAATACTATGCTGTAATCCACACAGTCCCCACAACCCTCTCTCTGGATGCAAATAACTCTCCATCGCAAGATCATTGGAACTGGCCTGAATCACCTAATTGTTGAAAAGAGCCAAGTCCATCAGAGTTGATCATCACATAATCTTGTTGTTGCTATGTACAATGTTTCTTGGTTCTACTCATTTCACTTAGCATTAGTTATGTAAGTCTCTCCAGGTCTTTCTGAAATCATCCTGCTGATCATTTCTTATAGAACAATAATATTCCATCACATTCACATACCATAACTTATTTAGCCATTCTTCAAATGATGGGCATCCACTCAGTTTTCAGTTCCTTACTGCTACAAAAAGGACGGCTACAAACATTTTTGCACAACTTAATAGAATTTTACAAAAGTTAAATATGTTAGATCTCTATTTAGATCTACAGAATAAGAATAAAAGGAATAAGCAAATACCTCAGCTCAAAACTTTTACAAAATTGGCTATGTGCTAGGGGATAAGATCTCATAAATAAATGAAGGAGAGAACAAATATTAAACATACTTTAGGAACCACAGGGCAATAAAATTAACTAATGAAAGTCATTTGAAGAAAGGGTTCAAATTTAAAGGCAAACATTCAATCCAAAAGAATTGGGAGGTCAAAAATAAATCACAGCAAAAATAAATAACTTTACCAAAGAAAATTGCAACACTGAGATAACACAGAAAACATTTAGGAAGTAGTGAAAGCCTTGGTTAAGTGAACATTTTTGTCAGTGAATTCTTTAATTGAGAAAAAAGGAAAGAATAGATCAAAGAAATAAGCATGTAACTTTAAAAACTAGCAGAGCAACAAATCAAGAATTTCCAAATGAGCACAAAAATTGGAAGTTTCAAGAAACTTAATAAATTAATCCCAGTTGTGTTAGTCCTTGACATTTTGTCTTGCTTTGATAGTTTATAGCAATAATTGGTGGTCTTCCATCTCCAATAATTGAGCTTACTTAGAAATAAGGGAAAACACTTAGAACTCTTTCAAATCTAAATGGGTGAATTTTAATTCTTGACTTATTGGACTCACTGGGACATTTCTATTGCTATAGACCAATACTTCTTATGGATATTTATGCAAAAAACTGAATTAATATTAGCAAAAAGACATATATTTTTATATATTTATGACATACTTATGATCAGGTAGAACTTGTATCAGCAAGATGAGATTGGTTCAATATTTAGAAACTATAAACATAATAAATCACATTAATAACAGAAACAATAAAAGTTAAATAATTACATTAAAAGATGCATAAAACTTTGGACAAAATACAATATTCCTTTATGTCAAAATTATTAAAAATCATAAAGATAAAGATAAATGAACTGTTCATTAATATGGTAAATACTATCTATATAAACCAAAACCTAGTTTTATTTATGTTGCAAAAAATGCTGGTGACCTTTCAATTAATACCAAAAGCAACAAAAACTAAAAAAATCAAGGATGTCTATTTTCATTAATGCTATTGTTGTAGTTCTAGAAATGTTAGCTATAGCAATAACACAGAAGGAAAGAAAAATATTGCTTTTTTATTAAAGCTTTTTATTTGCAAAACATATGTATGGGTAATTCTTCAACAATAACCCTTACAATCCAGTCTAGGAGAAGTGGTTAGCCAACCAGCAGGCGCTACCAAGTGTCTGCCCAAAGTGGCCATTCCCTGGCAGGTGCTCTCATATAGAGGATCGTATCACTTCCCCAACCCACCCTATTGTAAATGTTTTTTTTTTGATTTCTCTGTCTTGATGTTTGCCTAATTCATCTGGAATCCTGGTTTCTCTAGGTATTTTTGCTTAGTCATTTTTTCAGTCATATCCAACCTTTTGTGACTCCATTTAGAGTTTTCTTGGCAGAGATAATGGAGGGGTTGACCATTTCCTTCTCCAGTTCATTTTATAGATGGGGAAACTGAGGCATATAGGGTGAAGTGATTTGCTCAGTCACACAGCTAACAAGTAAGGTCAGATTTGAACTCAGGTCCTCTTGACTCTGGCAGGAGTGGGGAGGAGGCGCTCTAAACATTGCACCACCCTGCCTGAAGAACTTTTTTCTTGAGGCTCATGAGGAGAAAATAGGGGCCTATGACCTTGACCTGGAAACTTCTTTCATCTCCTGAGAGGATCACTTTCCTCCCAATATGATAGTACTCTGGTATTTACAAAGCTTTCTGTTACAAATTTTCCCCCCTAGTCCCCACGCAAAAATATTGCTTTTTACAAATTGTAGGATGGTTCATTTTTTCCTGATCATTCTCTCTCACACAGGGAATGTGTTACTACCTGTTAATTCATAGATTGTGTATTATATTTCTCAAACTACTAAAGAATTTCTTTATCAAATTTTTAAAAAATAATAACAAAATTTACCTGGAGAAACAAACAATCATGAATCTTAAGGAAAATATTTTTTTTAAATAAAGAGGAAACTCTGGGGGACCATCTCATATCCATAAAACTGACAAAGTTGACAAAAAAGAAAATGACAATTGTTTGGAGGGCTGCAAGAGGATGGGCAAACTAATGGTCTCTTGGTAGAATGATGAATTGATCTAACAATTCTCTAAATCCATTTGGAAGTACTTCCAAAACTCCCTTAAATTGTGTATACCCTTTGACCCAGCAATATCACTTCTAGGCATATATCCCAAAGACTTCAAAGCAAGAGTCCATTTTTAAATATAGATAGATATGTGCATATATATGTATATATAATATACATATGTATGTGTATAGATAGATAATATGGATGTATAAATATATATCACTGCTTATTGTAACAACAACAACAGCAACAAAGATTTGGAAACAAAGGCGTTGTCCACCAGTTGGGAAATGATTAAACAAATTATGGTATATAAATGCAATGGAATATCACTGTGCCATTAAAAACAATGTAAGATGGATTCAGAAAAGCCTTTGAGGATTTTAACTGATGTAGAGGGAAGTAAGCTGAAATAGGTGGACAGTTTTCACAGTGACCACAATACGTAAAGGAGACCAACTATGAAACTTAAGAACTGATCAATTTAATGTCCATCTGCTTAAAGATTTATACTTTCTTCTTCTTGGCAAAGAAGTCATTTGTGCAGCACTACACTGACAAATGAGACATACATGTTTGGTTGCTAGCCAGTGTGAGGATTTGTTTTGCCTATTTATTTATCACTATGGAAGACTTTTATTTTTATTGGGGGGTGGGTGATGATAAAATCCTTTTAAAAAAGAGATTCAATGAAAAATTTGTGGGGATTTTTTAAATACACAGAAGAAATCAGAAGGTTCAGGAAGAAACAGAAACAAGAGCAATGGGAATACTGTAATACATCTAACATATACATTTTTATTATAGCTGTCCATAATAGAAATACAGTGTCATACACATATAAAACCCTTTTTCCAGAGCTTTGTGCAGCAAGATGCTGTCCTTTCTCCCAGAGGGGAAGCCATTTCTATTACCCTTCCAGGGTTCTAGGGATACCCCTGAGGTATCCAAGGAGTCTTCCCTTTCAGTTGCATTGAACCATTAACATCGATTAGCTTTTACAAAGTTGCTTACTTTACAGATAGAGAAAAGCCCAAATATTGTTCTCCAACATTAATGACTCATCTGTTCTGTCTCTGGAGAAAGTGGGCACAGACTGACCAAAGCACAACACTAATTCTCCCTCAGTCCAGGAGAAGTGGTTAGCCAACCAGTAGGTGCTACCAAGCATCTGCCCAAAATGTCCATTCCCTGGCAGGTGCTCTCATATAGGGGATTGCATCACTCCCCCAACCCATCCTATTGTAGATTTTTTTGTTTCTCTGTCTTGATGTTTGCCTAATTCATCTGGAATCCTGGTTTCTCTGGGCATTTTTGTTTTTATTCTGTGGTTTAGTCATTTTTCCAGTCATATCCAACCTTTTGCGACTCCATTTAGGGTTTTTTTGGCAGAGATAATAGAGGGGTTGGCCATTTCCTTCTCCAGTTCATTTTATAGATGGGGAAACTGAGGCACACAGAGTGAAGTGATTTGCTCAGTCACACAGCTAGCAAGTGAAGCCAGATTTGAACTCAGGTCCTCCTGACTCTGGCAGGGGTGGTGAGGAGGCACTCTAAACATTTTGTTTATTAAAGCTTTTTATTTGTATAACATATGTATGGGTAGTTCCCCAGCATTGATCTTAACAAAGCTTTCCATTACAAATTTTACCCCCAGTCCCCTCCCCTCCCCTAGATGGCAGGAAGTCCACTACATGTTAATTATGTTGAAATACTTGACAAGTTGTGCAAGAAAAATCCTATCTACTGGGGCAGCTAGGTGGCGCAGTGGATAGAGCACCAGCCTTGAAGTCAGGAGGACCTGAGTTCAAATCTGATCTCAGACACTTCCTAGCTGTGTGACCCTGGGCAAGTCACTTAACTCCAATTGCCTCAGCAAAAAAAAAAAAAAAAAAAAAAATC
>JAJPUD010000452.1:215722-233512 GCA_023553655.1 Myrmecobius fasciatus | reverse complement strand
AAGAAAGAAAGAAAGAAAGAAAGAAAGAAAGAAAGAAAGAAAGAAAGAAAGAAAGAAAGAAAGAAAGAAAGAAAGAAAGGAAGGAAGAAAGAAAGAAAGGAAGGAAGGAAGGAAGGAAGAAAAAGAGAAATGACAGAGAAACAAAGAAAGAGAAATGACAGAGAAATGAAAGAAAAAAGAAATGACAGAGAAACAAAGAAAGAAAAAGAAATGACAGAGAAACAAAGAAAAAGAAATGACAGAGAAACAAAGAAAGAAAGAAAAAGAAACAACAGAGAAACAAAGACAGAGAGAGGAGAGGAAAAGAGAGAGACAGAGACAGAGACAGAGACAGAGGGAGGAAGGGAAGGAGGGAAGGAGGAAGAGACAAAGAAAGAAAGAAAAGAAAAAGGAAAGACAGGAAAGACAGAAAGGAAGGAAGGAAAGACATGAAGGAAGGAAGGAAGGAAAGAAAGAAAGAAAAAGAGAAATGACAGAGAAAAAGAAAGAAAGAAAAAGAAATGACAGAGAAACCAGGAAAGAAAAAGAAACGACAGAGAAACAAAGACAGAGAGAGGAGAGAGAGAGAAACTGCTATAAATAGTTTTGGATGGATGGATCCTCTTTCTTTAATCTTTTGGAACTATATATACAGGACTAGTGGTGGTACTGTTGGACTAAAGGTATATGCTGGACCCAATGAATGCACAGTTTAACAACTTTGGGGACACGATCCTAAATTGATTTTCAGAAAGGCTATGACAATTAAAGTTCATCTATAGTTAATATACCTGTTTACTGACAGCCCCTCTAGCATTTGTCATTTTCATATTTCATAAAATTTGCCAATCTGGTAGAGATGACTTGGAACCTCAGAATTGAATCAATTGCGGAGCGTTTTCCTTTTCAAAGTCTCAGGATTGACTGGGCCCTCAGATGCCTTCCCATCCAACCTGTACGTAAGTAAGAATTCCCTCTATAGCATTGCTGACATAAACTGGTCATCCAGCCTTTGCTCACAGACCTCCAAGGATGGGAAATTTGTCTCTTCCCACAATAGCCCATTCCCTGACTCCTCTGGGTCTTAATTTCCTTTTCTGTGAAGGAGAAGCGTGTACTAATCATTGCTATAGGGTCATAGGCTCATGGTTTTAAAGCTAGAAGGGATTGTTGAGTCTAATGCAACCCCGCCTCCCCCCATTTTATAAATGAGGAAACTAAAAGAGATTAGGTAACTAATTATTCCAGAGTAACACAGAAAGGGGACGAGCCTGAATTCGAAGCTGGGAGGCCCCCTGACTCCAGGTTCTCTCTAGAGAATAAGAGGTTTTATATATGGGAGGTATTTTATATTTCCGTATGAATACTTTTATATATGAACTTTTTATAGGAGGAAAAAATGAAAAATGAGAGGATTTCATTTACAACGATTCTCCTTCCTGATCCTTTCTCCCAGTGTGATATAGTGATTCACACTCAAGTCCTGGGTCCAAATCCTGTTCAGATACTAATTGGACTTGGAACCATCTCCTCCTTTATTTACAGAACCTGGAACACATAAGAGGGAAGGGAACAAGCATTTTTAAGCACTTAGGTGCCAGGGACCGTGCCAAGAGCTTAACAAATGTTATCTCATTTGATCTTCACAACAACCCTGGAAGATGGGTGCTGTTATTATCTGTATTTTCCTTTGAGGAAACCAAGGCAAACAAAAGTCAAATGATTTGCCCAGGGTCAGACATCAAATAAGTGTCTGGGGATGAATTCTACCTCAAGTCTTCCTGGTCATATACCAAGCACTCTTATCTGCTTAAAAATTAAGATTTAGAAATAAATGTTAAAAAGTTAAATTCATTCTTCCAGTGAGTGCCGAGATGATGGATGACTCCGGCGATTTGTGTCATGATCTCATTAACAAAAAGATAAATAGTAAAAATAAATAAATGTATAAATAGATAAATGAATTGCTGCATAAACAAATAATAACAAAGTTGAAACAGAATTATATAAATTTAGAGCATTCATGGATCCAGGCTAGGGCAGTGGTTTCTGCACATGTGGATTTCCTGGCTACATTAGCCCATATCCCACGGAGAAGTGGAAACAAATCAGGTACCTGAGTGATTAGTGCCGAGCCTGGTAAGAGAAAGAAGGGAAGAGAGATCTTCCCAGGGCCATGCAAATAGCAGGACGCAAGGGACTTGGCGGCGATGAGAAGTTTAGCATTAAAGCTCCCCTTGCCCTTTGGAGAGGAAGTGGATGAGGAAAAAGCTAGGAAGGGAAACTGAGGCTCAGATTCTCCGACTTGCTTAAAGCCCCAGGGAAACTGGCATTTGAGCCAGGAAGGAAATTAAGGCATTCTGATCTCGGGTCTTTTTGAGGGGCCCTCTCAGAACTGATAGTGAACATACACCAGTCCTCCACCATGACTGGGGGTCAGCTGGACATCAGTCTGATTCCTGGGGACTTGAATGGTTTAGACCCAGCCCGGCCCTTCCATGCAGCACCCCCCTGCACAAATGAGGGTTCCAACAAGCACTGTTAGAAATGGGCTGGCTGGAGAAGCCACTGGTTAAGCAACCTTTGAACCAGGCGTCAGCAGAACATCTTGAATGATTTTCCTGACATTTGGGGTTTGTCAAAGCCCCAAACACTGCTTGGCTGAATGCTAGCCCCACCCCCTTCTCCTTTGTTTTGAGCCATGTCTGTTTTGGAAGAAAATTTAATCCACATGTTTCTCCTTCGTTTATACCTAACATATCCAAACTTTAGGGAGGGGTTGTTGGGCTTACATGCCACCAGATTTGGGTTAAGGACCAGGGCCATGAGCTAGAGGGGGAAGGGCACTGGAATGGGCTCCCTGAAACAGAGTTCGAGTCCCAGCATTGCTACTGTCTCTATTCCCTTCTTTGAGCCTCAGTTTTCCCACCTGGGGGAAGAAGCTATTTCTATTTCCATACTCTCATGTTCCTTCAAACTTTAACATTCTAGGTTCTAATCAATTGATTAATCAATAAGCATTTCTTAAGTGCTTATCATGAGCCAAATTCTGAGATATGAACACAAAAATCAAACAATTCCTGCCCTCCAGGACCTTCTATCGTTTTTTTTTCCTGAGGCAATTGGGGTTAAGTGACTTGCCCAAGGTCACACAGCTAGGAAGTGTTAAGTGTCTGATACCAGATTTGAACTCAAGTCCTCCTGACTTCAAGGCTGGTGGTCTATCCACTGCGCCACCTAACTGTCCCGGGACCCTCTATTCTAATGGAGGTGATAGCATAAAGAAGGAAACAGGTAAGTACAAGAGACATATAGAGTTAATTGTGGTGATCTTAAGGGGGAAGGCATTAGCTGCTGGGGGCTGGCAAAGGCTGTTCAAACATTCTGTGTTCTATATCAGAGGAACAAGAGGCTGTAAAGCATACGGTGCCCAAAGCTGGAGCAAGGAACCCTGCACCTTAGAACCCATCACGTTGGGGTTGAAGGGAATCTTGATCAGTCCGGATTCCAGCTGATGCCTCAAGAAGCAACTGGGCAGCTCATGAAAAAATCAAAACTCAGAACTCAGAGCCCATGCTAGAAACCCAGCCAGTTCCTACACTGAGGTTTCCAAAGGGCCTCGAGGTCTGCTCTAGAAAGTGTAAACTGGACCACCAGAAGATCATTGGTGAAGAATGGAAACCTGGGAGAGCCAGGAGAGCTAATGGAGAGAGAGATTTGCCCTCCTTCTCTCTGACTCCCATTCATCTCCCCCCTCTCATTTCCATCTTTGAAGCACCTTGCCTCAGCTTGTGAGGTAAGTCCAATCTATTGAGATGGAAACTTGTTCTGTTCCTACAGGAAAAAAAAAAGGTTTTTCTGGGTATTGATCAAGCTCTTTCCCAAAATTTTTCCACCTACAGAGCAAATTCCCTTAAGCAACTTTTTTCTTCCTCCTTCAATAAATAAGTTTTTTTCCCCTTTATTGCTTTTGAAACAACTGCTTTTCTCCATCCCCTCTGAAGGGTGGTTGTGTGGAGGGCCCTAAATCAGATGACAGTGAGTAGGTTCAACACTGGAGATTGTCCATCTTTATCTCTGCTGGCCCAGAAACTCTTAGCAGCATCAGCTCATAAAGCTTTGGATTATAAGGATCTTTCAAGGGCATCTGAATTCTCCCTAAAACTTCTTCCCCGAAACATCACCCAAGCCTTTGCTTGAATACTCCCAGTGCCTGAGAGCTCACTCCCTTCAAAAATACTCCATTTCATTTTGGGACAATTGGTTATTCATTCATATCATGACAACAACAACCCTCACAAATAATGGCTAATGTTACTGTGACACTTCTAGGGGCCAGGCATTGTGCTAAACACTTTACAACTATTATCACATTTGCTTCTCATGACAACCCGGAAAGATAGGTGCCATTATTCTCTTTTTACAGATGAGTAAGTGAAAGTAGACTAAGGTTAAGGATCTTGCCCATGGTCACCCAACTAGTAAATAGGTAAGGCAGGATTTGAACTCAGGTCTTCTTGACTTCAAGATCTCATCTGCTGCATTACCTAGCAAACTTTCAAGGATGATGGCAGGATGGTGATGCTTTGAGACAAATTCCTTGAAAGAACAGGAAAGTTGGAAGTGAAGAAGAAAAGTCTTGGGGAGCCATGAAAGGAATCTCTCAGTTCTTGAAGGACTTTTCTGTGGGAGATGAATTTGACTCTTCTGCTTAGCCTCCATGAGCAGATCCAATCCAAACAGATGGAGGGTACAGGAAGTCCAAATAGCCAAGTGTATGAGAGCTCCTAAACCTCTAGCCTCTCAGATCTACAAAATTCCTTCTTCCCAACAGCCCTGTTGGCAGAGTGTTGCTATCTCTGTTTTAAAGATCAAGAAACTGATGTACAGAGAGAGATTCAGTGGCCTACCTAAGGTCTCAAGGATATCTTCTACTTTCTAGCCCAGGAGCCTTTCCATTTTATACCATGCTGCCTTAAGATTTTTTGTTTTTAATTCAACTTGATTTTATTTCCATTTCCAACTTCTCTCCCATCTTTCCATCCCATACCCATTGAGAAAACAAGAAAATCCCTCTAGCATTTGCATTTTCATTTTTGGTCAACTTTACCAATTGGATGAGTATGAAGAAGTACCTCAGAGCTGTTTTAACTTACATTTCTCTAATTTTTAGTGATGTAGAAAATTTTGCATATGGCAATTGATGGTTTGTATTTCTCCCTCTGAAAATTGCCCATTCATTTTTTGACATTTACCTTTTGGAAAATGGTTATTATTCTTATAAATTTAACTCAGTTCCCTATATATCTTAGTCATTCCCACATGTACAAAAATGTTTGTGGCAGCCCTTTTCGTAGTGGCTAGAAACTGAAAACTGAGTGGATGCCCATCAGCTGGAGAGTGGCTGAATAATTTATGGTATATGAATGTTATGGAATATTATTGCTCTGTAAGAAATGACCAACAGGAGGATTTCAGAGAGGCCTGGAGAGACTTGCATGAACTGATGCTGAGTGAAATGAGCAGAACCAGGAGACTATTATACACAGCAACAACAATACTATATGATGATCAATTCTGATGGACATGGCTCTCTTCAACAATGAGATGATTCAGACCAGTTCCAATTATTCAGTGATGAAGAGAGCCATCTATACCCAGAGAGAGGATGGTGGACCACAACATAGCATTTTCACGCTTTCTGTTGTTGCTTGCTTGCATTTTGTTTCCTTTCTCAGGTTTTTTTTCCTTCTTGATCAGATTTTTCTTGTGCAGCAAGATAACTGGACAAATATGTATGTATATATGTATGTTGAATTTAACATAAATTATAACATATTTAACATGTATTTTACTACCTCATACCTAGGAGCGAGGGTAGGGGGAAGGAGGGCAAAGTTTGGAAGAGAAGGTTTTGCAAGGGTCAGTGTTGAAAAATTACCCATGCATATGTTTTGTAAATAAAAAGCTTTAATAAAAAAAAAAGAAATGTGGTCATTTAAGGGGAAATTACTGCAATTTTTTCTAATTTCTTTCTTTCCTTCTGATTTTAAATGCAATGATTTTATTAGTGCAAAAATATTTTAATTTTATATAAAAAATTGTCTATCTTAAGTTTTATAAGCCTATCTCTTGTTTAGTCATGAACTCTTCCCTTCTTCATATATCTCACTATACCCCTCTAATTTGTTTATGAAATCATCCTGGGAAAGACACAATGAAGATAGTGGAATAAAAACAGGGTCTTACCTGAGTTCTCCCCCCAAACCCTTTCAAATACCTTTAAATAATGACTCTAAACAAATTTTAGAGAGTTAGAGCCCACAAAAAGACAGAGTGAAAACATTTTCCAGCCAAAGACAATTTAGAAGGTCAACAAGAAAGGTTTGTTGGAGTAAGCTGGGAGAACAGTACAATCCTGGCATAGGTCATGTCAACACAACCCCAGCCCCAGAAAACCAGCACTGGAGGTTTCCAGACTTCTCAGCCCACAGACATCAAAGACAACTTTGGAAGGTTGGCAGGAATGGTTTGTCTCACTAGGGCGAGAGAGCCTTGGGAAGCCATCAAACCAGCACCGGGCCTTGGGAGCCACTGAATCAGCAGCAGTGGCAACAACAGCTTCTGGAGTCTCGGCCCACAGACACTCAGGGGGTCAAACAGCACATCAAGATATTACAGGGTCTCTTTGGTAGCACTAAGGCAGGACTATGTTGCTTTGTTCATACTGAGATCTGGGATGCAGTGCTGCTCACAATCCCAAGGCAAGGAGGAGCACTAGCCTTCTAGAATTTATAGCCACAATAGAGCAGAGGGACCTCCCTCACAGTTACAGGGCAGAAAAGAGTGCTTGTGGTCATTCAGAGACCAGAGCACAAGCCAGAAGAGTAGTAAACACACTTCTCCTTGGACTAGACCACCTTGGAAGAACTGAAAACTTACAGGTCTCTAGAAGGATCTCTGAAAACATCTGCAAAAAATCTCTGAAAGTTGGAACATTGCATCCTCTATCCTGGAAACAGAGACTTACTTTAATAAAGAATTAAAAGTAAATGAGCAAACAATAGAAAAAGATTCTAACCAACCTAAAAAATACTATGGTTAAGGAAGATTAAAACACACACTCAGAAGAAGAAAACAAAGTCAAATCTACTACATCCAAATCCTCCAAGAAAAATAAGAATTGATCTCAGGCCATTGAAGAGTTCAAAAGGGATTTAAAAAATTAAGTAAGAGAAGTAGAGGAAACGTTGGGAAAAGAAATGAGAGTGATGCAAAATGAAGTAGTACAGAAAGCTAATAAATAAAAAGCAAAATTGGCTGAATGGAAAAAGACCACTGAGGAAAATTCCTTAACAATTAAATTTGAGCAAATGGAACCTAACGACTTTATGAGAAATCAAGAAACAATAAAACAAAACCAAAAGAATGAAAAAATAGCAAACAATGTGAAATATCCTACTGGAAAAACAGCTGACCTGAAAAAAAGATCCAGGAGAAGTAATTTTAAAATTATCAGCTTATCTGAAAGCCATGATTAAAAAAAAAGTTTGGACATCATCTTTCAAGAAATTATAAAGGAAAACTGTCCTGATATTCTGGGACCACAAGGTAAAATAAAAATTGAAAGAATCCTCTGATCACCTACTAAAAGAGAAACCAAAATGAAATATTATCCTATATATATACATATGTATATATGTGTATATATACATATGTATATATATAGGATAATATTTCATTTTGTATGTATGTATATATGTATTTATGTGTATATATATACATATATATATATATACATACAATCAGAACACCCAGGTCAAGGAGAAAATATTGCAAACAGCCAGAAAGAAACAATTCAAGTATAGTGGAGCCACAGGAGAATCAGGATAAAACAATATGTAGTAGTTTCTACATTAAAGGATAGGAGGACTTGGAATATGATGTACCTGAAAACAAAAGAGCTAGAATTACAACCAAGAATCCCAATTGATTAAGGGAGAAAGATGGATATTCATTGAAATAGAGGACTTTCAAGCATTCATGATGAAAAAAACAGAGCTGAATAGAAAACCTGATTTTTAAATATAAGTCTCAGGATAAACATAAGGAGGTGATCATGAAAGGGAAATCAAAAGCGACTTAATAAGGCTTATCTGTCTATATTCCTGCATGGGAGGATGATATTTGAAATTCATAAGAACTTTATCACTATTAGAGTAAAAGTATATGTAGACAAAGGGCATAGATGTCAGTTGAACATGAAGGGATAATATCTAAAAAATAAAATTAAGGGTGAGAAATTAATGTATTGGGAGAAAAGTAAAGGGAGAGGTAGAATAGTCTAAATTATCTGCAATAAAAAAGGCAAGAAAAAATTTTTTGTAGCAGAGGGTAGCAGGGGGAAGGGAAGGAGAATGATTGAATCTCTCATCAGTTCAAAAAGGAAATAACATACACATTCAATATGAATATATAGAAATCTATCCTACTCTGTAGGAAAGTAAGAGGGTAAGGGGATACATGAAAGGGAAGGAGTGAGAGAAGGCAAAACATATTGGTGGAGGAAGTGGTCGGAAGCAAAACACTTTTAGGAGGGACATGGTGACAGGAGAGGAAAATAAATGGGAGGAATGTAGTTAGCAATAATAATTGTGAGAACAATTTTGAAGCAAATTTCTCTAATGAAGTCCTGATTTCTCAAACATATAAAGAACTGAGTCAGATTTCTAAAAAATAATAATAACAGCCATTCCCCAACTGATAAATGATCAAAAGATATAAAGTTTTCAGATGATCTAATTAAGCTACTTATAGCCATATGGAAAAAATATTCTCACTATTGATTGGGGAGATGCAAGTTGAGATAATTCATACCTCAGATGGGCCAGAAGGGGAGGATAACAAATTTTTGAAGGAATGTGGGGAAAATGAAATGCAATGTTGGTAGAATTGTAAACTGATTCAGCCATTCTATGGTGCAGTTTGGAACTATGCCCAAAGGGCTATAAAATCATGCATGCCCTTTGACCTAGCAATACCCCCTGCTAAGCATGTATCCCAAAAGAAATTTTTTTAAAGGGAAAGGAGTTTATGTGCACAAAAATATTTTAGCAAGTCTTTTCTCAGAGGAAAGAGCTGGAAATTGAAAGGATACCCATCAGTTAGGGAATAGATAAATAAGTTGTAGGTATATAATTGGAATATTATTGTTCTATGGGAAATGATGAGCAGGATGCTCTCAGAAAAACTTCAAAAGGCTTTCATGAACTCATGCAAAGTGAAATACACTGTGTACAAAGTAATAACAACATTATGAGATGATCAGATGTTAATAACTTTACTATTCTCAACAGTACTGTAATCCAAGACTACTCTGAAGGATGTATGATAAAAAATGCTATCCATACCCAGAGAAAGAATTGATTGTGTCTGAATATAGATTGAAACATACTTTAAAAAATTTTTCTTGAGGGTTTTTTTTTGGGGGGCAGAGCTATCCTTTCACAACATGACTTATGAAAATGTTCTGAATGATTTCACATTGCCTTATCAAGAGGAAGGAAGGAAGGGAGAAAGGTAAAGAATCTAGAACTCAAAATTTTTAAAACAAATGTTTGAAAATTGTTTTACATGTAACTGGGAAAAATAAAATATTAAATATCATATCCTTATTTCCAAATGTATTCAATTTGAATTTGTCTTGATAAAATATTGCACTCTGAACTGTGCTGGAGTCTGCAACATTTACTCTCAGAAACAATTGGGTTCATTGAATTCTGGACGTTAGGGACTAGGACAGTTTGATCCATTTTACTTGGTAGAGATGGATTTTCTCCTTTGTTTTCTGAGGACATAATGAGGGAAATAATGTGTCATCTCACAATGTGAAATGTCAGTCTTGCATAGTTTCTGCCAGATGACTTTCCACTTTTTCTAATGTTTTTTTGTTGAAGAATGAATTTTTTGCCCCTCTAGCTGGGATCTTTGGATTTATAATGCTATGATGCTCACTTGCTTTCGTATATATTATACCTAATCTATTACACTAATCTCTATTTCTTAATCTACACTGAATTGTAGCTAAATAATTACAGCTTTTTGTATAATTTAAGATCTGGTTATTACTTGGCTCTCTTCCTTCCCATTTTTTTCCATTAGTTCACTTAACATTCTTGACCTTTTGTTCTTCCAGATGATTCTTGTTATTATTTTTTCTATCTCTGTAAAGCAATCTTTTGGAAGTTTGATTGGCACAGCACTAAATTATTTTTATAGTATTTTTATTATAGCGACTGGGCTACCCATGAGCAATTGATATTCAAATTATTCCAATTAATTAAATCTTTATTTGTGCAGAGAGTGCTTTGCAATTATGCTCATAGAATTCCCATATGTCGTGGCAGGTAGATTTCCAAATATTTTATACTATTTGTAGTTAAATAGAATTATTCTATCTCTTTCTGCTGAATATTTTTGCTAATATGTAGAAATGTTGATGATTTGTGGGGGCTTATTTTTTATCTTACAGTTATTTGTTGCTTCTGTTATTAATTGGGTTAATTATGTTCACAGTTTTCATAATATTGAAACAACTCTGCATTGCTGGTATAGATCTAGCTTTTCTGCTATATTGCCATAGATTTCTTGCTAACATTTTTAGAATTTTTGCATCAATATTCAATAAAGGAAAATGATCTATAGGTCTCTGTGTTTTTACTCTCCCTGGGTTTTTTGTGTAATAGAATTTTTGTGTAATATTTGTGTATATTTTTGTGTAATATTTGTGTAATAGAATTTGGTAGGATTCTTTCCATTTTTAAAAATAGTTTATATAGTATTGGAATTAATTGTTCTTTAAATGTTTGGTAAAATTTGCTTGCAAATCCAGCTGCTTCTCGGTCTTTTTCTTTGGAAATTTATTTATACCTTGTTCAATTTATTTTTCTTAAGATAAGGTTATTTAAATAGTCTATTTCCAACTCTTTTAATCTGGACAACTTATATATTTATAACTATTCATCTATTTCATGTAGATTGCCAATTTTATTGGCATAAAGTTGGGTGAAATAGTTCCTAATTATTACTTTTATTTCTTCTTTATTATTTATTTGTCAATTCATTTTTTCATTTTTGACACTAAGAATTTAGTTTTCTCCTTTCTCTTTTTTAAATTAAATTAGTTAATGGGCTATCAATTTTATTTATTTTTTTCAACAGCTGTGAACTTTAACATAACATAACTTAAACATTAACAAATGTGAGTTGTTATTATCTTTACTGCTGTTGGTCTTCTCTCATCTCATCTATTTGATATAATTCAAGATAGAAATGGTCCTGTGATCTTAGCCCTCTCCATGAGGACATTGGTTGTAAGTCTTTCCCCCTGACAAGTCCCTTCTTTTTCTTCGGACTTCAGAAACTCTCCATCCCACTCAACTATAAATGGATTCACAAAAAGCATACTAAGTTTGGATCTGGGGATCCTGGGTTCCAATACCAGTTCTTCTACTTCTGAGCTGTGTGATCTTAGAAAAATTACTTCTACTTCTGTTTTCTAGCCCTACGTTTCCTCTTCCTTCAAATGTGAGAGTTGGATTAGGCTGCCCCTTTACTTTCCCCTCTGCCTCTCTTTGGACCCCATGAATTGACCGGCTAAGAAGAGGAATATGGCTGCTCTTCTAATTTGGAGGAACTGGAAATCGCCATCTTTATATCTTCCAATGACTGGAGGACCAACAGGTCTTGGCACCTGCCGTGCCACTGAATTCTCCAGATGCCAAGGTCCTGTTGGTTCACTCCCAGAACCCGTGAGCCTTGCCATTCCATCTTCCAAGTTTTCTGGCTTTTCTATCCTTCCTGAAACTGAACTCTTATCTCTATTGTCTCCCCTATATGATTCTCTGAGATTAGACACTGTTTCTTTTTTTTTCAGTACTCTGTCACAGTTTAAGTGTTTAATAAATACTGATTTTTTTTCTCTTTTACTCAAAGATCTTGAGCCAGTGTTTTCCCTTCTCTGGGTCTCAGTTCTTTCTCTATAAAATGAAGGGGATTTAAGCTAAACTATCCCCCTAAAACCTCTGGTTCTATTATCAGCCTGGACATTCTCTGTGCAAGGGTATCCTCAGCTGATACAGGGGGCTATGACGGGGCCGAGGAAGGGAGGGGAGCCTGGCCCTGGGCATGTGGTGATTTCTCCTCAACATATGGTTCAGATTTCACACGAAACACTTTTTTCCTGTTTTTCATTACCTTACTTCTTTTCAGAATATGATATTTTCATAGCCTGGGGGAGGGGGTGGGGCTGGAGGGAAGCTGGCCTATGTGCGTGTTTCTGTACATGTGTTACTGTGTCTGAGTGCATGTATGTAAGCATGAATGGGCAGGGTACACCCATGTGCATGGGTATATTTGTCTGCATGTCTGATTGCATATGTGTGAGTCCCTATAACCATCCTCCAGGAACTGTCTAGAAGGAAGATAAGCCATGTACCCAAAAGGCAGAATTGGAAGCCATATGGGCTAGTCAACCAGACTTGACCTTGGACTCAAGACCTTGGTCTGATCTCGCCCACGTGGTCCAAAGCAAGTCATTTCTCTTGATGAAACATAAAGCACAGGACAAGGGAGTCAGAGAGGAAGGAAAATATTAGATCCTGTGAGCCACCTATCTCTACAACACCCTTGGTCATTTAGTTCAATTCAACAGTCCTTAGTTAAGGTAGGTGTCAGACACTGGAAATAAAGACATAGATAAAAGAACCTCAGTTGTATCAACTAGAAAAATGGGAAGAAGAATTGCAAAGTCTGTCTCACAACTTTTTCATAGTCATTTGACGAACATCAATTACATCTCTGTGCTAAGCTGCTTAGATACAAAGCAAACGTGAAAATAGCCAAGTCGCTGAAGGAGCCAATCTTGGAAACCTTTCATGGCTGCAGCAGGCTGAGTTATCCTCATCACTAACATGGGAGTGATAAAACAGAGCAAGATGAGATTGAGGGGTTCTGGCAGCCCCTAATTGAATGTTTGCTCCTCAAAAACAGGAACTCTTATTATTTTATCTTTGTTATCTTTCCTAGTCTTTTTCTTCCTCTCTGACCCCTTCATCCTTCCTCTCTGCTCTTTAGCACTAGGTGTAGAGTGATAGTGGGTTCAAATCTCCCTCTAGTGCTTACTAACTTTGATAAGACACTTCCTTCAGCTCAGGTTCTTCATATGCAAAATCAGAAGCCTTTACTCCAGCTCAGGACCTATCATCCTCTCTATCTTTCTGTCTGTCTTTAACCCCTAAGGTCCCTTTCAGACCCTGACACATTCTATCTTACTGGGATGGTCTTCAAGCTCCTCAGCATCCTCATGGCTCCACATGTACACGATTCCAAGCTTGTGAATGTCTTTCCAAAAATTCAGGGCCCAAATGGAACATAATCCTCCAGCTGTTTTTTTTTTTATTTTCTTTGTATTTCCAAATGCTTAGGACAGTACCTGGCACACAATAGGTACTTAATAAATGCTTATTAACTTCAGATGGATTCCAACTAGGAGAGCAGGGAATGACATGGAGAACAGATCCTATTCATCCCCATGGCCCTCAAGGAAATTTGCAGCTGCCCATCACCATCACCCTGTTATATGTATAATTGTTCCCAGATCTCTAGGTCCTGAAGGCTACCTTCTCCCCCACCCTGTTCCAGGCTGAGACATTTCTAGACCCAGCTGATCTGGGAAGGTTTGTTTTGGCAGGAGGCTGGGTGCTGTCCAGCTAATCGCCCATGTTAACACTGCATTACATACATCGTTAACGGACTTGGCAGCTGGGCTTTTCCCCCTTATCTTTTGATTTTTCCAGAAACCACAGGGGGAGAGAGGAGAATGGGATCCATGTGTGAATGGAAATGACCAGCATCTTAACTGCCACAGGAAGGCTACCTCTCCTCCAGTTCAGACCCAAGGAAGACCTGTCCCAAAAGGTGCAGACATATGCAACAACCAAAGATGAGCGGATCAAGAGTCGCAGCTAGGTTGGGCGAGGGATGCTCCTTTTGTGATCCCAGTCAATCCCAAGGTAAGAGAAGGAATGGAGAGAACTCGTTCCCACCCCCAGTGGCTGCGGCATTTAGAAAGTGTTTGCCGTGGCTTAAAATGAGGCAATTTAGCTTCAAATTGGAGCTCGTACACTTACCTTCTCTGTGACAATGGGAAGGTCTTCTCTCCTCTGCAGCTCAGTCTCCACATCTGTAAAATACTTACACTCCCCACCTCCTGAGTATACCAGCAACTGTTTAACAATTGACTCTCTAAAAAGAACCAAAAAAGCAAAAAAAAATTATTCAGGACACACTTTTAAGCTTAATCTGATTTCTTAATAATTTTACATTATTTTCTCAAGTCTAGACAATCAACAAAACAGTCAACCAAGCCCAGACTTAGAGTATTTGCTGATTTCCAAGGTATAAATGCTCATACCAAAAAACTTAGCAATTGAATTGGCTCTAGCACATCCCTTGGTTGGGGGAATAAAATACTTGACAAATCTTTAAGAACCCTGTAAATGGAAGTGACCATTAGGGGATCACCAGAAGCAGCCACCCAACCCAATCTTATTACTTATTACAATTTATTATTAGAGCAGGAGGCTGAGGTCCAACAAAGGGGATCAGCTTGACCAGTGTCATAATAGATCGATAAAGTAAAATTTGATTCTAGATCCTCTGACTTACTCTTAATGCTTTTTCCCACTACACACTGTCCTGGCTTGTCCATCCTGTTCCAAGAGAGTCCACACTACAATTTAAATTATCATCCATTTCCTGTTTGAAGATTTCCATTGGGATTGGACTGGGTTCCTCATCAGGGCCTTCAGATACTTCCTGTGCTCATCGGTTCCTTGGTCATTTTCCCATCACTGCAGGTGTTTGAACAAAGGTTTATTGAATAAGGGATCCATTCACTAGTGGGGGGTTGAGGTGGAGGAGTGGAACCCAACAGTTTCTCTCATTAGCCAATCTTTCCATTTCTGAGATCCTGCATCTCTCAATGCTTTGATAAGTGAATGAGCTCCATGTTGACAGAAGCATGCAAGCCGAGACCAAGATAGAAAGAAAAGACTTATTTGTGGCCCCTCGGTTTCCTTTTCCAGCTGTAAAGATCCATGTTAACTATCTTCTGATATCAAGTTGATAGATTCAGGGAACAGACTTAGACAATTTTTGGATATGGCCCATGGGAGAATTTGTTTTTGTTTGATTATACATGTTTGTAACAAGGGCTTTTATTTTTCTTGCTTTCTCAATGAAGCAAAGTGGGGATGTGGTTGAGAAGGAGAGAATTTGGACCTGAAAAAAATTACATTTTTTAAAAGAGACGATGTTAAGTGAACACAGCTGGGCTAGGGGCCCAGGACAAGAACAACATCTGTCTCTGGTCTAAGAGTAAGGACTGAGAGCTCCGGGACCAGTCAGATTCTCCTTCGGAAAATTACCCTTAATCAATCACCTGGAATGATCTCAGGCGATTGATCAGGTTATTTCAGCCATGGCCAGGTCTCTTTAAAGACCATCTCCTTGCCTCATCCATGCCATTCCTTTCAAAATAAGTGTTACTATATAAAACTAAGAAATAATAATAAAACTCACCTGGAGGAACAAAAGGTCAACATCTTAAGAGAAATAATGAAAAAAAAGGTAAAAATAAAGGTCACCTAGCAACACCCAATAAATCTTTGAAGAACTATCCAACGTGATAGAGATATTCTTCTGGTTTTGCCTACATCTTGCTGAATATCACTGTAGCTAGATAACAGGCCCTTGCTATATCTCTTGATGTACTCCTTTTCCAGTGAGGTAGAGCATTAGGCAGAGTCAAAAAGACCTGAATTTGAATCCTATCCTAGCTGTGTGATCTTAATCTCAGTCTGCCTCAATTTCCTGAACTATAAAATGGGAAGAAAAGTAGCACCTATCTCCCAATTTCTTAAGAGGATCAAATAAGATCATATTCTTTAAAGTGTTCACTACAATACCTAGAACATAGCAGGTAAGTTATCAATGTTGCTCTCCTTTTCAGTCTCAGTTTTCCTATCTGTAAAATGGCGATAGCAATAGCACTCCCTTTCCAGGGTGGTTGTGAGGATCAAATAAGGTAATTTTTTTTTAAATGCTTAACACGGTTTTTGGAACACAACAGGTAATTAACAAATGCTTGACCTCCTTTTCAGCCTCAATTCCCCTATCAACAAAATGGGGATAATAATGGCACAGGATCATTGGGTGAACCAAATGAGATAATAAAGGAAAAGCACTCCACAGCCATTTTTATTTCTGCCTGTGTTTTTTGTGATGTCATATTCTCATGGTCTTGTCCTGGTTCCCAAGCTCCTTCCTTCTCTAGTTCCTTAATAAACATGGCACCCCAGGGGCAGCTAGGTGGCAAAGTGGATAGAGCACCAGTTCTGAAGTCAGAAAGACCTGAGTTCAAATCTGGCCTCAAACACTTAACACATCCTAACTTTGTGACCTTGGGCAAGTCACTTAACCCCAATTGCCTCAGCAAATAAATAAATAAACATGGCACCCCTCACCAAGGAGCTGTCTTTGGTCCTCATTTTCATGGCTTCATGGGAGATGAGTCCTCCAGTCTCTACTTAGCTTTTCAGGACTTTAATCCCTGGACAAATGTCTTTCCTCCAATGACCTTCTGTGATCTCCACCATTAGAGCTTGATAAGCTTGGCTTAGGTTATCACTCCCTGTTAAGCTCTCAATTAATCAGTTACTAACGTATATTAAGAATTTACTCTGTTCCAGGCACTCTGGCACATTCAGAACACAAAGAAAACCAAAAGACAGACTCTTCTCTCAAGAAGCTCCCAATCTAATGCTGGACTTTTAGGAGTGTTGACCCTCACTTTTATGAGGCAAAATTCTACACCTCCATTTGGAGACTTGAACATTATTGGTCATTCACAGTTTAACGAGGGCTAGTCAGTCTATGGACCCTTCCTAAGTGACCCTGAACTGGCAGCAGTGTTCAAAGCTGTGAGTGGGGAGCTGGAAAGAAAAGGAAGGTTATTTGAGGGAAAAGACCCAGACATCTGGCTCTTGGGGACCCCTGGTTCTCTTTCTAAGGATGCTGCACTATTTCTCCCTTTCCCACAGGCCTCAGCTGCTGGGCAAAGGCGCCATATTTGCATTCTTTCCTCACATCCCCTCTCAAAGCTGAATAAAGGCCCCTTTGGTGCAAGCCTGGCTGCCAGGATCCTGGCTAATCACCCCAAACATGAAAGGGGTCAGCAGGGCCCCTTTCAATTCCAATTTGTTTTCCAGGGCCTAATCCTGAGGATGGCTTTCAGGAGTTTCCTTGAAAGGAGAAATGTTACCTGCTCAGAGCCCAGGCCCAGAGGGAAATTTTCATGAAATACAGCTCAGATATTCCATGTCTCCCACACTGAATAATGAAACACTTTTTACAGGCAATTTATGAGTCTAGCAAACAGGCGACCTCCTTGAGAAGGGAGACACTAAGAACTCGGCACAGTAGCAGCTGGGGTGGGTTCTGTTCACTGGTAGAAGGACGCCGGACAGAGCTTGGTGGGGGAGAAGGTGATGAGAGGGAGGGGGGTGTAATTTATAGGCCATGTAGAGTGTATTTCAAGTGGTTGGCACTTTTCAAAATAAATCTGCCTTTATGCCCAGTGAGTGACCGAGAGCCAGTGATACTCAAGACAGAATGAAGGCCTTCCTGTTCTCCCCACTAAAAAAAGAAGAAGAAGAAGAAGAAGAAGAAGAAGAAGAAGAAGAAGAAGAA
>JAJPUD010000452.1:187651-205005 GCA_023553655.1 Myrmecobius fasciatus | reverse complement strand
GAAAGAAAGAAAGAAAGAAAGAAAGAAAGAAAGAAAGAAAGAAAGAAAGGAGGGAAAACAGTCCCTTCTCTGAGAAAACCCATAATCTAATGGGGGAAGAGGGGACAACATGTAAACAACAATGGGTTGACAAAATGCACACAAGATAAATTGGAGATAGTCTCAGAGGGAAAGCACTAAGATGAAAAAGAATTGGAAAAGGCTTCTAGCAGAAGGTTGGACTTTTAACTGAGACTTGTAGGCAGCCAGGTAAGTTAGTAGGTAGTGATAAGGAGGAAGAGAGTTCTAGAAATGGAGGGGGAGAACCAAAGAAAACACACAGTGAGTCAAAAAAAGAAGGAAAAGAAGTGGATGCATGTATTGTAGATGGCCATCTCCAGAAAGTTAGCCATAAAAGGTAGGAGAGATATAGGAAGATGAATAGAAGAGATGGATGAATACAATGAGGCTTTGGGGGGACAGGGAAGATGGGCATGTTTGTAGGCAGTGAAGCAGACAGTAGATAGGGAAAGATTGAAGATATATAAAAGAGTAGGGATGATAAAAGGAGCAATCAGCTCAAGAAGATGGAATGGAATGAAAATGCTTGTGCAGATACAGGCTGTTGACCATATCCCCCCCCCGCTCTGTCTTTCTCTGTCCCCCTCCCTCTTAATTTTTTCAGCAAAAAATATGAAGAGTCTGAGCTTAGAGAATATGGAGAGAGGCAACTATGAGAGGTTTGAGGAAGGATGACATGGTTGGGAAGAGGTGCTGTGGAGAGTGGGACAGTGAAACTATTAGAGAAATAGAAAAGGATTGCCTAGCTGCAGGAAGCGCCCAGTTGAGATTATGTCACAGTTATGAACTTGTCACAGACCCAGTCATCTGAATTTTGTGATTTTTTTCCAGCTTCATTTCAGCAGCACATGAATGGGAATAAAGGCAGTGGCTCATGGAAATGAGCCAAGGCTAGGATTTGAGAAGGCAAGACCTTTAAGAGCAAAAAGGAGCAATTGGGCATTCACTCCATAACATTACTCTTTGCAAGTGCCTGTTCTAAGCTCTCTTCCACTTCTGACATTCCCTATTCTAAGGTCCCTCCAGTCCTGACATTTCTTGCTCTTTTAAAAAAAACATTTAGTATTTTATTTTTCTCCAATTACACATAAAAACAATTTTTAATATTAGTTTTTAAAAGTTTGAGTTCCAAATTTTCTCCTTTCTTCCCTCCTTACTCTCCCCATTGTGAAGGTAAGCAATGTAATATGTGTTATTCATGTGAAATCATGCAAAACATTTTCATAGTAGACGTGTTGTGAAAGAAAATATATACCAAAAAACTCAAGAAAAAGAAAGTTTGAAGTAAAACTTTTTTTTAAAAAAAAAGTTTAAAGTTAAAAAAAAGTAAGTAAAAGAAAATTTGCTTCAATATGTATTCTTTCTGAGAATAGATAACATTTTTCATCATAGATCCTTCAGAGTTATGTTATAACATTATATTGCTGAGAAAAGCTAAGTCATTCACAACTATGAGTTATGAGAGGTTTGAGAAAGGATGACATGGTTGGGAAGAGTTCACAACTCTTTTCACAACTGATCATCTTTTAATATTGCTGTTACTTTGTACCCATTACATTTCACTTTGCATCAGTTCATATAAGTTTTCCAGGTTTTCATGGGATCATCCTGCTCATCATTTCTTATAGTATAATAGCACTCTATACTATATATATTATACTATAATATAATAGCCAATCTATTAGGTATAAGGTAGTACTTCAAAATTGTTTTAATTTGAAGTTCTCCAATCAATAGTGAGTTTGAGTGTTTTTTTTTTCATTTGGTTTTATATAGCTTTTTTTCATTTGGATAGCTTTGATTACTTCATCTGAAAACTGTTCATATCTTTTGATCATTTATCAAATGAAGAATGACTTATTTTTATAAATCTGTCTCCATTCTCTCTGTTTTGAGAAACATAACTTTCAAAAGAGAAAATTGCTTTAAAATATTTTCACAATTAATATTACTCACTATTATTTCCCTCCACCCTATTTTCTCTCCTTCCCCATTTATTCTATTCTCTCTCCTTTTACTCTGTCACTCTTCAACAGTGTTTTGTTTCTTATTACTTCCCTCCCCAATCTTCACTCCCTTCTATAACCATTCCCCTTTCCTTTTCCCTTCCCTTCCTACTTTCTATGCCCAACTGAGTGTGAATGTTATTCTCTCTTTAAGTCAATTACAATGAGAGTAAAGTTCATTCACTCACCCTTATCTCTTCCCTCTTTTCTTCCATTTTTATGGTAGATGATTTGCACCATTCTACCTCTCTCTTTCCCCTGTTTTAGATATCATTCCTTCACATTCAAATCTCATTTGGGCCCTCTATCTATATAAATGTCTTCTAACTGCTCCAATAATGAGAAAGTTCTTATGAGTTACAATATCATCTCCCCATGTAGGAATATAAATAGTTTAACCTTATTAAGTTCCTTATTATTCCCCTTTCCTGTTTACCTTTTTGGACTTCTCTTGAATCCTGCATTTCAAAGTTAAATTTGCTAATTAATTCTGGTCTTGAAAGTCCTCTATTTGATTGAATGTCCATTTTCCCCCCTGAAATATTCAGTTTTGCTGAGTAGGTGATTCTTAGTTGTAATTCTAGCTCCTTTGCTTTCCAGAATATTGTATTTCAGGCCCTCTTATTCTTTAATGTAGACGTTGCTAAATCCTGTGTTATCCTGACTGTGACTTCAAGATACTTCAATTATTTCTTTCTGGCTGCTTGCAATATATTCTCCTTGACCTGGGAGCTCTGGGATTTGGCTATAATATTTCTAGGAATTCATTTTGGTATCTTGAGGTGAACAGCAGATTTCTCAATTTCTATTTTACCCTTTGATTCTAGAATATCGAGGCAATTTTCTTTGATAATTTCTTGAAAGATGATGTCTAGAGTCTTTTTTTGATCGTGGCTTTCAGGCAGCCCAATAATTTTAAAATTATCTTTCCCAGATCTATTTTCCAGATCACTTGTTTTTCCAATGAGATATTTCATATTGTATTCTATTTTTTTTTCATTCTTTTGGTTTTGTTTTATTGTTTCTTGATTTCCATAAAGTCATTAGAGCTTAGCACAGACCTTGGCACACGGTAAGCTCTATGTAAATGCTCATTCTTTATGGGCAGCAATTTTTCTTCCATAAAATGAAGAGTTTTGGAATGGATGACTTTCCAAGACCTTTTTAGTTATAAACATTCTATGATCTTAAATCAAGTGATTATAATCAGCAAAATAGCAAAACAATTTCCAAACATTTGGGGACTGGCAGAAGTCAAAATAAATTTTGATGCAGACTTTCTATCACCCTCTCCCCGCCCTGTGTCAAATTTCAAAATCCTTGTGTCTTAGAGAGGAAACTAAATCCATATGTCCATGATTCATTTGCACTTAGCTCGTCAAAGTACCATTTAGTAAGCACCAGTTTTGAGATGTTTTTCACCAAAAGTACCTCACTGCATTTAGTGTTCCCAAAACAAGAAGATTTTTCTTTTTCTTTTTTCTTTTTGTCTTTTTATTTTTTCCTTCCTTCCCCCCTCCATTCAAGAGATTTCCTCTCCCAGAGTCAATAATGATGGAGTGACTCTTCCAATTAATAATCAATCACCAAGCATTTATCAAGTCCCTAATATGTGCCAGACAGCACAGTGTGCTAGGAAGTGGGAGTATAAAGATTAAAAATAATAACAATAATAATTGATCCCCGCCCTCAAGGAGATTACATTCTAATGGGGAATCGTTGATTTAGAGATTATTGAGCTTTGACTTTTCACTACCCTTCTCCACAGAATATAAACTACATAAAGGCAGGGACTGTTTTTCATTTTTATCATACATATAGCAGATGCACAATTAGCAATTGTTATATCATCACCTGGTGGCTGGATTGCCTGCCTAAAACAACCACCACAATAAGTGATTATTGAGTTAAATTAACTGGGAATTATAATGCTATCCTTTGTGCAAAGGAATAAAGGATCTGACTCTGCTCTAGCTTCTTTAATCTTTACTTAAGTCAGTTATTGAGTCCATAAATATTTATTAAGTTCCTACTATGTGCCTGACACTGTTTTTTTAAGGACCTACTATATGCTGGGCACTATTTATTGAGGGTCCACTATGTGCCAGGCACTGTGTTTATTAGGGGCCTACTATGTGCCAGGCACTATGCTAAGTGCCTCAGATTCAAAGACAGGTAAAATACAAACCTTCTCTGGAGAAACTAACAATTTAATAGGGGAGACCATGCAAAGAACTGTGTACAAATAAGATATACATAAGGCATAAATTAGAGATAATTCCCAGAAGAAAAGGGGATAGGGAAGGCTTCCTGTAGGATGTGGGATTTTAGCTGGGACTTGAAAGAGTCCCAGGATGCCAGGAGATGACAATGGGAGGGCATTCCAAGCATAAGAGACAGTAAGAGCAAAAGCCTGGAGTCAGGGCTCCTAAAAGGAATAGCAAGTAAACCAGAGAAGGGGAAGGGGATAAGCAGGAAGGATGCAGGGTATAGTGTAGAAAGACTGGAAATGTGGGAGGAGGAAGGCTCTGAAGAGCTTTGAGAAACCCAAAAGAGACTTTTCTATCTGACCTTGCAGGTGATAAGGAGATGATGAACTTTATTGGGAGGAGGGGATGGCTGCAGAGATGACCTGGTCAGATCCACTTTAGGGAGCTCAGTCTGACATCTGTAGGGATGGAGTGGGGGCAGCTTGTACCAGGAAGATCTGCCAGTGGCCATCTCCATAATACTGGTATGAGGTGGTAAGGGACTCTAGCAGGTGGTCAAGGTATCAGAGGGAGAAAAGGAGGTAAGGTGTCTACACTGCCAAGGTAGAAATGAGGGGATTTGGCCACAGATCAGGTACGGGGGTTGGGAGGGGTAACAGAGAGCAAGGTGCAAACCTGGGGGGAGGGAGGACTGGGAGGATGATGCTATTAGAACAGCCAGTTCTAAGGCTGCTTGGTATTGGTCACTATTCCACAAGTCTTAATCGTGGTCCACTCTTCTGTAAATAAAAGGGTTGAACTAGATTGTCTCTAAGGTCTCTTTCAGTTCTGAAATGTTTTGTTTTTGAGATCTATTTAACATGACAATTTCATGGCTTCGTTTCTAATATTCTAGATGCTAAAATACCTCCCAGGCCTGACCTTCTGTGTTCTAGAGTTCCTTCAAGCTGTAACCTTCTCTCTTCTAAGGTCCTTCCATCTCTGAGTATCTATGAGCCTGTGATCCAGACTTTTACTTGTTTCCCTAGTGGTGAGATGGCCTTCTTTGGACCATCCACGATCTCAACTGGACACCTTCACGACCGAGGAGTCATATTTATTTAGAAGCCCCACTCTCACCCCAACAGTGTCACACTTAGTCACAGAGAAGAAAGAGGGGAGGGGGCAGCTAGGTGGCGCAGTGGATAGAGCACCAGCCCTGAAGTCAGGAGGACCTGAGTTCAAATCTAGTCTCAGACACTTAACATTCCCTAGCTGTGTGACCCTGGGCAAGTCACTTAACCCCAATTGCCTCAGCAAAAAGAAAAAAAAGGGGGGGGGGATTCCAAAAGGTAAGATTAAGAGACCAAGTCTATAAGATGATTTTCAATGACAGATAATTGAGAATGGTTAGACTTGGAAAAAGTCTTGTCCAGTCCAGGATGGTGTAGCCGTCAACAGCCTGAAAAACAGATCTGAGGATTTTAATGGACTGAAAGTTAAATCTGGTCAGTAAGATGACGTGAACACCAAAGTTAAGGTAATTTCAGGCCAAGTGAAAGGAGGCAGGAATAAGATGAGAGTCCCTCTGTATTCTCACCTGGCCAGATCCATCCCATCAAGAGCACTATGTTCTGTTGTGGACACCTGGAGGGCAGCCAGAGAAGCATGAGGAAGGTGGTGTTGGGAAGAAGCAGAGCCTGGAGGCAGGGAAGCCAAAGAAGAGGTGTTTATGGGTCTTATAGAACAGAAAAAAAGGTGATGAGAGCCTCAGTTAATACTGAGACCATGGGAACAGATATGAATGAGGTGGTGACGGGGAATCTGAGAAATGGAAAGATCCAAATTCATATCCTGACTCAGACACTTACTCATCTTGATCCCAGCTTCTAAACTGTAATTCATGCCCTCACTTGGGGTCTCATAATTGAATATGAGGGTCACAAAATTATGATTTATTATCATCCTATTGATGCACCCATATGCCCAGGGTTGTGTAAAAATTTCTTGGGCAAAAAAGGGTGGGGGGAGGATCCCAAGGTCTCTTCCAGTTCTCAACCAATGATCTGATGAGTTGGAACGATATTATAGAAGGAGGATGAGGAGGAAAGAGGGATTGATGGGGAGCTCAGACACGTCTCCTTCAGGTGCTAATGGCAGGAGCTTTGACAGGTGACATTGAGCTTTGCAAATGGGGAACTGGAAATCAGGAATGAGCTGGAGACAATAAGATTGAAAACTTTCCTTTCCAGAAAGCACTAAAGTTTACAAAGTGTTTGGTGGGCATAAAGTGACCCACTGTATAGTCAAGAAAACCAAAGTCCAGAAATTTGCTTAAGATCGCACAGTTAGGGTCAGAACCGAGATTCAAGCCTGTCTCTTTCCAGACATTCTTTGCCCCTGACCCCATAGGACAGCACCTATTTATAAACTGGTCCCTCTGCCCACTACCCTCTTGTCCAATCATCCCAACAGACCCATGAAGGCCTGGAGAACTCAGCCATCAAGAAGTCCAAGCCTCTGGGCAACTGCTCAGCTGTCAAGGGAACATGGTGTTGGGAATACATGAGAGATCTGGGATCCACATCAAAGCCTTGACATGGATAAGGCCCCTGGACAGGACCCCGAGTAGAAAACAGGATCTCCTTGCCAACCACCCCCAATATGAGGGAGAAAGTTGAATCTTCTTCTCCTGGGTCACCTGAGAAGCTCAAAAGCATCTCCTTCACGAGATGGGTCCTGTTGGCCCAAACCTCCATCCTGATGGCTCCCTCCCTGGAAGACTGGTGACTGGGACAGCTTTGCTGGCTGCACATGGCCAGAGCAGTCTGTCCCTAACACCTTCCTCTTCTTCTCATGCACACACACACACACACACACACACACACACACACACACTCTTTCTACTCTTCACACACTGGGAAAGGAGGCTTCTCAAAGGCTCTTCCATGCAGAGGTGGGGGGTAACTACTGGACATGGAAGCCTGGGATTCTAAGAGCACATAGATGATTTAGAGAATCTTGAACAAGAGAGGAAACTGAGTCCTGTGGAGCTTATGTGACTAGGCTTTGGTGGGCTGAGATTCTCTCTTCTTTCTGCCTTAGGGCTGGGCTGGTGGCTTGATATTCTGCACTTCAGGAAGACAGTGAGATGGGCTTGGATTCCCTGGAGATCTTAAATGGTCTCTATAATTATTTATTACAATTATCTCCATGATCTTTAGTAAACCTCTTCCCTCCACTAAGATTCAGTTTCCTCATCTGCAGATAGTTGCCTCCCCACAACCTGGGACCCCTCTCAGCTGCCGCTCGACCCTGATACAAACTCACACCAATATTTCATTACTAATCCCAATATAATATTTATAAATTCAAAGTAGAGACATCCAGTAGGAGGGCAGAGCCAAGATGGCAACATGAAGGTAGAGACTCACCTAAGCTCTTCCAAATATCTTTTAAGTAATGACAAATTTTAAAGGGTCAACCCACAAAAAGATGGAGTGGAACAATTTTCTAGTCTAACACATTTTGGAAGGTCACCAGGAGGGATCAGTTACATCGGAGCCAGACCAGCACAGTCCAGGCCCCAGGAAACCAGTAAGAGGCCACAGGGCCTCCAAATTGGTGATCTCCAGACCTCTCAGCCCAGAGAGACCAATGCAACATAGAAGGAAAGGTTTGGGGGGAGCCCCAGCCTAGGATCAGGCTTTGGGAGCCACTGAATCAACAATGGCACTAGCAGCAGTGATCTCTACAGTGACAGTGATCCAGGGACAGCCACAAAGGCAGCAACAGCAACTGAGACAGCAACAGTGGTAATTTCTGGAGATCTCAGTGCAGACATGGGAGAAAGAGGCTGGAACAGCTGGTCAGAGGGAGATTTCAGGGACCTCTTTGCTGACACTGTTGCAGGATTCTTATGCTTTGCCCGTTTTCAGATCTGGGTAACAGTTCTGGCTCACAGGACAGAAGTAACTCTGAAACAGCTGAATAAAACCTCTGAAACTTGGGACATTGTACCTTCCATCCTGGAAACAAAGCTCTACTTTAAAACAGAGTTAAAACCCAAGTAATAGTCTGAGGAAAGGAGCAAACAACAGAAAAAGATTCTGACCACAGAAAGCTACTATTGATGAGGAAGATTAAAATACACATTCAGAAGATAATAACAAAGTCAAAGTTCCTACATCCAAAGCCTCCAAGAAAAGTAAGAATTGGTCTCAGTTCTCACTATTCGGCAAAAACTGCTGGGAAAATTGGAAACTAGTGTGGAAGAAATTAGGGCTTGACCCATACCTAACACCACATACCAAAATAAGATCTAAATGGGTTCATGATCTGGATATAAAGAGTGATTTTGTAAACAAATTAGAGGAACGTAATATAGTTTACTTCTCAGACCTGTGGAGAAGGAATAAATTTATGTCCAGAGAAGATCTGGAACTCCTAATTGAACACCAGATGGATAATTTTGATTATATTAAGTTAAAAAGTTTCTGTACAAATAAAACTAATGCAGACAAGATTAGGAGGGAAGCATCAAATTGGGAAATCATCTTTACATTCAATGGTTCTGATAAAGGCCTCATTTCTAAAATATATAGAGAATTGTCTCATATATATAAGAATTCAAGCCACTCTTCAATAGATAAGTGGTCAAGGGATATGAACAGACAATTTTCAGATGATGAAATTAAAACCATCTCTAGTCATATGAAAAGTTGCTCCAAATCACTATTGATCAGAGAAATGCAAATTAAGACAACCCTGAGGTACCACTACACACCTGTCAGATTGGCTAAAATGACAGGAAAAGATAACGATGAATGTTGGAGGGGATGTGGGATAACTGGGTCACTGATACATTGTTGGTGGAACTGTGAACGGATCCAACCATTCTGAAGAGCAATTTGGAGCTATGCTCAAAAAGTTATCAAACTGTGCATACCCTTTGACCCAGCAGTGTTTCTACTGGGCCTATATCCCAAAGAGATCTTAGAAGAGGGAAAGGGCCCCACCTGTGCAAGAATGTTTGTGGCAGCCCTTTCTGTAATGGCTAGAAATTGGAAACTGAAGGGATGCCCATCAATTGGAGAGTGGCTGAATAAATTATGGTATATGAATGTTATGGAATATTATTGTTCTGTAAGAAATGACCAGCAGGACGATTTCAGAGAGGCCTGGAGAGACTTGCATGAACTGATGCTCAGTGAAACGAGCAGAACCAGGAGATCATCATACACAGCAACAACAGTATTACATGATGATCAATTCTGATGGACATGGCTCTCTGCGACAAAGAATTGTCTCAAACCAGTTCCAGTTGTTCACTGAAGAAAACCATATACACCCAGAGAGAGGGATATGAAATATGGACCACAACATAACATATTCATGATCTCTATTGATATTTGCTTGCATTGTGTTGCCTTTCTCTGATTTTCTTTTTTTTTCTTGTAGATAGGATTTTTCTTGCATAACTTGTCAAGTAATTCAACATTATTAACATGTCATGGACTTCCTGCCATTTAGGGGAGGGGAGGGGACTGGGGGTAAAATTTGTAATGGAAAGCTTTGTAAAGATCAATGCTGGGGAACCACCCATACATATGTTATACAAATAAAAAGCTTTAATAAAAAAAAAAAAGAATTGGTCTCAGGCCATGGAAGAGCTCAAAAAGGAATTCTGAAAATCAAATAAGAGAGGTAGAGGAAAAATTGGAAAGAGAAATGAGAGGGATGCAAAAGGAAATACAAAAAGCTTATGAAGAGAAGAATGCCTTAAAAAGCAAAATTGACCAAATGAGTCAAGAAAATAATTCCTTAAAAATCAGAATTAAGCAAATGGAAGCTAATGACTTTATGAGAAATTAAGATACAATAAAACAAAACCAAAAGAATGAAAAATAGGGGGGAAATATGAAATATCTCATTGGAAAAATAACTGACCTGGAAAATAGATCCAGGAAAGATAAATTAAAAATTATTGGTCTACCCAAAAGCCATGATCAAAAAAGAGCCCAGATCTCTTTCAAGAAATTATCAGTGAAAATTGTCCTGATATTCTAGAGCCAGAGGGTAAAATAGAAATAGAAGAGGGGCAGGATTGATTGTGTCTGAATACATATTGAAACATACTTTTTTATGTTGATGGGTTTTGTTATGTTTTTTGTTTGTTTTTTGTGGGTTTTTTTGGTGGAGGGAAGGGAGATCTGTTTTCTTTTGCAACAGGACTTTTATGGAAATGTTTTTCACAACTTCACATGGGCCTTCTTAATTGGGAGAAAGGAGGAGGAACAGGGAGAATCTGGAATTCAAAATTTTAATTACATGTAACTGGGGAAAATAAAAATATTCAAACATAAAAAGGCATCTAGTAAAACTGGATCATAGGCAATAACATAAAATTAAAACAGTGGTTGAATTCTCCTAGAAATCATTCCCAAATGTTTGCCACCCATCCATCCCTTCACACATGGATTTCAGAGAAGTTCAAGTCTCATAATTAACCACTCAATTTCTCCAACAGAAAAGAGGATCAATAATCATTCATGGCAGATATAAAAGTTCCCCAGAGCTCTGCATCTTATTCACTCACCCAACCCCAGTTTCAGACTTGTTCTCTCTCTGGCTCTAGCTCTCTACTTTGATCTCGTCCTTCTCCTGTTTCTCTCCCTCTCTCTCTTCCTCTCCATCTCCTTCATTTTTCCCCTCTCCCTCCCCTCTTTCCCTCCCTCCTCTCCTTCTCTCCTCCCTCTCCTCTCTCTCATTTTCAGTTTCTTCAGCTTCCCTCTTGGTCCCAGGTTGTTCTTCCCTTCACGGGCAATCATTAGCTCTTCTCCTAGTCTCCATGGGTGGAAAATAGCCAGTGTGTGGGCACTGTCCTAGGTACCCACTCTCCTGAGTCTCACCCACTCCCTCCACTGCAATTCCCCTCATCCTTTTTAAACTAGAAAGTTGAAAGCTGTGGACTGAGGGATGCAGTTACCAAAAACACAGAGGGGTTCAGGCCCTTATACTTTCCCTTTTTAAACATAAAAATGAATTAGATGGCACCTAAGATGGCAGCTCAAATTCCTGTGCTTTGTGACTTTTTAACCCTTTGGCATCCCTATATCTGTTGTATTTAGCTCCATTTCTCTCCTTGTTCTCAGTATACTTTTTTATCTTAATAGGGTTTTTTTGGTAGAGGGAAGGGAGATTTATGTTTTCTTTTGCAGCAGGACTTTTATGAAAACGTTTTTCACAACTGCTGCCCTTACTTCATGGATGGGGAGTGAAGAACAAAGACAAACAGAAATAATGGCAATCCTTGCCCATTATATAGAACATTTTCTCATTTGGTTCTCACTATAATCCTGGAATCACAGAATATTGGCACAAGAAAGGACAGAATCCCAGAGACTCAAGAGTTGGAAAAGATTTCAAGGGACATCTAGTCCAAACTGTTACTGGAACAAGAATTTCCTACAAGAGGTCATCCAGATAATCCTTGAATACCTTTAGTGAGGGTGAACTCACACTACCTCTGTAGAGAACCAATTACTAAGAAGTTCTTCATTACATCTTAACTAGCACGTAGCACGCCTCTTTCTAACTTTCCTCCCTTGCTCCTAGTCCTTCCCTCTAAAGCCAACAAGAAGCTTAAGCTCCCTTCCAGGTGAACAATGACTCCTCAGATATTTGATGACAATTACCACCTATCCCCAAATCATCTCTTCTCTAGGTCAAATGTGCCCAATTGCTTCAAAAAACTTCATGTCACAGATACATGACATAGTGGATAGAGTATTGGACCTAGAGTTCTGAGTTCAAATCCAGCCTCAGACACTTACTAGCAGTGTGACCCTGGACAAGTCATTTAATCTACCTGCCTCAGTTTCCTCATCTGTAAAAAGGAGGTAATAACAGCACGCACCTCCCAGGATTATTTTAACAATTAGTTGAGACAATATTTGTAAAGTACTTTGCAAACCTTGAAGTTCTACATAATGCCATTATTGATTATTATTATTATATTAATTATGATTTTCACCTTTTTATATTAATTATGATTTTCACCTTTTTTGTCCTCCTCTGGATAGTAAAACTCCTGTGGTCAAACAAATGCCTGAAATAGGAATCTCCTTTATAAAACCTCAGCAAGCAGTCTGCCAACCTCTGTCTGAGGACATCTACTGAGACAGAGCTTACTTTTCATATAAAACAGCCCCCAGCCTTCCAGAAAGCTCTGCTCATTAGGAAGCTCTCTTTGCAGCAAATGAAGCTGGTCTTCTCTAATGGTTACCCATTCCTGCTGTCCTCTTAGGAAATTTTTTGTTGAACAGAATCAAATTTTGTTTTGTTCTTCATCTATTCTGACAAAAGGAAACCATTTGCAAGTCTCGTGGAGCAAGAGAGCTGGAAAGGGTCTCCTTGGAGCTTCGAAAGTCCAAACATGAAAGGGTCATAGAACAAAAAACTGTTAGGACCTATAGCACGGCATATCAGTGATGAAAGAGGCTATAGAATATAAGATATTGGAACACACAATCATAGAACTTGAAGACACATTAAAACATAGAATTTTAGGGGCAGCTAGGTGTCGCAGTGGTTAGAGCACCAGTCCTGAAGTTAGGAAGACCTGAGTTCAAATCTGGTCTCAGACACTTCCTAGCTGTGTGACCCTGGGCAAGTCACTTAACCCCAATTGCCTCAGAAAAAAGCAAAAAACAAAAACAAAAAAAGAAAAACATAGAATTTTAGAGTTACTAGGAAGCTTAAAACAGAGAATGTCACAGTTAGGAGGGATCTTAGAACTGGGGATGTCAGCGCTGGGAGGGAACTTAGAACAGGGAATGTCAGAAGTGGGAGGGAGTTTAGAACAAGGGATATCAGGACTGGAGGGCCTTAGAACACAGTACAAGAAAGAACCTCAGATCAGAGAATGTTAAAGCCAGAAAAGAAAGAGTCTTATGGAAACTTTCCCTTGGAATTCAAGTGGCTTTGACCACAATTATCACTACACAATTCAGAATAAACCAAACAAATAGAATTCGCCTCAAAGCCTTTGTTTCTATCTCAAAGACTTTATTTGTGGTATCTGGGATTTGCCTTGGGTGGGAGAGGATATGTTTCTGAAGAAGTTAGCCATATACAGAGAGACCATCTTGAGTTCATTTGTTTACAAATCATCAGAAGGCTTCCTCTTCAAACAACAATCCCCCAAAAATGCATGCATTGACCCTTCTGTATTGGCTAATAACTCGATCTGTGGAGTTTCTCCACCAGTTCTTTCCATATGGAGGAAGAGGGGAAGAACAGAGAGAGGGAAAAAGAAAAAAATGAAAAATCAATTCTGCCACAGTGGAAAGAGTCCAGGCTTTGTTATTAGGAAACCTTAACTCCTAACTACTACACAGTACACTACTTCCAATACAACTACTTTCTACTTACAATACAAAGCTTTATGATAGCCTCAGTTACTTCATCTGCAAAATTATCCTTATATTACCTTTGTTACAGTGTCATGGTGAGATTCAAAAATAACATATGCTAAAGCTCTTAAATTGTATGATTAATCATCAGTGATCAACAAAATCTATCCCAATCATAGTCTTTCCATCCCAATGACCCTAAAACCACCCCCCCATTCTTTATTCTCCATTGCCTGTTACCTTATTCAAATTTCCCTCAACCCAACCCCCAGCATGTCCCATTCTACAGCCATCTTCTTCCTCTCTAGAATGGCTGTTCCACTGATAATGATGCTTCCGTTCCAAACCTTTTCCTTCTCCCCCCTTCTAACTTCTGACTCTGATGATGACACAGATCCCCAGCCACTCTTTCCAGAAGAACTGCTTGAACTTTCACTTACTGGTCAAAGTGGGGAAGTTCTCAGGCCATCAATCTTCACTTTTCTCCATCTTCACCCCTTGGTGAGCCAGTTCAACCCCTCAACTGCTTTCTCTTGAATCTCTTGCTCCCTTATCCTATCACCAGTCTTGACTGGCCAAGCCTCAGCCCTGGTCTAGCCCTTGCTGGATAACTACTCTGCCTTCACTCCTATTCAGTCCTCCTGCATCTTCACCTGAATATTAGATATTTTGAACTGGATGGCTCATCAATATCTTAAACTTACCATGTCCAAAATAGAACTCATTATCTAAAACCTATCCTCTTCCAAAGTTCCCTATTACTCTTATGGGTACCGCCATCTTTAAAGTCACCCAGGTTGATGATCTTCAGTTCTTCACTCTTCATATTCAATCTCTTGTCAGACTCTTCATGACACCAATTGTGGTTTTCTTGGTAAAGATACTGGAGTGGTTGGCCATTTCCTTCTCCATTTTACAGTTTACAGATGAGGAAACTGAGGCAAAGAGAATTGAGTGACTTGCCCAGCGTCTGACAGCTAGTACGTATCTGAGACCAGATTTGAACTTCCGACTCCAGACCCAGTGCTCTGTGCACTATGGCACCATCTAGCCAACAGGTTCCATGACTAACTACAATTTCAGAAGATCAATGACAAAGCCGTGTCCTTCAGACAAAAAGGTGATGGAATCAAGATACAGAATGAGATATATTTTTGGAGAAAAAAAGAGGGCAGGAAAAAGAGTGAAGGATTCAATTTCACCAGTTTCAAAGGCAAAGGAGGCTACCCCCGACCCACATGGTAAAGAATATAGCCAGCTCCATCCATGTTAGACGACAACCTGGGTATGACCAAAAAGTCTCTCAATATTAGCTCCCTTTTAGGAAAGCTCAGCTAGCCCAGAGAAACCCAAGATACATATTTCTCTCTAAAACCTACCATCCCTGGCAAATAGGCAGGAGTGTTTTTTCCACAACCGTCCCAAATTCAAAATAATTCTCTATACTTCCTGAGGAGGTATAAGCAATGTCTTTCACTTGCTTCTTCAGGGCCATAGTCAAATATCACGCCACATGTACAGCTGAAAATTATAATTGTCTCCAAATACAAAGTTTTACATATTCACAGAACAAGGAACATTTCATAATTTCCTCATATATATAAGTTTACCAAATATCTCTGTTTATTTATTATTATAGGGCCTTTCTCATCCACCCAGCCCCCACCAAACAAAAACAAAGAAAATTGGTTCAGAACAAAAACTTGGTGGACACAGCTTTCCAGGCTACATGGAACTGTGCCTACAGGGATTTGGAACCTGGGGTCAATTTGTTGATGCCCTTTTCTCAAATGAAAACACTGACTGGAGTAGAAACTCTTCCAATGTTTCCCTTAATGTATTAAGGCTATTTATTTGGGGTCTGTACAAAAAAGGTCCTTTCTACATAAAGCTTACTAAAATTCACTAGGGGTCTCTCTAAGCAAAAAGGATCACCACAGAGATCTAGGCAACTTTTTCTGACTACCTTATCCCAAAGGGCATCGGAAATTCCCCTATGGATCCCTGCTTCTGTCGAGACAAACCATATGACACTTGGGACTCACTCAAAAGGACAAGAAGAAAAGAAGGGTTACCTGAAGAAGTATCCAAGAATATCAGCTGCTTATGGGTTTAAGGCACAAATATTCTCATCCTAAAAAAGTTAAACTCATTAGTGAGAATTTCCACTCACCAACCTGGCCGTAGCAGATCTCAAACTCTATTATAAAGCGGCAATCGTCAAAACTGTCTGATTCTAAAAAATAGAATGGTGAATAGAATGGGATAGATTAGGTACACAAGATATGGTGGTAAATGAACAAAATGACCTAATGTCTGATAAACCCAAAGGTCCCAAATTTTCAGACCAGAACTTATTATTTGACAAAAACCACTGGGAAAAATAGAAAATGGTTTGAAAGAAATTAGCTATAGCCCAGCTCCTTACACTATATATTAAGATAAGGTCAAAACACATACATGATTTAGACATAAAGGGTGATGCTATAAGCAACTTAAGGAAGTATGGGACAGTTTACCTGTTAGGTCTATAGTGACTGAGGATGGAGACTTTATTATTTCTTGCATTTGTATCCTCTCCTATTTGCATCCACTCTGGGGTCCTGCCAAACTGCTTTCTCTATGGTTCATCACACATGTCACTCTTATCTCCCTTCTCCAGGCTTTTGAAATGACTGTCTCTCTGCCACACAATGTCACCCTGAGCTGCTTCTTACACTGGAAGTACCCTGAGCCCCCGTGATTGACTAGTTCTTCCCAGAGCTTCCATTTTGAGCAGGAAGTTCAGACCCCGCCATGTCCTCATTGCTAGGTACACTGAAGTTCTGACCGTCCACCACTGGGTCTTCTTCTTTATTGGGTCCCTTCTATGGAGTTCATTTATCTTTCTCCAGCTCTCCACCTTTCCAGCTTCCTTTTGTGTAAATTCCCTGGGGACATGAGCTGTCTATCTTAACACAATGCTTGGTAAATATAGGCACTCAATAAGGTATTACTGATTTGATTTATCAGATCAATATGATTTGGGACCATAAAAATTTATCAGGTTGACTTTGACAATTATAGCTAAGGCTCTGCTAGAGGAAAATTGGGCAAGTAAAGGGATTAGATGAGAGAAATGGGATTGGTGGGATAATCCAATAATCTGGGTTGGAGATAATGAGTGTCAGAGGTTAAGTAGAAGGAAGAAGCTGGATACAAAATATGTTAAAAAGGTTGAATACCCAGGATGGCAGAAGAAGGAAGAATTAAAATTAACTTCAAGGTTAGGGTCTTTGACTGAGGAAGGGAAGGAAGGGAATAAACAGCTTAATTAGCACTTACTATGTGCCAGGCACTGTGCTAAACCCTTCACAATTATCAAGATGGCTCTAGGAGGCAAGAGATATCATTATTCTCATTTTACTGTTAGGAACTAATGACTTGCCTAAGGTCACATAGCTAATAAATGTTTGAACTTAGGCCCAGGCTTCAGGTCCATCCAACCACTGTGCCATTCTCAGAACCCTAGGAGGAAGGTGATGGTAGAAATTTGGTGGGGAAGGGGGTAGGTATATAGTTACATTTTATTTCTAAGGTTTATAAGAGATATTGTGTGTAGCTTATTGGCCTTGGAGTCAAGAGAATCTTGAATTCAAATCCTACTAATTGTAGGATTTAACCTTTCCCTGCCTCAGTTTCCA